>LZPO01044192.1:687936-698416 GCA_001675575.1 Neotoma lepida
GGGCTACTAGTCATCTGTTGCCTCAAAACAATAGCTATAATTTTAAAAATGTCCCAAGTTGGGAAATTTATGAAGATCAGAAGTTGTTTTCTCATGCTCTGGAGACGGGGAGGTCCAAAGTCAAGGTGCTAGCCTCTGGTGAGGGCTATTGCTGTTCTCTGTTTTCAAGGTAGCACTTCGATGCTCCATCCTTGAGGGGAGGAATCCTGTGCCATGTGTTCCACCTCACTTGGCAGATAACAGGTGGGCAAAAAAGCCAAATTCCCCATGTTCAAGCCCTTCTATAAGAGCCCCTAATCTCATTTATACAGCAGGGCCTGATGATTCAACTTCCTCTTAAAGACCACACTTTGGAACACTGTTGCTTTGGGGACTAAACTTTAACATGAATTTTTAGAAAGAACAAAAGCATTCAAACCATTGGGGGGCTAGAAATTGGCAAGTTTATTGTAGACATAAAGATTTCTGGTGTTCTCACGTAGACTTGACTTTGGAACTCAGAGCTACTTAGGGTCTATTTTACAGCTCCTGTTGTTTGGCACCTGGGGGCATGTGAGGCTGGCTCTTCTGAGGTTCGTTGGGAACATTGCTGACAGGCCAGAGAGCTGGCTAAGCTCTTTGCTGGCTTAGACTTACATGGGTCCTGGCCCTTTACCACTCTGCCTTAGCTTGGAGCCTCTCAGCAATGGTAGGAGGCAGTGGGCTGTCTAAAGCCTCCAGATGCATCCCTAAGTGGACACTGCCACTCTTCTGGTCAGTGGATCAAGGCAGCTCCAGAGAGGGGCCTGCCCTGAGTCTGAGGCTTGGGGAATCTGCCACTATGGTGGCAGTTAAGCAGGAAGGAATGAATCCCAGCTTGTCTCTCCATGCAGTGCAGATTTGAGGAAGTGAGAGCTGTAAAGGAGCTGCAGTGTGGCCCCCTCATTTTACGTCAGGGAACACCGGCAGGAAAGGGAAGGGCTTTCCCATNGACTGCAGCTGTCATTTGAATCCTCGTGCCCTGAGCAGGGCCCTCACAGATCTGTGTGGCAAGTGTGGGGGCAAGGTGCTAGAAATAAAGATTTACTTTTCTGTATTTTCTGAGACATAGTCTTGAGCCATGCTCATTTGGTTTAAATCCTCTAGAGCTATTTGGGAGAGGATGGTGGGTGGGCTGTGGGCAGAGAGTTAAATCTGGTATTAGTGGCTGTGCAGTTGGTATGCGTGTTACTGCAGAGTGTCAGTGTGGAGTGACTGAGCTGCACACCATCCGGCGAGTGCAGACAGCTACCCTGATGTGGGTGGGAACACTTGCCACAGGCCTAGACATGGGCAGAGGCTGCTGACTGGACTCATGGCAGGAGCTTAGGCTTCTGAGGGACCCACAGATGTGTTCTGGACACTTGGGCCATGCCAGGCCCTAGTCTGGGGTTGGGGAAGTGAAGGAGAGGAATCTGAGGTGCTTGGGCTGCCCTTGGGGCTGCAGCAGTGGAAGTCAGCTTCTGGAATGTCTCTTCACCCTGAGTGCACTCAGCCCTTGTCCAATCACTTTGTCCTGAGGAGTATTGATAGTCAGTAGGGTCTTTCCTGCTATTGGTTGGACTCCTCTGAGAACTCATGTAAGAAACCCAGAGTCAGCCTGGCCCTCTGTCATCCTCTAGCAATCCAGAGTTAAGTAAGAGCTAGGGAGCAGGTATCCTAGGTCAGGGTTGAGAGAGAGCTTTGTTTTCCACAGGCAGCACCTCCTACACAGAGTTGTAATGTTCCTGTGGGTCACCACTTGGGTATACATGCAGTACCTGGTGTGCTGGACTGAATTTCTACACAGGGTCAGAGGCCGGAGCATCCACACCAGAAGTCCCTTGGCCTCCTTGGTCACTGTGATAGCCACTCTGCTTTTTCACCTACTCGGGGCATGTGTGGTGTGACAGACCTGTTTGTTCACTGGTATGTGGTGTATCAGGGTACCTGGCTAGACTTTGGCTAGCATAGCTCTTAGGGCACCATGGTCAGAGTTCAGGTGCCACAGAGTCTGGTGAGTGTGAAGAGTCCAGAAATCTGCTTAAGGGTNTCAGAGTGTGCAATTTACCTTAGTCACTATAGGCTTTTTTTGTTTTGCCTGATGCTTGCTGTTTAAAGGAAATGGACAGAGAACTGGCCAGATGGCTTGTGGGGATAGGCCCTTGCTGCCAAGCATTGGTGTTTTGCCTGCATGTATGTCTGTGTGAGGCTGTCAGATCTTAGAGTTATAGACAGTTGTTAGCTGCCATGTGGGTGCTGGGAATTGGGTGCTGGGTCCTCTGGAAGATCAGTCTGTAGTCAGACTTTTTTGTTGGGACCATCAGCTTCCCAATAATGACACGGAGACTTATTATTAATTATGAAAGCTCAGCCGATAGCTTAGGCCTGTTTCTAACTAGCTCTTATAATTTAAATTAACTNATTTCTATTAATCTACTTTCTGCCTCGTGGCTTTATTACTTCACCTCTGTAGTGCCCATCCTGTTTGCTCTGTATCTCCTGGTGACTCTGCCCTTCTTCCCAGCATCCTTTGTACCTGGAAATTCTGCCTAGCTATTGGCCATTCAGCTTTTTATTAAACCAATCAGAGTGACACATCTTTACAGTGTTCAAAAAGATTATTCCACAACAGCAGTCAGTGCTCTTAGCTGCTGAGCCATCTCTCCAGCCCCGCCCCCCCATGACCTGAGCTCTATACCCAGAATCTATATGGTAGAAGGAGAGAACTGACTCCTGCAAGTTGTCCTCCTGCCTCCAAATGTGTGCCCTAGTGCATGTGTGTGCATGCTAAATAATTTAATAAAATGTGGAGAAAATAATCAGCAGCACAGATCCTCTGAGATCCTATTGACAAGGGAGAAGAGGCATGTGATGAGATGACTAGTGTGAGTTCAGCCAAGTATGATAGGGTCAGGAGAGAGAAGAGGGAAGACACCGTGTGTTTGCAGTGTTCATGACAAGTTAAGAAGAATCACCTCCTAAAGAACTTCAGGGAAGGGGAGGGGCCTCTAGTTGAGCTTGAAGCATCCGCGTGGATGTGGTCAGGAGTAGACAAGGGACAGCAAGCAGGCCACTCTGCTGCTAAGGGTGCAGGGCAGCTGGAATCTACACTGCTGAAGGCCCAGCAAGAAATGATGCTTAAGTCACACTGGAGTCCCTGTGGAGGCACCAGGGAAGGCCTGGCCTTGGGGTGAGAGAACCAAGCAACATCCATGCCCGGACTGACCTCCAGTGTACCAAGAGTAGCTGATCAGAAGAAAGGACTAGGCCGCCATGAAGCTAGAACATACCATATTTGATCACCGACACTGTCAGAAAGGAACTCCCCAACTTCCCTTGGCTTGGAAACCTTAGATTCAGTCACTTCCAAATAACTGATGGCCTAAAGAAGAACTTGAGTCAAAACTGACAATTTAGAAGGGAATGACAGCAAAAGTGTTGCAGACTAGAAACTTCTGGGAACTGACTAAGATGGTGTCAGAGATAAATTTGTAGCCTTAAATGAGTTTATTTAAAATGAAGGAAGAGTGAAATGACAGAGGAGCTCAATGTTGGAGCTCCAGGAGGAACAGAAAGAGACCTTTTTTGCCTCAGCCTTTGAGGAGCAGTGAGCAGTAGAGTAGGCTAGAATGTTGTGAAGGGCAAGATCAACAGAGGCTGGCCTGTCCAGGCCCTGAGAGCCAAACTCCAGAACACATCAGCATAGGAAGGAGGGCCTGGTCTGTGTAGTCACAGTCTGAGAAACACATCATTATGTGATTTTGTCATGGGGCAAACATCATAACTTGTACTGTCATAAACTGAAGTGGCTACAATGGCGTGGTGATACAATCTGATGGGAGTACAGGCTGCATTCTGAGTGCCCCAGGCTACTTGCTTGGGCTCTCCGCAGACTAGGAGAAGCCTCTGATGAGTGCTATTCTTTCTAGGAATGCAGAGGCTCCTGGGTGCAGGAGCTTTGCTGCCTCTTAGTAAACAGGCACTACTAGGGAGGAGTATGGGCCCCACAGAACCTCCTGGTTGCTTGCTTATCCCTGAGTCTTCTGAGAGACTTGGTCTCCTGGAAAAGCACCAGAACATTTGCACCTGCCCTCTGGCCCTAATCCCCCTATAAGCTGGGTGCATTCTTAGAGCTATTGCTGCTGACATCTTGTTCCCAGCTTGGCAGCTGGTGGTTGAGTGATGACAGGCAATGAGAGCCATGAGTGTGTGTTTGTTCCCTTCATTGCTGGCCCTTCTTGGAGCTCTTCTCAGGAGCTCTGGGTGGGCAAAGGGCCTGTCTGCTTTTGAAACTCTGTGCACTGGTTTCCTTCCCTTTTCTTTCTTCCCTCTTTGTCTTTCCCCTCAAAATGAAAAGCATTTTGTTGTCTTATTTTTTTTATTATAGCATTGCCATACATTCATTGAAAAGTTCCAAGTATGAAAATGTCAAGAATCAGGTAGATGTTCTTTGAAAGTGTATCACCTTCCTCCATCAGCCTTGTAACCCTTTGCCAACTCTCCACTGGAAGGGCTGTTCCCTACCTCCACTCTCTGCAAATGAAGCCCGTGTCACTCAAAATGGAGTCACATGGTCCAGTATGCCTCACACCTGGTATTTGACACTCACTGTTCATGGATGTGAGTGGGCATTGTTCTCTCTCAGTAAAAGTGGGTCCACTTTATCTTGGTTAATAGTAGGTTAGAATTCCTGGTGCTGCTGGGGGTAGGGTAGGCCTGAGCCTGTGAATCCACTTGTTGGAGAAGGGAGGTGACAGCCAGGCATAGGCTTTGTATGTGTCCTCTTGGGCTTTGTTTCCCCCAACTTGAAAGGGTAAAGGCACACGCTGTCCTCTGGGGATTAGATGGGTTAATACAGGTGCAGGGCTCTGAGCCAGTGCTAGCCATGTGAAATTCTTTTTGTCTTATCACCCCAGTATGAGCACCTCTGAGAGGAAGAACTAGAAGTGGATTCTGGAAGCAAGGCAGGCGTATACCCTTCTGTCTCACGTGCCTGTGTCCTAAAGCAGGGAAGCCCTGCTCAATGCCTGTGTCCTGGGAGAGAAGCTGCTTGTAGCTCGGAGGTCTCTTTCCAGCCTAAGCCATGGTTGGTGGTCCTTCTTAGCTCTGAGTGCAGGGTGTTTTCCTGTGTCCCTTGTCTCTAGCCCAGGCTCTGTTGCTGAAAGCCCTTCCTGTGGGCAGTTCTTGTTACACTCTGCTGGTCTAGAGGAACTGAGGTGACCTTTGTGACAGATGTAAGAGAGAACTTTGATCTGGTTTTGCCTGCAGAATGCCAGGCACTGGCCATGGTAAACGTTCAGCTGGAAGAGAGAGGGTTGCATCTGTGGCTGTGACCTTGCTTGGCATATCTTTCTGGAATGGATTCCAGGCATATGGGGAGGACTGTTCCTTCTCTAGTGGGAGATCATGATCCTCTCCCAATATGTGCACCTCCCAGGGTGTTCGTTAGAGTGCTGCATGGCATGCACTTGAAATGCCCCGTCACTCTGACTTTTGTACCTAGGAAGCCAGAGGAGTACGTTACCCTGCAAGGCCCAAACTTAAGGGAAATGGCATGGACATTGGAGGGACATTGGTGTCATTTTGGTCCACTCCCCAAGCACTTTCAGTAATTCCCTCCTCAGCCTCCTTCCTCTTGCTCAGGCCCCTGACTTTTGCTCATTTGAGCCATTGTCTTCTCCTTGGCTCTCACATCTCTGGGCTCCAGCAGGGCACTATTGGGCCTGCATCAGAGAGGTGAGTGCTGATCTCAGCTGTGCATCTCTGACCTGCTTCTTGTTAGGGAAGCCATGAAAATGATGCCCGCCTGGCCAGACTGCCAGTGTGAATATCCTGCTCCCTCCTCTCTGCCCTCCCTTGGTCCCACAGCCTGGCCTTTGTCTCTTGAGATGTTTGGGAGCAGGGGTCCAGCAGCAGTTTTTGTACCTGACCCCATGCAGGCTTCTTGGACAAAAGCTAAGGAGGACTGGGTGCTGAGTGAGTGCTCAGACCTTTGTCCCACTACTGCTGTCATTCAGGAACTGTGCATTTAGACTCGGAGTGATCTTTTTGGATCTAGACTCGGAGTGATCTTTTTGGATCGGGTTGTAGGATGTGTGTTGAGATAGGGTCTTATGTAACCCAGGCTGGCCTGGAATTCATGATTTCCCCGCCTCCACCTCCCAAGTACTGGGATCACTGGTGTGTTAATGTCCAGCTGACCTTTGGTGTTTATTCTGTTTGTTCTGCTAGGGACCTGCTACCACCGTTGCCTTCTCAAGAACAGGGGAGTATTTTGCTTCTGGAGGCTCTGATGAGCAGGTAAGAAAGAATGGCCTAAGGAGCCTGAGCTGATCCTGCTCAGAACCCCTCAGGAGGCTAGAGGCCATCCNGAGATGGGCCTTCAGTGACACAACCATGGTGAAGACACTGTGATGGAGCTTGGGGTTANGGGAGATGCTCAGGTCCAAGACACTTAGTGTCCCCAAGCAAGTCTCCTTCAAGGATGACCCATGGAAGTGTCTCAGACTAGAATGGCTTNGAAGGAGTTTGAGCTAATTATCATAGGGAAAAAGTTGAAGATTTCCAGGTTTTTTTTTCTCCTGATTATATAAAGAGTGAAGAATTACAGGGTACTTACTGCAGATCTGGTAATGTCGTCAATGTGGCAAGAATTTCATAGCTCATTTAGTTCTCCTGAGTCCTGTGGGGCGAGTCTTCCTATTTTATTCTTATAGATGAGAAAACAGTCCCAGCCGGTGGCAGAGACAGGGACAAGCACTGAGCCTGCGTGACTGCAGAGCCTTGGTTCTTCCCTGGAAGCCTCTACCCCGTCCTTGCTGCCTTTTGCTTCCTGGCCCACTGCATGTCTAAAAGGTCAGCGTTTTTCTGTATCCTTGGATGCAGAGAGGAAGTCCTGTCCCACCTCGTCACCCTTTGCACTGAGGCTTTATCCTGTCACCCCTGTGCCTCCTTGCCCAGATTGCTAAATGCCAAGGGCTTATCTGCTGGGGGGTACTCTGACCTTGGTGCCTAGCTCAAAGCCTGGCCCAGGAAAGGTGTGGATCGCTAAGGAATGCACCTGTCAGCAGTCTCCCAAAGTATTTACACAGTCCTCGTTTTCTGGAGGAAACAGCAGTGGCTGTGAACACAGTTGATCCGGTGGATTGCCAAGAATGCTCATCCTCTTGGTATTGGNCTTACAGCTCTGCTGCTCAGCCTGACAAATCCTGTTGGCCTTCCATGAGTCCCAGCTGCAGTGAAATGTACTGACTTTCCAGTAAAGCCGAGGCTAGCTAAAGGTTCTTTGTCCACAGCCTGGGTAACAGCCACCCCAGCACTAGGCCCTAGCTAGCAGCCAAAGAGGAGGAAGGTAAAGGAGAGCCTTGAGCCTCCAGTGAGCATGGAAAACGGGAACTGTATGGCAGATACACATGTTAACTGTGTAGTAGATGTATGTGTTAAATAGCCATGCTATTTCTGGGTGTTATTTCTGCATTCATGCTGGCCACTCTGCTGCTAGGAATGTTAGGTCTCCACAGTTATACAAGGACATTGTACATGAGGTATGCATATGCCAACATTCTATTGGTAAATTGATAAATGAGGTACTCCTGTGCCCATCCCTCTGGGAGCTGTGAACAGTGGAACTGCTCAGGGAGTGGTGAGGAGCCTTCATAAGAACTGCTGTGTCCCAGTGGGGATGGTGTCTAGGGCATGTCAAGTCTTCATCTTGGGTAATATAGTAGTGGCTTTTTGTTTTGTTTTGGTTTAGTATTTTGTGGCCTCTTTGGCTTCCATTGATTACTGGTCATATTGCATGATATCTCCTATGATGGCCAAGCCAGCCATCCTAAAAGTAACCCTAGAAGCAGCCAGCCTCTTGTGGTTTCCAGCCACCAGTAGGGAGTGCTCTTGCTGCCTAAGCTTTTGTGGAAGTGCCTTCAGTCATCATCCTGCTTAGGAAGATACTGAATGTGGTTGTTTATTTATTTACTTATTTGAAATTCTTTGACATTTATTTTTGTATCTTTAACTTTTTTTGNNGGGGAGGGTTCAAAACAGGATTTCTCTGTGTAACAGCCCTGGCAGTACTGAAACTTGCTTTGTAGACCAGGCTGGCCTCAAACTCATAGAGATCCACTTGCCTCTGTCTCCCGAGTGCTGGGATTAAAGGTGTGTGCCACCACTGCTAACTTTTTTTTGTTTGTTTTTAATGTGTATGGGTGTTTTGCTTGCATGTATGTTTGTGCACTACATTCATGCAGTGCCTGTGAAGGCCAGAAGAGGGCATCAGATCCCCTGGTAACAGAGTTACAGAGGTTGTTAGTAGCTGTGCTAGGACTCAAACCTGGGTCCTTTGCAAGAGCTGTCAGTGCTCTTAGCCACTAAAGTCATTTTATTTATTTATTTATTTGTCTGTTTATTTGTTTGTTTGTTTAGTTAGTTAGTTAGTTAGTTAGTTAGTTATTTTGCGGCTGGGTCTCACTCTGTGGTTCTGGGTGACCTATGTAGGTCAGCCAGCCTTGAACTCACAGAGATTTGCCTGCCTTCACCTCCAGTATTTGTACTACAACACCTGGCTAAGAGTATGTTTTTTATTGTTAGGCTTAGGATAATGAATGTGTTAGCATCCGTTCCCTGGTGTCAATGACTGTGTTACCCTGTGTCCAGTGAGCCTCCTAGCAGCCCTNTGAGGTGGGAGCTGGGATCTTTTCAAAGAAGAGGGTACTAGGCATAGGCTGAATCCCTCACCTAGGCCTCACAGTGAGCCAGTGGTTCTCAACCTTTCTAACACTGTGACCCTTTAATACAGTTCCTCATGTTGTAGGGACCCCCAACCATAAACTTTTTGTTGCTACTTCATAACTGTAATTTTTCTACTATTATGAATCATAATGTAAATATCTGCTATGCAGAATATCTGATATTTGGGGGTGAAAGACCCCCAAAGAGATCTCGACCCACAGGTTGAAAACTGCTGCAGTAAGGGATGGAGACAGGCCATTAACCCAGTGGGTGGCCTGGAGTACATGTTCACCTTTTCCCACAGTGCCCTGAACAGGGCCACCACCCTCAAGAGCTTCCTTTTAGAGAGACAGATGATAAAGGGGGAAGGGGAGCAAATGGATTGAACAGTGACTCTGACATTGAGACATCTATGACACTCAGGTGGAGGGACAAGCAGGTGTCCATGGCTACATGATGATACTCCATCTTGGTGCCACTGGCCTGTCCCCAAAGCTTACTCCTCAGGGATGTGGGGCAGGTCCCAGAGTTGAGTGAGGGTGTGAGATGGGAACCATTATAGCTCAGAACTTTGGGGTTGATTTAGGGGTCCATTTTCTCCCCTCATTCTCTGTGCCTGTTGGTCTTGGCAGGTGATGGTTTGGAAGAGTAACTTCGATGTAGTTAATTATGGAGATGTGAAAGTACAGAGGCCTCCAACCCTGGCCAGCTCTGCTGGGAATCTGGTAAGTGGCTAAGCAGTCAGGGCTTGAACCATGTGACTCTGGGANGGTCACAGTGAGCAGCACTGGGCTTGGAGACGAGGAGGCCTGGAGGCTTCTCTGTTATAAGAAAGGAACCCTGGGAAGGTCTGTCAAATAACACTTTGGTGCCTTGACTCCAGTCTAGAAGGAACAAGTGAGACATAAAAGCTAGGAAGCAGCTGTAGTGTCCAGGACCCTGGCCCTTTGGGTNGGGAGTATTGTCACGGTGCATGCCACTGCTGGAGTGAGGCCAAGGGTCCATCCTATGTCGTGCCTGGATCACAGGACCCAAGTACATGTTCCTAGAGGGCTCAGGACACAAAACCTCATCTGGGACGGATGAGAAGACCCTGGTTTGGTTACTCTCGCTTCTTTTTTTTAAAACCATGGAGAGGAAGTTCCTCAGCCACAAACCATTTTTAGGATCTTTGTTGGTAAAAGGGCATTCAGTGTTCCTGAATAAAAATAACTAATTTTGTAGAATAAATATCTGGGAGAAAACTGATAACTGATATAAGGCTCATTAAATAGACCCATATTCAACTTTGCTTGAAACAAGTCAAGATTGTAATCACAAAGGTGTCAGCTTCTATGGCGACAGACTGTTTAAATCTTTCTTCCCTGGACCTAAGAAGCACCATGGCCTCCCAAGCAGAAGGAAACTGGCCTGAACAACAGGAAGCGGCTCGCCCAAACCCCCAGCAAGTCAAGGCTGGAACTCAGAATAGAAGCAGGAAGCCTCCTTAGTCTGTCCCAGGCTTACTGTGGCTCCATGGCTGAATCTTTCCTACCGCAGGGGCCCAGTCCGTGTTCGAGCTGCTTCCAAAGTAGGCCACATTGGGCCTCCAGTTTTCTCCCAAGAATCTGCCCTTGACTGGCCACTTAACTGGGAGGTTTTGTTTCTCCCAAGTGTTTGCTAATGAGCCCTAAGCTGTGGTCTAGTTGGGGCTCTCTAGGTTACATTGATGTTCTCCTTGCTGCTGATGCCTTTTTTTCTTTTTCTTTCTTTT
>LZPO01044192.1:708100-724994 GCA_001675575.1 Neotoma lepida
TTATAGGCATGTGCCACCCAGTCTGGCCTTTTTTATTTTTATTTTTAAGTGTGTGCGTGCACGCACGTATACAAGTGTGGAAGTCAGAAGATAACTTCCGGGAGTTCTCTCTACCATGTGGGGCTGGAACTCAGGTCACTAAATTTTGTGGCAAGCACCTTTACTCACCAAGCCCTCTCACCAGCCCTAGAAATTCTTCCTACTGCCCTGCCCAGAGCAGTCCCCTGCCCAGAGTAGCCCCTCTTTCCCACCATCCATTATTCGCAGCCCTAGGACTGAGCTTTGCTGTCCCCACAGCAGCCAGCACGTGCCTGGAAAAGGATGCTCAGGCCAGCATTTGGAGGACACATGCCTGGCATCATTGAGCAGTGTGGCTGAGTGTGTGAGCCTACTGGCTGCCTTTGGCCCTTTCCTTGAGGTATTTTTTCATGGTCCCAGACTAAATGAAGAAAGTAACTTTCTGGCCTCATTTGTCCCTTTGGCAGCAGGTGGTGNGGGGTGATATGTGCAGCCAGCAGGTCACAAAGCNTGGTAGAAGCTGCATGTCTGGACTAGAGTTCCAGAATTTCTTTTCATTTGAAATGGAAAAACCCTTTCTGCATTTTATATTTTCCAGATTGGCTAGTAGTGTTGACCATGTGGTGTAAGGGTGTTGGATAATACTTATGTTTATGTTCTTATTGGTTACCATGGCAAAAAAAAAATCAGAATAGATGGTTTCCATGGAGATTATCTTACAGTTAGTTTCTGTGAAGGTCTGGACACTGCTATGGGTTCAGTGAATACTGTCAATGCCATCAGGGGTTTTCTCTGTGCAGTGCCAAAGGCTCATGCAGACATTTTTGGGTTTGGGTAAAGCCATCTGCCTCCCATGCTTGCAGACCCCAGGGCCTCAAAGGTGGTGGTGGCTCTGTGGCTCTGCTTCCTGCTGGGGGTTCCCTAGCCTGGCATCAGCCCACAGCACTTGTTATCAAAACAAACAAAAGCTTTTGTATAACAGAAGTGTTCAGCTTAGTACTGGAGTGGAGCAGATGACATATCAGCCCCCATGAACCCCTCACCTGGTTTCTGCAGTCGCCAACCTTACATCTTCCCCACACTTCTTAGAANCCCTCAGAGTATTTCTTTAATTCCAGATATAACATTTTACTCTAAATAAGGATTTTCCTTGGTTACATAACTGTAATACTCGTCAAATTCAACAGGATTAGTGATTTCTTCCTAACATTATCTAGAACATGTTCACATTTTCCCATATTGTGTCAAGAATGTCATTTTGTGAGGCTGGGAATGTGGCTTAGTTGGCAGAGTGCCTGCCTGGCATGCCCAAAGTACTGGGTTTGATTCCNAGCACCAAATAAAAACAGCTGTGGTGATGTGTGACTGTAATCCCAGCCCTTGGGATCAGAGGCAGAGGATCATAAGTTCAAGGTCATCTTTAGCTACATAGCAATTTCAAGGCCAGCCTGTGTTATATGAGACCCTGTCATATAATCTCAAAGAAAAGAAAAGAGAAAGAAAATTTGTATTGTTCTCTATGCTCAAGTAAGGATATAAAATGCATTAACACCCTTGTGTATCATCCTGTTATCTGAATANCCCTCTTCGTCCTGCCTGTGGTTCAGGGTAGAGGGGTTCAGAGTCTTTGCANCTGGAGTCAGGCCTGGGACAAGGGGAGCTCCTGGACCAACTGTCCTCAGGGAGACCCGTCTTTTCCTGGAACTACGGTGGGCAGGGAGGCAAGCTACTGCTAGTGACCTGGGACAGGCATCAGATAAGATGTACTGGCCCTCTTTGAAGCCTGCAGGAGGAAGGGAGAGAGGAATGATGAACTACAGTTCATTCTGCTNTCTGCAACTTCATTTTNCAGGAAAAAGAGAAACCATGAGACTGCATGGGATATGGCCTCCCCTGGAAGCATGGGGCACTGGCAAAGGACTCAGNCTAATCTGAGGCCAGCTGCCTCTGCTGATTGGATCGTTAGGCCTGGGTATCTGTCTTGGCAAGCCTACTTTATGTACTATTATGCTGTGCAAAACATGAATTAATGGAGCTTGGGAGTGATGCCTGGGGTATGGTCCGTGGCTCTGACACTCTCCATTGAACTTAGTGCAAGGAAAACTTAAAATAGCCAGCCTTTGTTCCCGGGGTTTTAAAATTCAACNCCAGTAGTTACAATGATCTGTCTTCAAGTGGGTCTATAAATAAATTGCTACTGTTCCTCTTTGTCACCAAAAGCTTCCTCGTCTTCCAGAGACGTCTCTCCGCTGCTCATCTTTATTAGATGCCTCTCATCTGTGGGGCAGCTGCAGCCCCAAGCTGGGCTGACACATGGAGTTTGTAAAGACAGCAGCAGCACGTTCCTGCTTTAAAATCCAGTTCCCCCAAAATTAACTACATAGGGAGAAATCATAGCTTTGCATTGGAGAAACTTGGAGAGAGGACAGTCCCCACTGATCTAGGTCAGCGCCCTCAGCATTAAGTCCTGTCTGCCCAGACCCTGCAGTGTCAAAATGTGTAACCTGAATCCAGTCACGTGAAACATCAGGCAAAACCAAACTGAGAGCCCCTTGAGAAAATAACTGACCAATATTCTTCAAAAGTGTCAGTCATGAAAGACAAAGGAAGATTGAGGAACTGACACAGGTCGCAGGAAGCTGAATTAATAATAAAGCATGAGTGAAGGGACTGGGGAAATGGGTCAGCTGATAGAGTGCTCATCCCACAAATGTGAGGACCTGAGTGTGGAACCCCAGCACTCAAGTCAAAAGCCAGGTGTGGCAGTGCACATCTGTAATCACAGTGGTGGGAGGCAGAGATGGGAAGATCCTTGGAGCTGGCTGAGCAGCTTCAGCTTCTGTGAGAGACCCTGTCTCAAAAAATAAAGTGGAGAGCACTCAAGGAAGATAGCCAGCAGTGGCCTCCATCCTCCACAGGTGTGTGCAGGCACACACATGCACACACACAAATCCTGGATAGTATCCTGTCTGGACTGATGACCCAAGGACATTAGCTGCAGAAACTGGTGAAACTCACATAAGGCTACTCACTTTGGTTAGTGGTATTTCCCAGTGTTGCTCTCCTGATCTAGACACTGTCCTATGGTTTTGTAAGATGCTAACACTGGGGTGGAGGTGGGGATGATGGACTATTTTTTGTAACTTTTTTATTAGTCTAAAATTAGTTGAAAACAATTTAAGCTTAAAAAAAAAAAAACCAACTACAGTCGACACTGAGGCTTTATTAGAATTCTTGATCTCTTCCCTTCCTGCTCTTCAGGCACTTGCTATGTGGAGGGNAGGCATTTCTAGATAGCCCTGAGAGACTCAGCATAGCTGAGGTGGGCCTTAAGGAATGTTTGTGGAATTGACCTGAACAGGAGCTACCCTGATTGGAGACCCCTGTGTGTTCCAAGGGAGCACTGTTTCCCAGGAGTGAGACGGAAGCTGGCTGATTAGCTACACTGCTTCCTTCCTAAAATCCCTGTGATCTGACCGCTCACCTTTATTCTGGTTTGTCTTCCCTAAATATGTAATATTAGCTCCTTTTTAAGACTTCGTATTATTTTTCTTGTTTGGTTGGTTGGTTGGTTGGTTTTTGAGACAGGGTCTCTCTAAGTAGCTATGGCTGGCCTGAAATTCCCTATGTAGACCAAGCTGGCCGTGAATTCATAGAGATCCATTTGCCTCTGCTTCCCAAGTGCTGGGATTAAATGGGTGCTCCTCCACTGTGCCTGGCAAACATCTGTACTATTTTATTATTGTTGTTGTTATCATTACTAGTATGTGTGGTCTGCCAGCTCTTGCATGTGGAGGTCAGAGGACAACTTGCAGGAGTAAGTTCTCTCCAGTCACCATGTGTGTCTCAGGGACCAAACACCTCAGGTCTTCAGGCTGGATGGCAAGCTGAGCCATGTAAGGATGCTTCAGAGGTGTGTTCCACATAAGTCCTAGGCAGACTGTATGCAGGAAAATGGGCTTCACTGGGATGGCCCTACCTCCTCTAAGGCTCTTGTGGACAGGTTAAAGGACCTAGACCTCAATGTCTGCTCACTTCTCTCTGTGGGTCCGGACCCGCCCCCCCCTTACCTTGCTGCTGACAGTGTGTGTGTGTGGCTCTGGCTGTGCTGTGACAGTGATGACCCTGAGAAACTTCAACACCAGAAGGCTGGCTGTTGTTTCCTGCCCCCAGGAGCAAAGGTCAGGACCTCCTCTGGGAATGTTCTAGTTACATGATGGGCATAGCTAGTTGCTTTCTTAAGATCTCCATTGGTTTCAGTTGCTTACCCTTCTGAGTTTCATAGTGCTCACCTCTCCCTCACTCCTGTGTCAGGATAGACCTCCTTACTTCTCCTGAGAGCAAATGTGAACCTTGCCTGCCAGGGCATTCTCTTCCCCTTTTGAAGATCCCCACGCTGTGTGGGAAATGCTTGGAAACTCTTGCAGAGCCGGGTTGGTTGTGAGCCCAGGGGTGGCTGTCNCAGTCCTGGGATGAGCAGAGTGGGGCTCTGTGCTTTGTCTGTGTGTCATTTGCCCATGCCCACAGGCCTGAGAGCAGCCCAGATGTAGTGGAATCACCTGCACTCCCTACCTCTCTGAGGGAAATCATGACATGAAAAGGTGTACCATGTTGCCTTTGGTCCCAAAACCCAGGTTGCCCTGGTTCTGCATGTGCAGGGAGGGCCTAGCGTCAACATGTTAATCAGGCCTGCGGACCCCTTGCTGTCTAGGCATGTACTCAGCTTCCCAACAGTGAGAGCCTATCTAGTCAGGGTGTGGCCCTGAGACCTGTCTGGGGTCTTTGGTTGCAGAGTGCCCATTTGGCCTTGAGGCTGCTGTTTTGGCCCCAGACCTTGTATCTCTATTCCAGGACTTAAGCAAATGACCCTCACTCTGCCTTCCCCAGAGCTGGTGTGGNGACCAGGCATGTTGATAGGCCTAGAAAGCCAGCAGTGGTAAGCAGATCCTAGGCTCACACTTGGGCAAACATTGGCCAGACTGCCAAACAATTAGATGCTTTTAGGAAACCAGAATTCCTCGTGGCTTCAGAGCTATGTTTAGTACCAAAAGTTTCTTCTCCTGTTGGATTCCAGGCTGGAACCCTAAATTACAAGACAAATACGACTATAGTCTATCCAGTCTGCAAATATATGTGATTTCAGAAGCTAGCCGTGCCTCTTCCACGTGAGAAGCTGGGCATGAGGCTGAGTCCAAGTGAGCTCTGCCTTTTAATTCCCTCCCCAGTGCCAGGTTCAGAAAACATGAAGGCAACCGTTAGCTTTTGAGAGCGACCAAAGGCCTGACGTCAGGGTATAGAGACACCTACTGAACTCCTCTTGCTAAGTGAGCAGACTGCAGTGAAAGAATTTAACTACGAGGTGTGTGTATGTGTGTGTATCTGTGTGTATGTGTCTGTGTGTGTATCTGTGTGTATGTGTCTGTGTGTGTGTGTCCATCCATTCCTTCCAGTGTGGCACTCAGCCAGACTTTGGAAACTCAGAGATATGCTTTGATATGTTAAGTAGGCAGTGACCAGGCTGTGCAAAAAGGAAATGAGTGAGAACCCAGCCCTAGGTCACCTCAGCCTCCCCATTCTGGCTCCATCTGAAGCCATGGGTCAGTTCTTGGACACTTGTCCATTTTAGGAGCAGGCTGGGCAGAGGACAAGGTCCAGGGTGAACAATCAACAGAAAAGGAGAAATGTGTACTTTGAGCAAATGTTAACCATCACCCATCCACCCACCTGCCGCTCAACTCACAGCGTCTTCCAGTCAAACAGCAGCCGCTTCTGGCTTCTTGCTCACTGTGTGCAGTCCTTGCTTGACTCTGCATGGATCCCTGTGTGGCTAAGGGCTGCTTGGGAACCCTGCCTGTGGAGTCAGCTTCTTCCTCCCTTCCACTGGCGAGACTACATTGAAATGAGGTTCTCTGCTTTACACATGTGGAAATGAATTCACATTTTGATGGCAAGCCTCATGGGCCTTTCACGAGAGTCACCAACCTGCAGTTTAGCTTCTTAGTGATGCTCTGTGGGAGGTGGTACTTTCCACCTTGAGTGCAGAGTGGCAGTGATAGAATGTCAAGTGCAGTATGTGCTGGACAGGAGGACTCCTGGGGCATTGCAGATTTAATAGTATCTTTGGGGGGATTGATAGAGCTTTGTAATTACAAATAGTAGTATTCACCTTGAAAAATGAGCAGTTCTGAGCTTTGGCAAACAGATACAGTTAGGTCACACCCCTAATCCCCTACCTCCCCACCCCCCACACACAACCAAGGTACAGAATATTTCATTCATTTNAAAAAGTTTCCTTGTGCATCTTTGTGTATATAAGCAACTGCTAATTGACTTGCTTATTGTGGGGGTTTTTTGTTTNTTTTTGAGACAGGGTCTCACTGTGTAGGCCTGGCTGTCCTGCAACTTGCTATGTAGACCAGGCTGGCCTTGAACTCATAGAGACCTGTCTGCCTCTGTCAAAATTAAAGGCATGTGCCATCATGCACAGCTGTTGTGAGGTGGGTTTGTTTGGGTTTTTTGCATATATGTGTGAGTAACATGTAAACGTGTGGGTGCATGCTTGTAGAGGCCAGAGGTTAGTATTTAGTTATCTATTGATCCCAGATCTTGCTGATTCAGCTACTCCAGCTAGCCAGCTTGCTTTTGGAATTCTCTGTCTCCACCTCCGGAGCATTGGGATTATAGGCTGGCCATCACACCTGCCAAGATTTATGGGGTTTTGTGAATACAAACTCCAGTCCTTGTGCTTACATGCCAAGCCCTTTACCCACTAAGCTTTTCCTCGGCCCTACTCATTGACTTGCTGTCTAAGTTAGTTTGTACTTAGAATTTATGGAAGTGGAATCATACAGTTACTTGCTCATTTGGTCTCGTTTCTTTCAACCTAATTATTCTTAGGTTGATCTATGTTGTTACATATATAAGTAGTTCAAAACTTTTACTGCTGAGGAGGATTCAATAGAATGGCTATACCCAATCTATTTATCTATCTAAGGGTAAACATTGGGTTATTTTCAGCTATTTGGTTATTACAAAAAAGAAAAATAAAGAGCTGCTGTGAACTGTCATATACATATTTTTTATGGATATATGCTTCTGTTTCCTTACAGTGTATGGCTAGAACATATAATGGGCATAATACAAAGCTTATAATAGGATAGGCTTTTAAGTAACTGTCCAACTGGCATATGCCACCATGCCCAGTCTTATGTGGTATGGGGAAAGGNGGTCAAACTGAGGGCCGCATACATGCTAGGCAAGCACTCTGAGCTATACCCCTAACCTTGGGTTTTTTGAAGGTTGAGGGGAAGGTTCTTTCTTTCTTAGAGATCGGGACCAGACAAACTTTCGTCTACAATATAATCTCTGGGCAATGGTGGCACATGCCTTTAATCCCAGCACTTGGAAGGCAGAGGTGGGTGAACCTCTGTGAGTTCAAGGCTAGCCTAGTCTACAAAGTGAGTTCCAGGACAGGTTCCTGTCTCAAAAAAAAAAAATTATGTGTATGAGTGTTTTTACATGAATGTATGTACACCACATTCCTGGTGCCCAAGGGAATCAGTAGAGGATGTCAGATCCCCTGGAGCTAGAGTTAGAGATGTTTGTTAGCCACAGTGTGGGTGCTAGGAACAGAACTCAGGTTCTCTGGAAGAGTAAAAAAGCTTGATTCTTTTAGATTGTCCCTTTTTTTCTTGTCAGGGTGGACTTGATGCTCCCCCGCCCCAACTCCCAGTGTCCTAGGCCCATTATATAGCCAGCTGACCTAGAGACCAGGCAGAGGATCAGCCCAGAGTGATTGCTGTGGCAAGGAAGACCTACAGACTGTTCAGGTCTGTTTCTAATGAAATTTCATTCTTTGATTCCTTGTGTGCCTGGGTGACTGAGCATCAGCCACAGCTAGAGACTTTAATGCAGTCCCTGCTGTGTGTGAAGGGCAGAGCCCATGGTGACACCTGACAGGGAGGTGACAGAAAAAACAAACCCAGTCAGGCATGCTGTGAACATCCTGGGAAAGCCTAGAATCCTCCTCCAGTGTGTGAGAAGGGTCACCTACAGGTCCCAAGGGAAATTTCCATGAAGTTAAGTAGATAAGTCTGGAGATTCATCTTTCTTGTGGTTTGGATATTAAAATATTTGATGTAAGTAGCATAGTGTGGAGCTGTACTTGTGGGCTGGTCTTGGTTGGGAGTTTGCTTATGATACACTGGATGTCTTAGTTTCTTTTCTCTTGCTATGGAAAAGTACCTAACAGAGCAGGTTAAGGAAGGAGGGTTTATTTTGGNTCACAGTTCGAGAGGAAACAGTCAATCATACTGGGTAGGCAAGATGGCAGAGCACGAGTGGCTGGTCATACTGTATCTGCAAGTCAGGGTGCAGAGATGGCTGGTCATACTGTACCTGCAAGTCAGGATGCAGAGATGGCTGGTCATACTGTACCTGCAAGTCAGGATGCAGAGATGGCTGGTCNTGGCTGGTCATACTGTACCTGCAAGTCAGGATGCAGAGATGGCTGGTCATACTGTACCTGCAAGTCAGGATGCAGAGATGGCTGGTCATACTGTATCTGCAAGTCAGGATGCAGAGATGGCTGGTCATACTGTATCTGCAAGTCAGGGTGCAGAGATGGCTGGTCATACTGTATCTGCAAGTCAGGGTGCAGAGATGGCTGGTCATACTGTACCTGCAAGTCAGGGTGCAGAGAGACTCGTGCCACTCTTCCGCTCAGTCCTCATTGTTCAGTCTGGACCCCAACCTGTGGGATGCTGTTGCCCACATTGAGGGTGGGTCACTCTGTAGGTGAATGTTTTGTCTGGGTCCCACCAGACCCTATGTGGTATAGCCCACCCAGTGGTCCCACAGCCACTTATAAATTAATAACTCAAAAGCTTATATTAATTACAACTGCTTGNCCATTAGCTCAGGCATATTACTGACTAACTCTTATACTTAAATTCAGCCCATTTCTATTAATCTATGTTTTGCCACGTATTCTGTGGCTTTACCGGTCTACAAGCATGTTGTTCCTTCCGTGGTGGCTGGCGTCTCCTGACTCAGCCTTCCTCTTCCCAGAATTCTCCTTGTTTGTTTATCCCGCCTATACTTCCTGCCTGGCTACTGGCCAATCAGCATTTTATTTATCAATCAATCAGAGCAACACATATTCACAGCATACAGAACAATATCTCCATCATCACTCCTCTGTTAAAACTGTGAAAANACCTCACAGATGTGACCAAAGGTGTGTCCCTGATGCCTCCAAGAATAAGGATCACACTGGAGAACCACTAAAGCCCTTAGGATGGTTTGATGTAAACTGGTGTGATCTTTCCTCTTTAGCACTGCTGTGGTCATTCTGCCCGCGTCATTACTCAGGGCCCTGCTACTTTGAGTGCCACTTCTCACCCTGGCTCTTAGCTTTCCCGTGTCTGCTTTTGTGCCTATTAACCAGACTTCACAGGAAGTGCCACAGCTCTTGAATGCTGGAGTGCAGGTGAGTGCCCACAGGGCTGTGGGGGCAGGGCCCATAGCCCTTTGCTGCAATGCAGACACTGAAGAGGTTTTGTCACTGGAATTTCACTGTGTCTGTGGGTTTGGCCCTTTGAGGCACCACGTATTTGTGGAGGGCCTCTGTTCTCTGCTGGGCAGGCATTCCAAGACAGACAGGGGAGCAGTGATACAGAAACTGTTAGGCTCAGGGGAGCTAGTGGCCTCCACAGAGACACTAAAGAGAAACTGCACATAGAAGTCCACAGAGACACTAAAGAGAAACTGCACATAGAAGTCCACAGAGACACTAAAGAGAAACTGCACATAGAAGTCCAGCTGCAACCAGTATGATCTGTCACCTGTCACAGGCTGCCTGGTACCCAGGAACTTTGTGCTTTGAGGTTAGATCCCAGCCGGGTGATTTTGAGTAAGGTACCGAAACTGCCAGAGTGATCTTTCCTGAGAGAACACTTAGCCTGAGTGTCCTCTGACTGCAGAGTAATAAAACAATCCCTACTGTGAAGGACCCTCAAGGATTTAGTGAGGTGACATTAAATCAGGGCCTGCAGTGGTGGCAGGTAAACAGCAGTGACCAGCCCGGTCAGCCTTCAGTGCTGTGATGCTGGGATTTGGTTCTTTTGAGACAGGATAGCCTAGACCATGGCTGTAAGTTCACTGTGTGGCCCAGGCTGGCCTCACACTTGTGATCCCCCTGTCTCAGCCTCCCAAGTGCTGGGGTTACAGAAACCGTGCTCAGCTCCCTGAGACCCTAGATTCTTTTTAAATTTGTTTCCTTTTGTTTTCTTACTGTTTTTTTTTTATTAAAATTTATTTTTTATTATTATTGAACGTGTATGCGTACACTAGTCCATGTGTACCAGGCACACTAGCATGTGCATGGAAGTGAGAGGACAACTTCTGGTCATCGGTTCTTTCCACCAAACACTTGTCCTCACTAAGCTGTCACCCCACCACCCCAATCTCCATATGTAGCCCAGGCTACTCAGGAGTTCACAGCTTCTTGCCTTAGCCTCCAAGTGCTGGGATTGCATTCCTTTCCTCAGTTTCCTTTGCTGTGACATGAAGACAGCCCGTATGAAAGCATGGTATCCACGGGAACACATTTCTCTCCTAAAGCCGCTTCTCCATCGTGGAGCACAATGGCTCCAGTCCTCGCTGCTCCCTTGGATCTGCTCAGCTTTGGCTCAGAGGGAGATTGCTAAAGTTGGCGCTCACTCCCCACCCCCACCTCATCATCCACTGTTTCCAGAAGCCCAGTTCAGCACTGGCAGCTTCTGGGCTGTTCTGCAGAAACACTCAGAATTTCCATTCCCTCCTTCCCGGGCAGCAGGCACCACCAATCTGGCCGTCCCCATGAAGATGCCTGCTGTCGGGACAGGAAGCCTGTAACCTTCTCTCAGTGGTCTTTTCTGGTAGAGCCGTGGGGACTCGGTGCCTAGGGGAAGAGTGTGTCTGTCTGGAAGGAGTGGGCAGAGGACTGAGAGCAGTTTTCAAGGCTTGCTGGTAACTTCAGAGGAGTTCAGTCATTGACTCCATTTTGCAGATGTGGAGGTAGAGGCAGTGGTGGAGGTCAGTGGGGGAGCCAAGGCCTNTCCAGCTTCTCATTCATTCCTCACCAGTGACAGAACTGCCTGAGTCTGGGGATTACTATGGTGGACCCAAGCTTTCTTGGCAAGGCTGGTAGACTTCTGAAGTGTTTCCTTTTGGAATGAGCTTCTGGGTAGGCATTGAGATCTGAAATACTCCATCCCTGGAAGGACTGGAAGAGCCCTGGTCCCAGTAGCCAAGAGCTTAGGAAATCCCACATCACCCAGCAGACATGTCAACAATGGGCATGTAGGCACGGCACATGTCTCACATTCAAGTTCTTCGGCCACCAGATCTGTCATTTTTCAAGTTCACATCAATATGTCCTTGAGAGTTTGTGGTTTATGAGATCAGGACTCTTTCCTAATAAAGAAAAATATTCAGGTAAATTCCACACGCTGAGTTACCCTTGTCTTCTTCCTTTGTCACTTGGGAATCCTCTCCTGGGTCCATTCTTTTCAAGGACTGTGATGGAATCCAGGTGAGCATCTTCCAGGGCTAGGTTGCTGTGGATTAGTGAAAGAGAGGAATGTAAGCAGTCAGCTGCTGACTGTGGGCCCACAGGTATCCCAGTGCTGTCAGGGCTGGGCATATCCTAGGTGAGTCCCAGATGTACCCAGTATACTCCACTGCCTGTGGCTCTGGGAGGTGGGCGGCTTCTGGGGAGAGTAGGCTTGGCTCTGTGGTGCATGGGTGGTTCACAGCCTTGAGCCTAGAGCTGTCCTGGGTTTGTGGGAAAAGGAGTGATGAGAACAAGCAGGAGGGGCAACAGATCTGTGGACAGGCCCATGAAGAAGCCAGCACTGATTGATCTCCCTGTGTTCCAGCCCTTGTTCTGAAGATGGAGTGGCTAGAGGAACAGGGCTGGAAGAAGGAGGCCCAGGGATGCAGGAGCAGAGGAGTTCCTGCTGGGGAGGGCAGAGTACTTCTAGCAGANGGAGAAGTGTAGGGGCAAGCACCCATGGAGATGAAAATGTGGTGTGAGTGCCAGGACACAGAAGCAAGAGAGGGGCTCAGAAGGAGGTAGACTGGATGGACAGAGCCCTGAGGGTGACATGGTACATCTGGAATGTCCATTAGACATTTGTGGGTCACCAATATTTGGGGGTGACCCAGAGCGTGGGCTGTCACTAGCACACAGTGGAGCTACAGGCATTGGAACTNTGGCATCTGCTGACCTGCCCCCAGGCACCCATGCTCAGGGAATCCCCCTGCTCAACACATGCAGGCTGCTTCCTGGGGCAGGAGAAGCCTGCATCTTGAGTATAGAGAGGGGCTCAGTGACCCTTCAATCATAAAAACCCAAGTGCCCCCCATTCCTGGGGTCCTGTCTGAAACAAGCCAGCTGTGCCTGTCCTGTGGGTTCTGGCTCTTGCCAGCCATTTAGGCAGAACAGTCACACAAAGATCTTTGTTTTTCCAGGGGATCTGGGGCAGGGCAGGATCTGGAACATCCCCTCTCATTTCTGGGCCACAGCTGCTGGGCCCTGGGGAAGGNGTTAGTGAAGCCTGGGGCAGCTGGTGTTGGGAAGGTGGAATTGAAGTTAAACTACTGTCTGAGAGAAGTGGTGATTTCAGGGCCATGCAGTCTTTATGTCTCTGGCTCTTCCAAGATGCATCCTGGATAGTGCCTGAGAATGAAGAGTGAGAGATGGACCAGCCTCCCTGAGGACCTCTGAGGGCACTCAAGTCCACCTGCCCCTTTGCTCAGACCCGACTGCCAGGCACTTAACTCCACTTCTCAGTCTCTGCTGTGAAAGATGGACGTGTGAATCTCGGTGTGTTGGAAGGGTGTGTGTCCTGTTTCACTGCTATTCCCTGCTGACACTNAGAAGCCATTTCCTCAAGTTTCCTGACTTCTCAGATAAGCTGTCTGAAGATGATCCTCTCTTGTTTCCTCAAGTACTGAATAGACTGAGGGACTGTTCTCTTCTGTCTTTAGCCAGAAATGGATTTGCCTGGCCCACCAGGCAGAGACAAGAGTCTGGAGTCAGTGCAAGGCCAGCCCCAAGAGCCCGTCAGTATGCCCCAGACGCTGACCAGCACACTGGAGCACATCGTGGGCCAGCTGGACGTCCTCACACAGGTAGGCCTGATGGAAACGCGCGCGCGCGCACACATACACACACACACACACACACACACACACACACACACACACACGTTACTGCGTTACTCTAGCATTTGAATCATTTGATGGCAGGTACTGAGTTTTATTCTTTTTTAATAAGGGTCATTTTGTGTAGCCTAGGCTGACCTTGAACTGGAAATCCCCGTACCCCAGCCTCCTGAGCACTGCTGTTACAGGTGTGTGTGTGTGTCACCATGCCCAGCAAGTACTGGGTTTTTAAAAATAGAAGCTCACAGTGCCTTTGTGTTCCTCATGAACTCAGTGTGTCCTTCACTGGGTCAAAGGCATGGTGGCTGTCTTGGTTATGTTTTCTGTTGCTGTAATGAAACATCATGACCAAAAACAAGTTGTGGGAAAGGGTTCATTTGGCTTATACTTTCACATTGTAGTCCATCACTGGAGGAAGTCAGGACAGGAACTCAAACAGGGCANNAACCTGAAGGCAGGAGCTAATGCCATGAAGGGGTACTGCTTACTGGTTTGTTCCCCATGGCTTGCTTAGCCTGCTTTCTTATAGAATCCAGGACCACCAACTCAGGGGTGGCACTATGGGAGCCTAGTGAGATCTGAGCTTGCTTTACCCAGCAGGGCTGCATAAGGAGATGGCTTGACCACAGGTGTGGTTACCAGGTGTTTGGAAGGTCTATACTTGGCTCTGTGGTATGCTTTGATCTAGCAAGGGGGAGGTCTTTTGCCCCACCCTTTGGCATTGTTATAAAAAGCCCTTTTGAAGAGACAGAAGGGGCCAGTGGATTTTGATCTAGGTCCTCCCAAAGCTATCCTGTGTTTCTGTCTGTCTCAATCTCCACTATCTTTCTATCTACAAATTTCTCATCCCTCTCTCCTCAAGAGTANCCTGGGTAAAAGTGGGAGCTGGCTTCCCACATGGCACCACCCACAATGGACTGTGCCATACTTCATCAAACACTAATTAAGAAAATGCCCTACAGGCTTGCCTGCTGCCTGATCTTACAGAAGCATTTTCTTTTGGTTTTCAAGATAGGGTTTCTCTGTATAGCAGTGGCCATCCTGGAACTCACTCTATAGACCAGGCTGGCTTCGAACTCAGAGATCTGCCTGCCTCTGCTTCCCAAGTGCTGGCATTAAAGGCGTGCGCCACCACCACCCAACTGGAAGCATTTTCTTAATGGAGGTTCTCTCTTCTTGGATGACTCTAGTGTGTGTCAAATTGACATGAGATTAGTACAGAGGCTTACACCTTTGATTTTTGCCCTGGGGAAGTAGAGGCAGGTGAGAGTCTGTGAGTTTGAGGCCGGCTTGATCTATATATTAAGTTCCAGGCTGGCCAAGGCTGCGTAGTGTGAGACTCTTTTTTTTTNTAAGATTTATTTATTATGTATACAGAAGAGGACGCCAGATCTCATTACAGATGGTTGTGAGCCACCATGTGGTTGCTGGGAATTGAACTCAGGACCTCTGGAAGAATAGTCAGTGTGCTTAACCTCTGAGCCACCTCTCCAGCCCAAGACTCTTTTAAAATAAATGAAGTGTTTCTGTGTGTGTCAAGGGGGAGGAGGGAGAGAAAGAGAAGAGAGAGATAGAGAATGGACCTGTTTTTCAAACTACATTAATGAAATATCAGTGTCTTCCCTGGGATCCTGGCTGTTGGAGCTATGTAAGCCGCAGCCACCAGGCTCCAACATCACCATACAGGTTTCTGCCAGAGTTTGCCCATTTGGGTATGGCTGGAGCCACAACAGTTCTTGAGAGAAATACTGTCCATTCATCCCATTCTCACCTTCCAGAATGCTGGGAGCAGTGAATTGGAGTTTCTGGAAGCCTGGGTTTGGACTCAGTGTCATTTTTTATTCCCCAGGTGTCCTTGGAAAAACCTTTAGTTCTCTAAACTCTGGTACCTTGACCTGTAATGCACAAGTGGTGTGGGCATTTGGCTCCATGTTTGTGGTAAGGGATAGTGGTTTTGAATCTCTGTAGAGTTTGGATCATGTCTGATTCTAGGTATCTGCTGAGTAAGTGTTTACTGTGGTCCTGCCCGTGATCTTCATCAGTGAGGTAAATGTGGACCCTACTCTCCAGAGCTTAACTTACATTGGCAACTTGCAATTTATAGCATAGCAGCTTCAGTATGAACAAAATATCCTGACAAGAGGTAGCAGCTGCACTGGATTATGCCCAGAGGAGGNTCACATATGAGGGAGGCCCTGACNGAAGAGCAACCTGCCTATGGTCTGGAGGGACCATGCAGATCCCAGGGTAGCTGACAGTGGCACAGTGGGCAAGGCAGTGCTGAAAGATCCTCTATCCCCCNGGTGCCTTGGCTTTAGCTGCCAGGCAGGGACTCCACAGATCCCTATAGCCCATTGTGGCTAATGAGGCCGTGGGAGGGACACATGGTCTGCTAGGAAGGGTTGTAAAAGCAGGGAGAGGAGAGAGCAATCCCCAGTTCAGTTCTATGGAGGAATGCAAAGGACAGCTAGTAGAAATGGAACCGAAGCAGCCTGGTAGCCTTTGCCTGACTCTGGACCTTGGGCTAAGTAAGAAAAACCACTCCACATTGTGTTACATCATTGGTGGAATGTCATCCTTGAGCCCACAGATGGAAGCACCCAAGGGAGAGGCAGGTGTCAGAGTTGTGAGACTCCAGAGCACAATGTACAGACATTCTGAAAAGCCTGTTAACCCCCTGAGAAGAAAGCTTGCTCGAAGAGATGTGAGCAACGTGCAAAGTCTTTAAGATGAAAAACCCACTTCAAGCCTGACAGAAACTGCCTCACGTTCTTCTCAGCCTCATCAAGTGAGAGGTCAGGGGAGGTAGAGTCATTAGGACTTTACAGGATAAAATTGGAAATTAAGTCTGAGAAGGTGGCTAAAAATACAGGAGCATAAACTGAAAACATTTCCTGCTGCTGATTCAGGGGTGCACATGGAAGGCTTTGTTTTGTGTTAGCAGTCAGGAGTATGATAGTAGAGTTTCATAAGAAACTCGTAACACAGAGCAAAAGTGGCCTGCAGCTGAGTGTCTGGATGCCTTGTGACACCCTTGTCCTGCCTGACAGCGTTTGGTGTCTTTGTAAATCCACGGTGGTCTTATCTTCTGTTCCTTGGTGCCACGAAGTGTAAAGTTCCCCTTGAACCTGGTATGTCCTGAGGAAGCTTGGATTCCNTGAAGCTCCACACAAGGCTCACCCTGCTTTTGTACAGGGTACAATGGTTACTCCAGATGCAAATGCCCTTGGGAGGCATGGCCATCAATTGTTTTTTAGACCTAGTCCAAACTGAACCAGCCCTGTCCTGAGGCCTAAGGCCTGGTAGCCACTGCTGCCTTTCGTTCCAAGTGGCTTGTTCAGCCAGGCTTCCTGTTTAGTCTGTGAGTTCTGGCCTTGGGTCTACCCCCTCAGCATCTGTTCCTCACTATGTGCTTAGTCCTAAAGCCCTCTGTGCTCTGGCCACCTCAGCACTGACTCCTGCTTCAGTGAGGTCCATATGAATCATGTGGTGCGGTCTGAGCACACTTACTGCCCTTTTTCTTCTCTTTGGGGAAGTTTACTTCTGCATGGTCTCCTAGAGGGAGACGGCCTTCTTGAGTCCCTTACACTTCTGTCCTACAGAACATCCTTCCAGGGAGAGCCATGATATTGCAGTGGACAGTGGACAGGGATGAGTCCTGAAT
>LZPO01044192.1:725709-739951 GCA_001675575.1 Neotoma lepida
CAGTCTGGGTGTGTGGGTGTACAGCTCAAGGGAGCAAGACCACCTCTATGGATATTTGTGGTCTGTTTGCCACCAGTCTGAGGGACAGATACAGAATCTCAGCTCTCTCTAGGGTGACACCCTCCCCTGGCAGTCTTTCTAGAAAGAGAAGTCCTCAAGTCAGGAATCTAAGCAGTGTCTGGCTTCACTGCAGCCTTACTTGGTGATTTGGGGACAACCTAAGCCTCCTGTGCCTTGATCTCCAAGCCTGCAATGCCATGCTCTTACCAGTACCCACTCTCCAGGCCTGTGGGGATATAAAATGTGTCCACCTGTGGAGCTCATCACGCAGTGCAGCAGTGCCGTGTATTCCTGTCATGTTAGGAGCCACCCCTGGTGCTGCCACTGCCACTACACAAGGTTTGCTGGGGACAGAACCTTCTTTATAACAGCACCACACGGCCTTCCTCCCAGTCTTCTACTGCCTCCTGAAGCTAGACCTTCCTCTGCCCAAGAGAGCCATTTCTCAGCCTTTACAGTAGAAGTGATGGTTCTCTCTGTGCACACACATTCACTGAGCTCATTCTGTGTTTGCTCCTATGTGAAACCCAGTCCCANTCCTGAGAAATCTCGATTGAATTTGATGCCAGAGCCAGGCTTTAAGGGGGAGCAGGCAACTGGGGGCATTGAGAAAGATAGAAGCGATATGTAAGGAGCCCAGACAGCCAAGGCATGGAGGCCTTGGGTCCTCTGGNGGGAGTTTCAGAAGCAGCAGCCCAGGAGTGACTGGACACTGAACAGAGCAGAGCTGGAGCCTGACCCAGCAGAAGCCTGAGGGATGCAGGAGTGAGATAGAGANACAACAGAGAGGTCAGGACTTAAGCAGGAGGCAGAGCTGTCACAGACTTGCTCCTGGGAAGCAACCTCCTAAAACCGTGGAACTAGATTTCACTGCAGGTCAAGGAAGCGGGTGGTGAAATCAACAAAACTGTGAGGCATCTAGTTTCCCTAGCAAGCAAGTTGGCCCTCTGGGGCCAAGAGGCCTTGCAGGTCTGTCAGAATTCCAACTGCCCTTGGGGTTTGTGCAGCATCAGAAATCAGCTNTTTAACAGGCACACCACACATGCACACACACACGCACATGCATACACACACACTCGCTCTCGTGCACACACACATACACACATGACTANACACACATTGGGGCTGTGTTGGTTTTACCTTTTAGAGAATCCCCTGTTTATAAAGTGCACGCATTACTTACATTACTTTTCAAAAGTATATTTATGAGCCAGGTATAGTGGCGCACACCTTTAATCCTAGTACTCAGGAAGCAGAGGCAGGTGGATCTCTGAGTTCGAGGCCAGCCTGGTCTACAGAGCAAGTTCCAGGACAGCCAGGGCTACACAAACCCTGTCTCAGAAAGTGGTGTGTCCGTGGCATTTATAAGAGGAACATAACTTTTGAAATGACCTTGCAATGTCCCTTTGCTGGTCTCCTGCTATCTGTAATCCCAATAGGCAGTCTTCAGGTTGGCCTGACCTGTCAGGTCGCCTCCAATCATTTTAGGTGGAAATTCCCTGAGAACATTCTCCTGATGCTTGGCTGAGGCCCAGCTCTTCCAGGACTTTCCTTTGCAGCCCTCACGTGATCTCGCCTCAGGAGTTCCCAGCAGTTAGCATCTTGCCAGGTGCTGATAAGGCCTTAATAATGGCTTGTTGTACCTGGATCTATCCAGCCCATGGCTTTGGCAAGAAGCAGGTGGTCCTGATCTTAGTGTAGGCAGAGCATCCCCTGCATCCTTTGCTAAACAGTGTGGGTAGAATTTTGGGGTATCTTCATCAAGAAGTTTCCCTTGGAACCAGCAGGATGGCTCATCCAGTAAAGCACTTNCTGTGCACACTTGGAAATCTTGGATCCCTGGAATTCACATAAAGTGAGAGGAGAAAACTGACTNCTCAGAGNCCTCTGACCTCCATACACATACTGTGGACTTTGTGCCCCTTTCCTCAGTAATAAGTAATTTTTAAAAAAGAAGTTCAGGGCTAGAGAGATGGCTCAGCAGTTAAGAGAATTTAAATCAAAAATGCCGGGCACGTAGCTCAGTGGTAGTGCTTGTCAAGAATTCACAACACCCTCGTTTCCAATCCTACTACTGCCCACCAAAAACTTCCTATAGAACAGACTTGACCTTCCTGAGGGATAAAGCCACAGTCCTTGCTCTGGGCTCTGCAATCAGAGCCCAAAGGGTAGCCCCCTCCAGAGAACACACACACACACACACACACACACACACACACGACATGTGTTCTTGGTGTAGGAGACACCTTGTCCTTACTATCCCTGTGAGACTGCTACTTGGGGCTTCACTTGTTCCTCTGCTGAGCTCGTGGAGGATCTGATCCCAACTGGATGCCATCTATGCTCAGAGTAGCCNGGATTCTTCAGCATCGTGCCCACCAAGTATGGAGAGGAATAGTTCCCTTTTGGGATTCAGGAATATTCTCATTGAATGAGCTGCCTGCCTATCAGATGCCTCGCACATCCACTCACCTGGATTTGGAGGCAGTCTGGGTGTCTTGGACATTTATCATTCCTGTGGCCTCAGTTTCCTTCTTACGAATGGGGATAGCCAAACCTGCCGCTGTCCTTGGTTAACTTGGAAACTGAGCTGGGGCAGCTGTGTGGTAAAGACCAGCAGTTCNTCCAATGTTGTCCGAGGCACTGTGAGGAAGCCCTGAGATAGCCTATAGCATGGGCACAGCAGAAGTGGACATCCAAGTCCAGGAATCCTGTGAGCTGCCAGGGAAATGCCAGCGTCTGTCTAGGTTATAGAGGGAGCATGAGAGGTTAGGGTGAGGCTGTTGAAGTTTAGGGATAGGTCTTTGAACCTGGACTAAGGCATTCAGGGACAAGACTGAAGTTCTTCAAAGATGTATGCTTCTCATGACAGTCATTCTTTGAGTCGAGTTACACAGTAGCCTGGGAGGCCGCTGTGAGAAGTGCTGTGTGGGGCCATCCAGCAGCCTATTGGTTTTTGTCTTAGACGCCAATAGTAACTGGCTTGGGGAAAATGTGGGTGTTTCTTTCTTTTTTCTTAAAATTTATTTGTTTTTATTTTATGTGTATGGGTGTTTTGTCTGCATATATGTCTGTGTATCACGTGTGTGTCTGGTGCCCTTGGAGGCCCTAAGAAGGTGTCAGATCCTCTGGAACTAGAGTTATAGATGATTGTGAGCTGCCATGGGGGTGCTGAGAACCAAACTCAGGTCCTCTGGGAGAGCAGCCAGGCTCTTAATGGCTTAGCCATCTCTCTAGCCCTGAAAATGTCTTTTTTGTTTTGTTTTGTTTTTTGTTTTTTTGAGACAAGGTTTCNATATGTAGCCTTGGTTAGCCTGGAACTCAGTTCATAGAGATCCACCGGCCTCTGCCTCCTCTGTCTCTCCCTTGGGGGACTTTGCTATGAGTTCATCTTCAACCTCATCACCTCCACACCCAATACATACCTGTCCTATGGCTGTCACATCACTCTCTTGCTGAGCCTGCCTCAGTCTTTTCCTGACAAAGCTAGCTCCACCCCAGAAGCCTGTAGGGTATACAGAAAAGCCAGGAGAAGGGCAAAAAGGCCTGGCTGCTATGGTTGGGCTTTGCTTCTTAAGGCCACTCTAGGGTGAAGCTTCTAGTCCTGCAGTTAGAGGCCTGTGGAGTGTCCATTCCTGCTGTTTCTGTACCACTGGCCACCCCACTTTCTCATGTTGCCCTTCACAAACATGGATATAACCACTGTGTTGCAACATAGCATCTATTTTTCTGTCTTGTGAGGTAGTCAGCAGACATCGGCATCTCTAGTAGAGCCAACTCTTCCCATGAGGTCTTTCAAAATCTGCTCTGCCACCATGCCATTTCTATAGCCCTCATGGCAAGATCTGAAGGACTCAAACCAGACCCTAGGGCTGCCAGACCTACTTGCTTGATGTCAGATACTGAGGGACACCAGCCCAGGCTCTGACCTGCATGTTCTTTCCTCTTGTACCCTGTGGAGATGCTGGAAAGCTAGCTAGCAGGCAGGTAGAGTACTGGTCACGCTCANTGCCCCATTGGCTCCCCTGTGTTCCTCTGTGGACTCTCAGAATCCTCGAGGATTGCTGGGCAAGGCCTAGCTACCCTCCTGAGCATTTGAGGCCCTGGGTCTCTCTTCAGGAGATGGGTGGAGCATGGAGATGTGGCCAGTGACCCGGAAGCCTGGGAGGCTTCTGTGAGCACCTCAGCACAGACTTAGCCAGTNGCTGGGTGGTTTTGTTTCAGAAGCCAACAGCAGAGTTATTTTTGACTCCAGTTTCACATCTTGCTGCTTTTTAAAAATACCAAGCCATGAAATTCTTACAAATTCTTGCTCCAACTTTTTTTTTCCCTAGCATGCAGTGCTTCAGGCTAGCCCCAGCCATGCCATGATGTCAGGTTCCTATGGCTCACAGAGATTGCTAGGTGTTAATCTAAGACTTGAAATCTAAGCAAGAAGAACCAGGCCCTACAAGCTCCGCTGCTTTGGGGCTCCTTGGCAGTTGAGTTTGCTAAATGTTCAGGTCTCTGAGCTCTGCTGTTATCATTTAACAAGGCCAAGGGTTTTTGTTTGATTCGGGGATTTAGATACCTTTAACCACCCCTGTCCTGCTAAATCCTGGCAGTTCTCTGCTTAATGGGCTACTGGGGTGAAGTGTCTAGTTCCACACTAGTGGAAAAGGTGGGATTACTAGGCCATGCCACTGTGCTATGGACCAAGCTGCCTGGCTCTCTGTGGGGCTTTCAGTGTCCTGCTTTGCCAGGCAGGCCAGCTATTGTTTGTAGGAATGGACTCTGGATTTTTAGTAGTTATATTTTCCCTAGGGTTGGTCCTCCCATGGGATCCCAAACCCGATCTTTGTTGGGAAGGTACAGAGCAAGTCCCCTTGCGTGCCTTCTGCAATCCCTGCTTACAAGAGGGTGCTTGTTTGTTTCCACCAAAACCACCCTCTGCACATCAGTGTTTGCAGCAAGCACATCTAACTACCACGCAGTCTTGGTCCAGAGTGGATTTGTCATCCTTCTCTCTATACAGGCATTCATGGGCTACCCTTTCAGCCATAGTCAAGTTCAGAACAGCCCGAGCCCCTGCCACTTGGGGGTTTGGAGACAAGAGGCTTGTTTGTCTCTCTGTTAAGAGGCTACTTCCTGGGAGACAAGGGACTGAAGACATTGTGTAATCTGTGGTAGGGACAGGCTTGGTGCCTGCCTTTAGCTAGTTGCAGAGGCACCGGGGAAGAATAAGAACATCTGTCTGGTCCCCAGCTCCTCCTCCCCAGCCCTGTTGCTGGCTTTGGCATTCAGTCCACAGGCTCCTGTGGCTTTACAATAGGGAAGGGTTGGGGAGGCTGTTCCCTCCTCAAGTACCAAGTCAGGGCAGAATGCAGCCTCCCCTCATGGCACACAGCTTATTAGTTGCACTCCAAAACTAGCTCGCGTTTGTTATTGCATGGCGGGGGCTGGATGGTAGCTCCCTTGGGGATCTGGCAGACATCTCTTGCTTTCCGTCTTCTATCCCGTCTGCGGTTGTGGCGAAAAGTAACCCCCCCCCTCCCCAAAGAAGCAGCAGATTGAAATGGGCTGGGCAATGGCTGTGGTTACCTCTGGAGCTTGGGAATGTTCACGGTCGGTCATATGAGATTTCTTCTGAGGCTCCAAGCAGACCTAGAGGAGTGGGGAGGGCTGGAAGATGGTGAGCAGAAGTGGGGGGCAGGGACATTGGAGACACATGCATGGACCTCTCATTCAGGCTGGTGCAGGATGTGCTTAGAGATGGATAAGGGGACTCCAGTAATTTGTTCTTGTTCATCTGGAGCCCTCTGAAGGAAGGGTCAAGCACAGAACACAAGAGAGGGCCTGTGTGAGCTTTATGGCAGGCAGCTGCAGACAGGCCTATGCTGCCTTGAGATCTAACCAAGCCACAGCTGACCCTGTGGCTGCCGGGCGCTCTCTCTGCTGAAGTTCCACTAAAGCAAAGCCAGGGAGCGCTGCCGTAGGTTTCGCTCTTTCCNTTCACTCGCTTTGATCGGAGCCTGTACTGTAAGCACAAGCCCTCCTCAAACCTTGGGGGCTGGAGCAAGAAGAGAAAGAAGTGTTGAGCCTTAACTAGCATGGAGATTGGAAAGAACAGTTCTTTGCCTCATTCTNATCTGGGCCTAGCTGGTGCCTCTAGAAAACTCAAGGCAGTGAAGCGGATTTCCCTGGTGGGTCAGTAGACACTTGGCAGGACAGGGGAAACTTATGAAAACCCACCCTGATGACACATGCCCTCCTCCGTCCCAGTTGTCCTGTTGGGCAGGAGCTGNAGCCAGCTTGCTAGGCTAAGCTGGGGTTTTTAAGCCTCCCAGCTACAGAGCAGTCTCCCAGTCTTGTGCTGCAAAAGGTGGCCAAGGTTCATGCCCTTACTTAGCACTGTTGGACGTCACATAGAATCAGTGTAACAGAACCACTGGACAAACTTGCCTGGCTTCTTGTACTGTATCTTGGGTTCTGTCAGATACCTGGCTTCCCAGGTGGGCCACACATGGCTGACAAAGAGAGGTGCCTAAACCCAGGTCCACGATGGCAGGACTGTGATTTGGTAGCCTCTTTGGTGTGAGCAGCACTCCATAGGGCCCAGGCACATCTGGCTTTACAGATGCAGGGGCGGGCCCTTTATAGTGTCTGCTTTTAAGGAAAGGCTGTGCTTATTGGAGAGGAGTTGCTATGAAGCCTTGAGAAGGTAAATTAGTCAAAATCCCTTAATCCAGTAGCTAATCCACTGATAGAAAAGAGCGTTTCCTTTACGTCCCAAAGAGAGCTAATCCTCAGTAGAGATGGGGCCTAGGGCGTGTGAAAGCATCAGAGAAACCCTATATCCCTGAGATAATGGGAAACAGAGCTCGGACCCATGGCTCCAGGAGCCAAAAGCTTGTGTTGCTTGCAGCAGACTGTGGGCTGAAGGGGGCAATGATTAGCNATTCTGAGGGATTTCTATAGATTCTTGTGTTTTATGGGCCAGCTGTGTGTGATCCTGGGTACTTCAGCACGTCAGATGTCATCGTAAGAGAGGAACTTCCCTCCAGAGTTCAGGCCTTGAAGNTTTAAGTCATCAAATCAGAGCTGAGGTTGGACAAGGAGGAACCCACAGATTCTTTGACTCTGGCTCTGATTTTGTCTCCCTCATTTCCTGCTCTGCTGAAGTCAGGGTGTTTGTCCTAAGAGGAGGGCCACACTGAGGGTAGGGTATTTGGTCTCTGTCACCCATCTCCCTCCCCTACCATCCCTTCAAGCTTGCCTTATCCAGGGATTCAAGTGAAATACGTGCTGTTCAGCANCCAGACAGACTCATCACCAAATGGACTGTCCTTTGGTCTCAGGGAACTGTGTTCTTGACACTCTCCCAGCGCTCAGGACTCAATATTTGTCCATCGAGTACTTTCTAAGTGCCACCTGTGTCTTGGAACTTATCTGTGAACAAGACTTATACAAAACCCTGCCCTTATGGTATGGACACTGAACAACTGACTGACAGGCTGCTTGAAGGCCAGTGTTGGCACCCTCAGAGTCGAAAGGCCCTCTGCAACAAATCATTAGATGTGGGCTGTGACCAGTCTAGGAGGCAGACTGAGTGGTGGGAAAGGTTGACAGACCAGCAGCCTGTCCCCAGGGAACCAAACCAGCAGCCTGTCCCCAGGGAACCAAACCAGCAGCCTGTCCCCAGGGAACCAAGTTGATCCTTCCAGTCCCTAGTTACCTTGACATGTGACTGGCCGGGGTACCATTTGCAAGGCAAGGCTTCCTTGTGTGCACATGTGTGCACACACATAGGGACATGTACCAAGAGATGAGGCTGGGGCTTGCTAGGGACAGAGCAGAGCTGGGACAGGCTGCATACCCAGCATCCCTACTTGGATTTGATAGCTCACAAGCCCTCACAGTGGAAAGAGATTCCCCATTTACTGCATCTGTTTTAGATGTTGAGCATCTGAGTGGAGTCAAAACCATGCTACAGTGAGATTAATTCCACATTTTCTATCTTTAAAATGAAACCAAAGGAGTTAGACATGTAGCACAGTCCAGGGCAGGCTCTTGAAGCCAATGGCCAGCCCCAAAACATTTCCCCAACCTGCCACTTTTACTCATAGTGGTGTGCCAGGGGAACTGCACCCATTTTCTTTGACCAAGAGCCTCTAATAATTGAATCCTGGGTTTGGTGGGGNAGGTTATGGGGGAACCCAAGACCCTCCAGAGAGATCTCCTCAGGGAAACCCAAATCAGCCACAGTTCTGGAAATGATTAAAAGCAGATTTCTGTCGTAAGGGAACTATAAGAAGCCACAGACCACTGTGCACCCCAGTGGCTCAGACCCTCTCAGAATTGACCACAGGATACCCTCTTTGGGACTTCAATGAGTCCCTTCTGTGTCCAGGATTTCCCCACTGTCCCAAAGCTCAGCCAGGGCAAGCGCTAGGGGTGTCATGTTGCCCACAATGCACCTTATTCGCAGCCCAACAGTAAGGGAATAAACATGAGCTGTTGAGTGAGTGTCGCAGTAGCTCTGAAAGCTATATTTTTACATACGGGAAAAACTGAGTCAGGTAACTTAGCCAAGGCCAGTTGGCAAGCTGGTCAAATTCAAATATGAACATGAACCATCAAAGTCTGGAGCCTGTTCCTTTGTTATACAGGCCAGAGCTCCTCCCTGGGAATCGCTGTGACATTTCCTGGAGGCTCATACCCCTTCTGCAGCCACAGCATGCTGAAAGGGGAGGAAGGCAGACCCCAAGCATGAGCTGGAGCCCAGGAGGGAATCCTGGGAGAGAGGTTGGACTGTGTCTTTGAGAAGCAGCAGTGACCTACCGCACAGAGCCACAAGTGCCATGTCANCACCAAGGAGTCTGAAGTCTTGGGTGGAAAGGGGATATGTCAGAAGCAGTGGAAAGGGTGGGAATCAAGGGTGACTAAGAAAGAGAGTCACTAGGAAGCTGAGATGTGTGTATCGGGGACAGGCAGGATGTAAACCCCGGAGTATGACAAGGAAGGTATGGGGCCACAGTGCTGGCTCGATGTGGTGTGCCCTGGTGCAGAAGGAGACCAGTAGAGCATAACCACCTGAATCTATCAGTAGTCCCTTCTCTACAGATCCCTCATGTAAAGGCCCTGTTCTGGCTACCCATTTTGCTATGATAAAACAGCCAAGTGCTACCTCTGTCCAGCAGTGCTGCCTTTTCCTAGCCAGAGTGAATCCCAGTCTTGTCCCATCAGATGTCCCAGGCCCAGGCTTCCCTGCTAGACTAGTTACNCCTCCTCTTGCCCAGGCAGAAGGCTTGGTAGGTATGTGGCTGGATGTCGACATTCCACTTCCATCGGGTCACCTGGCCTAACACCTTGTCCACGTGCATGTTTCCCGCTCTCCAGCTCATGGAACAAGCCCAGGAGTTTCCCTCCTCCCTGGAATCTGCTATCTCTCCAGGGGCCCAGGGCTCTACCTGGAACAAGACCTGGACATAGGGAAGTGCTCTGGCCAGGGTAAGCAGCAGGGGCTAGGAAANAGGGTCCCAGAGCTGAGCGGTAGTGGGGGTAACCAGGAGAAGCCGCAATGGGTCCTACACTCATGGAAGCCCTTGTAAGAGTCTAGCCATGTGTATAAGAAGCATAGCTAGAGTGGCTGGCCCACCACGTGCCTGATAACTCACTTCTTCCTTCCTGCCACGATGTCACTTACCATCAGAGATGGTGGGTGGAGCAGTTTTGCCAAAACTCAGCCNTTCCAGACTTGTGCTGGCTACAGCAGTGTCTAGAAGCTCTAAGGAACCAGAGTCCCTGTGTGTGTGTGTAGGTGCCTAGCAAGTGTGTGGTAATGAGAGCTGTTGGATGACCTGAATGGGTCAAAAGGACCCTGTGAGTGTCCTGTGGTTCTTCAAGCTCCAACTTCCACAGAGAAGCCTTCTGCATAGCTGGTGGTAACAGTGGCTATGGGAGAAAATAGTTGCTGGAAGGTTTGTGCCTCTGAACCTGTGCCCTGTGCCCTGTGTTCTGAAGTGCCATCCATTCCTCTGCTTGTGGGACTGGGTAGCTAGTGTCAGTTCTTCACCCAGAGTTCATTCAGCAACCATCAGCCTGCATATTAGTCACAGTACCGTATCGTTTTCCTTGATAACCTGCTCAGACCTGTGCTCGGTGACACAGCAACAGGAAGTGGAGACTTCCTCCTTCCCTTTCCTCTCGGGCTGCAGGTGCTGGAACCCCTACTCTAACTTCCTTCCTTCCTTCTTTCTTTTTATTTGGGGCAGGGAGGGCAGTTCAAGACAGGGTCTCTCTGTGTAGCCCTGGCTGCCCTGAATCTCACTCTGTAGACCAGGCTGGCTTTGAACTCAGAGATCCACCTGCCTCTCCTCCCAAGTGCTGGGATTAAAGGTGTATGCCACCACCATTGGNAATAACTTCATTATTTCTGTTGTATATCTCTTCCTACCCAACAACACAGACTTCCTGACAGTTTCCCACGTGTCACTGGGCCCTTCCACTCATCCTATACTTTAGAAGCACCACATTCTACCTGCCTTGTAACATCTGCCAGATGGCACCCTCACTCCTAGCACTGCCAGCTGTAGGCTGAGCGCCAGAGCGGGTGAGCTATGTTGGGGCACCATCCCAGTGGGTCAGACATACACCATGCTTTGCTCTCTTGCCTTATTCCCAAGCACAAAGTGGAAAGTAGGATAAAAGAAGAAATAAACAAGAATTAACAAGAAAGAGTTGTAGAAAGATGCAGGACCCGTCCACCTCAAGAGAAAACCGGCCAGAGAGGGAAAGAGGCCAGGGAGATTATAGGAAGGGGAAGTCAGTGATGAGGAGATAGGAGACTGGGCAGAAGATGGCCATCAGGAGAAAGAAGGGACAAATAAAAGGCCCACAANACCCAGGGAGAGAGAATGTGGACGTCAAGGGCTATGTGCCACTCCCTGAGGTGTGAGGGACAACCACACNAGTTGTACCTGACCTTTTGTCACTTTTCACCTTTTTTGAGGGGAAAAAATCTAGTCTCAGGGTTCTGGACTTTTATCACCCCTCTTTACCATGCTCAGAGAACTCTTCTCTGGAATTATGCAGAGCCTATAAGTGCTCTGTGGCCACCTGTGAGTTCCTATAAACTTGCCCTGGCTTCCTTTGGTCAGTCAAAGAATGCCTGAATCCCAGTCACACCAGTCAGAGAAGCCAAGACTCTCCTCAGGAACCTCAGGCCAACAGAGATACCCAAGCCCAGGTTCAGTCCCAGGCAGAGCATCTGATGTGACCAGTGTGGGCTCTTGGTCCTATTGAGGACAATGTAGGAGCTAGATTCAGCTGTTTGGGGTCCCAGAGCTTTCTTGGGATCCTAGCAGGCCTTCAGCAAATGCCTCATAACTACTGCTGGTACAGAAAGTCATCTATTANAATGACCCTGGTGCTATGTTCCTCTGCCACTTGGGGTGGGGAGCCCAGGTGCCAGACATCTCAGGCTTGGCATTTTGGTACAGCTTCTTTGAGAGTCACCATAGTTCTTAGGTAACTAAAAATAAAGGCTGTCACTTTAAAGGCAGTTCCTTTTAGACTGTTTAGAAGGCCCTTCAGGGTGTTACATAAAATGTCTTACTTGCCTTGAACTGTGAGTGAGAGAAGATGCACTTGCCTTGTGAATGTTTCCCTAATGGAGACAGATCACTGTCTCCCCTCCCCTTGCAGGAAAATCAGAATGGAAATAGAATACCATTGTTGAGCCAATCCTAGGAGGATTTTCCTCCAGAAGCCCAGGATGAGTCGTACTGGAAGCCCCACCCCCTAGCCCCAGCTTCTGGATCTTGTCTGCTGCCCAGAGCCAAGGGCTNGCCCAGCTACTTCTCACTGTGTTCTTGGTTTTGGTCCCCAACACCTTAATACTTTCTTCCCATCGGTTCCAGGGTTGGCCAGTCCCTCCCTGGCCATGTCCTACAGGGCTCAGCAGCACCCTGGCATTGTCCTGAGTCCTGGCAGGGTCCTTGGCCCCGCTAGACTGGATTCNCCTTTCCTGCATCAGGGACTTGTGGATTCACTGTCCTGCCCTCCTTTTCTGCCCCATCCAGCTGTCCCAGCAGTGAGAATNGACTCAGAAACACTCTGTGCTCGCTGCGCCTTTTCTCAGACCACCACAGGCCTCACACTCCCTGTCTCTCCTGGGCTCTCCTCCCTCTAACCTGAGTCTTGGCTCACCCTTCAGAGAGCTCTCTAATTTTGTCTGCTTTCCTCCAGGGCTTCCCTTTCTGCAGTCTGAGCCCCCCCTCCACTCCCTCCTCACATCCTTGATTCTACCTTCCCACAGCTGTGCAGCCCCTTCCAGACTATTCCTAGGCAGCAGCCAGAGTGTCTCATAGCCCTTTCCTGCTGCTCTGATGCTGCAGTGGGCTGTGGGGCCTGAGGCCCTCTCTCCTTGGTCTACAGTATGAGCCTCCTATGGTTGTCTGTCTTGCCTGGTAAGCTCCTCCTCAGCTCCTGCTGTGCCTCATTTCCTTGGCATAGCTTGAGGCCAGGCAGGCCAGCACAACCCCTGGCTGGTGTAAAGCTTGCTATTTGCCTCCTTAAACCAGTGGGCACCTGTTCGCCCACTGACTCCTGGATAAGATTGTCCCTATAACAGGGTTTCTTTGTATAGCCCTGACTGTCCTGGAGCTCACTCTGTAGACCAGGCCGCCCTTGAACTCACAGAGATCCACCTGCCTCCACCTCCCGAGTGCTAGGATTAAAGGCCTGCACACCACTGCCCAGCTCCTTTGAAAAAAATAAATTGTGTATGTATGATGTTCCCCTCCATACAAGCATACCGCAGCATGCATGTAAAGGTCAGCGGACAACTCTGGGCATTGATTCTGTCCTTCAACCATGGATTCTAAGGCTCAAACTCAGAATGCCTCTGTGGCAAGTGCTTTTATCTGGGAGCCATCTCACCAATCCCAATATTTATCTTTTCTTGCTTTTATGGCTTCTACCATAATCCCAAACTTAAGTGTTTAAGCAAATAAAGATGGTTTGCTTGGGGGAGGAGAGGCCTGCGATCTGGAAAGTCCGTCTCAGTGTTACCAGGTGTGTGGCAGGGCTGCAGGGTAGCCCTGAGCAGTGTCTTTGGACTGCTTGTGTTTAGACACTGGGGCTGGAAGTTGCTGTGACCCTCTTGAGCACCTGCCACCTGACCTGACACAGTTCCCTCTGAGGGACTGGGCTAGGGCTCTGCTCTTCTGGCCAGAGCAAGCTGAGAGACAGNGTGGATCACTGGAAGGCTTAGAAGGCTGGTTCTCATCTGCCTTTGTAGAAAAGAAAATCCAGGCTGGTGGGCTGTGGCATGGACTCCTAATATGCAGGTATGCCTTTAAAGTCCCACTCATACTCTGAGAGTAAAGTATGACCTTATTTCCTCGCCCAGCCAGACCAGACCCTCAGTGACAGAAGCCCCAGGGGATTGAAATGAGGTGAGCCACTAGCCACCCCTGTGACTGGGGTCCCCTGCATGGACACTGGGCAGGAAGAGGGAACAGCAACTGCTTTTGTCCTCTGGACACTGAGGCAGTAAATATTTACTGAGCCTTCTGAGTGCCCAACACTAGTGTAGACATATGTTTGTCACAGGTAAAAGTCACACTATGAAAAGGCCACATGAAGTGGCCTAAGGTTAGTCCTTACCAGGAATGCCCCAGATGTCCTACATGCCACCCCAGATGCTCTCTTTTCCTCCCCCTCTAGATCCTGGCACAGTGGCAGCCTATCCTGCATTGCAGTGCTGTGACCCATGCAGACACCTGCCAGGGCCTTGCTTAGCTACATCATCAGGCTAAGCGTGCCCAACCCTGCTACTCAGATGCCCTGGTGGGGCTGTCCCAGTGCTGGGGAGAAAAGCTCATCATACGCTGGAGATGTAGCTGAGTCGGTAGAGTGCGTGTGTCTAGCATGCACAAAGCCCTTGATTTGATACCCAGCACCAAACTGGGCATTAATCGGGCTTGGTGACTNATGCATGCCTATGATCCTAGCACTAAGAAGGGGAGGCAGAAAAAAAGTTCAAGGCCATCCTCAACTTTATAGTGAGTTCAAGGCCAGCCTGGGCTGCAGGAGACCTTGTCCCAAAACAAAGGAAAAAGAAAAACTAGTTTTCTGGGAGGGTACACAACCCGAATTAATGTGAGTTACAGTCTCACACTAAGATACCGCATCGGAC
>LZPO01044192.1:776810-788933 GCA_001675575.1 Neotoma lepida
ACAGGGTTTCTCTGTGTAGTTTTGGTGCCTTTCCTGGAACTCACTCGGTAGCCCAGGCTGGCCTCGAACTCACAGAAATCCACCTCCCCAGTGCTGGGATTAAAGGCGTGCGCCACCACCACCTGGCTGCACTGGGATTCTTAACGTCTCTGGCGGGTAAGAAGCAGAGTTGAGGAGAGAGCTGGAGTATGGGGCTGGGCTCAGGGTGGCCCCTGAACACTGGGCAGTATGGTGGGTGTGGAGGGCAAACACAGCATGTGTGCGTGTGGGAGACCTGCTGGGCTGGGCTGCCTCCGCAGTTCCTGCNGCCATAGTCCCTGCAGGCCTGGCGGCCCTGCGCACACATTGCCCATTTACCCTGCCTCACTTCCTCTGACTAACCCTAAAGAATTACCCCTCCAGGGGAGTGGAGACCTGGCATCCACCAGCAGGAAATGCCCAGNTCAGCCCTCCCCAGAGCCACGTGCCCTGGCATCCTCATCTGGGTGCTTGCCCAGGCCTCCTAGGAACATAGGGTTAGAGGTGCTGCCTTTCCTGAAGGTTGCTGAGCTTAGCCTGGGCCATCATTAGGTAGTCTAGGGTAGAAGTGGGTGCCCTCTCACACCAGGCTGGTCAAAGATATCCTGCCCCAGATGCCAGTCTTGCTGACACCCTAGCTTTTAGAGTTCTTGATTTCGAAGAACCCAGGACTTTGGGAGGAAGTTAGGGGCCCAGCCCCCAGCAGATGAGCAAGGCCTGCACTTTCGAGCATGTTCAACTTCCTTCAATTCCTAGGTAGTGCCATTCACAAATAGTATCTATCCAAGAGGCTGAGAGGGCAAAACTGCCTCGGTGCCTGGAAGAATGGGAACCTGGCCTACAGACAATGGAGACCAACCCCCTCTAGGATGCTTAGATGATCCTCCGTAGCTGTCATGGGGTGAGGTAATGAGACTTAGGCTTTAGGTAGCTTCTAGAGCAAGGGCACCTGCTTAGGTAGGGCCTATCCTAAGCAGAGGCCACTGAAACCCCAAGAAGAGGTACAACAAGCCACAGAGGTCCTCAGAAAGTCCAGGAAGATAAATCTCTGGATTCTTACTGTAGCTCTAACCCTGAAGGGACACAGGCTTGCAGCCAGGTCCTTCCTGGTCTCGATCCCAGTATCCCTTAAGGCTGCACATTGGCCAGACTGCTATTGATGATGACTCTAGTAGTTCAGACTCTGAGTTCTTGCAAGATACCTGTTAGGCCAAACACTCCAGTGTCGTGTAGCCAGAAGGCCCAATCAGCATGTTTCTAGGGAGTTCCTATGAGGGGATTCCACTCTGTCCCCTGCCCCCCATGGAGTGGAAGGATACAAAGATTCAGTAATGGCAAGGCCAGCCAGCATTGTCGTTGGGTCAGGTGACAACATCTAAGATATTCTTAGATGGAGACTAGGCATGGAACAGCTTGCCTAAGACCAGTGACAACACTCACACTGAGATTTATGCTCAGTAACTTGAAATCACCACTCAAGCCAAAAAATAATGCAGCCTGGGGTTGGTGTGGGGCAGATAGAAAGCCCCCTAGCAGCTGGGCCAGCAACCTGTACCCCTGGAACTCCTTAGCACCTCCTTGTGTATTCACTTACAGCTCCCTGGGCCAGTTAGTGACTCCAGGCTGTGTGATTCAGGGCTAGCCCTGCCCTCTCTAGCCTGTAACTGCAAGTNCTACACAGTGAGTTCCTGCTCTCCTTAAAGGCTATGGGCAGAATCAGAGATCTCAGATGAGCAGTCTGTGGAAACAGCTCAGTCTGGCTGTGCCATCAGACTGGTCTGTAGCCCACCTTCAGAAGGGACCCTCTGTGTGACTCTTGGGCAGGTCACTTCACTTTGCGTCTCACTTGAATGAAGACAATGAAGATACCTCATCAAACATGGGGTGCCCTGGGGCTCCAGGGAAGATGAGGCAGCCCCTCCCAGGACAGTAGTAGTGCATGCACAGAGGGTGCTCAAAAGTTTTAGGGGTCAGGCTGCTGGAGCCAACTGTGATGGGCTTCCTACCAGTCATAGGCCATCACCCTAAGGGCAGATGGCATCGGACTATGATGCAGGGAATGGCTGCAGTGGCTCCTGGGTACCNATCAGTGCCTGTTGCTCTTAACCCAAACTGCAAAGGCTCCTTCTCCTCCCAGGGTTTGGAGTTGCACTGTTGGAGCCATGCAAAGTGCAAACAGCCCCGCCATGGCGTCTGCCCTGCCTGGAGGGCACAGGGATAGATAGCCTGCCTCTAAATAAGGCATGCACTCTGGTGACCCCGTTGAATGGTGGAAGGAAGAGTACCAGGCCCTTGTGCCTAGGGGCACCCCTGTGAAGGAAGGTGGTATCTCTCCCCTGACCATGATAGTCTGAGCCTGTGCCTGACCTAATGGCAATAGACTCTGCCAAACTCCCCTCTCAGAAGGACTCTCCTTCCTGACATCTGGGGCCAGTAGGGACCGGTGCTCTAAGCTAAAGACTTGGCTCAAGCTCTCCAACTTACTCCGTTAGGTTCATACTTAGTGTGAGTGTGGACACTGAAGCCAGTGTTCGATAAAATGGGGTGTGATGGGGGACCCCAAAGCTCTGGCCCTTGCCTGAACAGGAGGGATAGACTTGAGCTGCCTTGTCTTGGGCCTTGGCTTTACAGAGAGGCTTAGGAACCAGGCTGTCCCACGAACCCCTATTCAGGCTATCCCTCTGTGCCAGAGGCTGCCTCCTGCTTGAGCTGATATCACCTCTTGAAGGCTGTGACTTGGCTGTACCCTCCTCCCTGCCCCAAGGCAGGGCTAACTCATTCACTCTCAAGTCTCCAAAGAACAAATAAAGTGGGAGGAGCCAAGAGAAGAGACCATGAGGCCATGGAGCCTTGGGATCATGGTGGTAGGGCCCTAGGTGGACTCACCCCTGGCCCCAGGTATGACTGAGCGACCAGCATGGGGGTGGGTAGCTCAGTCAGACTTGGTTTAGCTCTCCCCAGCTGTCTTATAACTCCTCAGGTACATGGCATATTGAGCTGCTTTCTGGAATCCATTTGGCCACTTGAGTCAAAAGATCTGAAAATATGCACAGCCTTTAGCCCAGAAATCCATCTACCTGAGTGTATCTGCCCCGAGGAAACTGCTACCTGAACGCACAGAAGGGGCAGCCTCTAACTTGCTCTATCTGTGATCCCTGATACATGTCAGCCTGTCAGCTATGGCCAGACTCCTTCACAGGGATTGTCCCCTCCTACAGGCTTGTGGTCCCACATCTATGCCCTTCCCTGTCCACCCAGGCAGGATATCTGTTTCGCAGGAATACAGATGCCCACAGAGGTGGGGAAAAGCAGGCTGTGAGCTTTAGCCCTCCTGTGTGCCACACTCCATTCTAGGCACACAACGCTCCATCCTGTCCTCACAGCAAGGTTTTATTCTCCCTGTTTTTCATGCAACAAAGCCAAGGCATCCAGGGATGCTGAGGCACAGAGCCAGGGAACTCAGCTGTAATCCTGCAGGCAGCAGAGGGAATCCTAAGAGACCTGTGGGCAGGGAGAGTACGTAAGCTCCTCCAGGTTTCTCACANTCTCCCCTGAGTCTTTGCAGCACTACCCTTCACAACACATAGCAGGTGCTAGAGGCAGAGGGTGATGTTTGCTCTTGTCTCTCTCTCTTGTCCTTTTCTTGGCCACGCACACCCAAGCCCTGGAGTCACCCCACAGCCTCTGCTGCAGCCTCTGGATGTGCCTGGAATTCCAACACTGAGCTGCAGAGATGTCTGGCCAGAGCCGCAAGGTCAATCCCTCTCTTAGCACGGCACACACTGCTGCAACATTGGCCCGGCCTCAGGGGACCCACCCCTCACCTTGGAGAAATGAAGAATGAGTCAACTCCCATCCCACCTCCAGACCTGGGAAAGTAACATGGGAGAGAGAGGCAGGATTCCTGCATAGCCCTGGACCCATCTCTTCAAGGTAATGGCTGCCGAGCCACCCATGTGCACTGTCCAGAGGGCTGAAGGCAGAACCGGGCAGAAGCCAACGCTCCTCCCCTGGGAACCTAGAGTTTAACAGTACCCTGAGAACCACAGATGCCCTCCATGTGGTCTCTAAGGGTCAGGATAGCCAGGTTAGAGCCCCAACTGTGCTTCCTACAGCTACATAATTTGGTGCACTTAACCCTAGTATGTCCCAGATTCCAGTTTGGTAAATGGGGAGAATCTAAACAGAACCTAAGGAGTTTGGAAGAGGCAGGCAGGGCAAGACCTGATGTGACCATGAAAGCTCCTGCCACTGCCACCTGAGTGTGGCCTCAGTCTGTTCAGGCTCTGCACAAAGCCTTTTGTGTGTACACTGAATCATCACAAAAATCCCATGAGACACACCTATTCTCCTCAAGCATGTGGTATGCTCTATGGGTCACAGACAGGCGGAGCTGGCTGAGTCACCTTATTGTGAGGACAGTGATAGGGGTGAGGGAATGTTGACTTGAAAGACCGAGGGGTGGGAGGGTGGTGGTTGGGGTTGGGGACAGGAATGAGAACTGGATGGGAAGCCCTTGAAGATGGCAGTCCAAACATAGACAGGTGCTGGACCAGCTTGTTCAGAGCCTTGTGTTGGTCTTGGTCAACCTTCCAAAGTGCTGCAAAGGGAGATTGTTCTGGGGCACCATTCTAGTAGCCACCTGAGCCCTCAGCCCTACTGTCATGGCTGCCAGTCCTGGTCTCATCAATGCTGCTTAGCCTCGTCAGGCTGAGATAGATGTGCTCAGGAAGTGACAGGCTTAGGTCCTTGATCCCAAGTAACCAGACTCCTATGCAGACCCTGACTGTCCCTGAGACACAGGTGCAGCTCCTGCCTTGCCCCCTCCCCCAGTGCCGGCCCAACAGAACGACCAATCATTGCTCTCCAGCCGGCACATGGAGCTGGCATGGCTCCCAGAGAAGTCACCAGCATGAATGGATTCCTTGCCCTGCCANCCCAGCCCCCAGCAGATGAGGAATAGTCAGCAATGAGGCAACAGGAGGCCTGATCTGCCCTGGCAGCTTCCTCCTTCCTATGGAGAAAGTGCCAGTTCCAGGCTGGAGACTCCAGCCTGAGGCTCAACCTTGCCTGTTCACCTTACATCCTACCAGATAAGGATCAAAGAGTTAGAGAAAGCTCTCCACGGTCCTCTGCCCCAGCTCTTTTGCTTCCCTCATCACGTGACATGCTTCTTGGTCACTTAGCCAGCCTCAACCCAAAGATCCACCAGACCTGACATCGGGCGCCTAAGAGGCCCCCAGTGGTGGAATTTTGGGCTTGGGGATGGAGCCTGAGCCAGCTGAGGAGTGGGTCTTATCGCTGTCATGAGTGGGGAGGCCAGGGAAAGCTGTAGGGGNAACATCTGGATGGAGCTGGCCAGCTGCCATTAGGCTAAGAAAGCAAAAGAACAACCCAGTCGAAGCAGGGATGAGGAGAGGACTTGTCTGGCTTGGGCCTTACACTTTAGGACCTGCCAGTGATCAGAGCCCAGTGGCCCTTGTGGCTAGTTCTCTAGCATTCTGCGGCAGCCCAGAGTTGCTCTGCATCTCACCAAGCTGAGATGTGTAGCACTGAGAGTGGCAGGTTCGGGGCTCACAGCAACTGGGGCCTCCTCTGGCTAGCACAGGGCTCCAGTGGCCCCATCTTGGGCAGGCCCTTGACAGCCCTCATTGCACTCAGGCCACAGATTACTGAGAAGCATCCCTTTTGGATCTTGGCACCAGTGTTCTCCAACTGAGCAATCTCAGGCCAGGCTGGGTGAAGTAAGTTGCAATATTTAAACGAAAGTGGACCTAGGAGGCGGCGATGAAAGGGTTTTGGCTGTGACAGGCCTGTAGTTGCTTGCTTGTTTGTTTGTTTGTTTGTTTAATTTAAGCAAGGACTCTATGTAGTCCTGCCTGTCCTGGAGCTCAATATGTAGAAAAGGCTGGCCTTGAACTCACAGAGATCCTCCTGCCTCTGCCTCCCGAGTGGTGGGTTAAAGACATTCAACACTATGCCTGGCCCACTGGTTGTTTCTTGGTCCAGGTATGTCCCTGAGGTCTACACCTTTCCACACTCTCCCATCCCTTGTCCCAGTTGACAGGTGGAGAAGCTAAGCTGAGTATAATGCCCTGACTGGTCCAAGGCCACAGGAAGTGTGTGTGTGTCACAAGTGGCTTGACTTGCCTCACCTTGGTCTCCCGGGCCACAGGAAGTAGGAAGGTGTTGGGCTAGTGGCAGAGATGGGGAAGCCCTAAAGCCTTGACCCACTCTGGAGAGCCCTGGCTGTAAGCATAGCTCTCTCTAGCCTCCCTTTCACCCCTGAAGCTTCAATTTCTCCTCTATAGCTTCTGATGTCATACCCACCCTGAGTACCCTCCATCTTCCCACTATGCAGCTAAGCCCAGGACTGCTTACAGGGGACAGACACTGAGGCCTGAGGTTCCTTTGTTCCTTGCTATTCAAGCTCTGTCCAAGGCAAGCATGAAGCCCAGCTGAGGCTCTGGTCATTACAAGTCAACCTCACCCCAGACAGCTAGCTACCCAGAGGTAGAAGAGAGTACCATGTCTGCCTTGTGACCGAAAAGTGTCTGAGGTAACAGGAAGGTGGGAGCACACAGTAGGGGGAAAGGTGAGAGAGAGGAGACAGAGGAGGAAGGAGCTGGGGTGCAGCAAAGTCAAGGTTCTTAAGCTGTCATTCATGTCTGGACCAGCCCTGAAGCCCTAGTCAGGATGTGTTCCTGGGGCCTTAGCTCTGTTCATCTCCCCTTGTCCACAAGTATGCAGAACTATGGTAGACAAGGGGAGACTTTGAGGGGCCCCTGGTGGGGGATCTGTGTGTGTGCAGGCACATAGAGGGCCCTGAGATGTCTCTTGGGATGTCTGTGAGTGCCCTTGTGGCATGTAGTCAAGGCTACATCTGCCCTCAACTGGGATAAAGGATGTGCTAGGGGGCTGGTCCACGTCAGCAGAAACTGTTTTTCCTCTAGCAATGGGCTTGGGTTGCTTCTCTGCCTTGTCCCAGCCCCACCACCAGCTCCTGCACCCATCTCACTGGCATCCAGTAGAAGGGCCTGAGAGGGGGGTATTAAGTGTCCCAGGATCCCACATAGGGCATCTTGCTGGCCCAGTCCTCCCAGGACCGGGCTCTGAAGCAATGAGGTATTCCCTGGGGAGTGTCAGTCCCTCTGAGTGTGTGCACTGGGCATAAGGATTATTGATGCTCTGTGATTCTGGGCAGGGTTTAGCCCCTCTGGGCCTTAGCTCCTCATCTGTAAACAGGGATTAATAATTGTGCAAATCTCCCAGGGTCATGAGAATTAATTAAACAAGAGAGTATCGGAAAACTGAGCTCAGCCAGTGTCTGGGGTAGAGACAGAGCAGAATGTGCTATTCACTAGGTTTCTTTGGTTGTCCTGTGATCACATAGCTGCTCTGTCCCCTGAGGAGACCTACCTGCTCTGTCTGGAGCCCTGAAGCCAGCACCACCTTTGTCTCCCCATACAAATACCAGAACCACTTCCTAAGGCAAAGAATTTTCTGAGAAGGGTTTGCTCTGGCTTTGGTTCAGGGGCCAGCCAAAATCCTTGCGTCCTAAAGATTGGAGACTGTGTCTCCTCATGATTTAATGTCAGGTCACAACCAGTGTCATGTAGCAAAAATCCTTTCCATACCTTCTAGTCAAATGAGCCCATCTTGGAGTGCAAGTGGAGGCCCCTGGCCAGATTGAAGGATGAGCCACTCAGTATGGGAGCCTTCAGGGGCCTAGGGTGGTCAGGATGGCACCTATCCAGGAGATCTGTGAAATTCTTTCTGTATGACTGTAATGACTACAAGTTCCCTTCTGAAGCCCAGGGACCCTTATGATCCCAGTCTAGACCTTCATGCTTTCCCAGCAAGGCCCAGGCTAAAGAGGATCCAGAATCTCTGAGAAGATAGTTGTGAGTCCCAGGCCTCTCCAGTCCCCCCGGGACTTCTATCATCTGTCAGACAAACTCAAAGGGAAACCTCTGGGTTGAATCTACTGGAGCGTGGAGGAAATTCAGATTTTCTCTCCAAGACTAAATACACTAGCCCTCAGGGACGGCAGCTGGGAGGGATGCAAAAGTGTTCACCACAGCGGGATGGGAAGTCTGGTGCCAGCTAGGAGAAGCTCTCCTTCCTCCTCTTCCCCATCTCTGCAATCCAAGGCCTAGATTCAACTCCTTAGCTTCCAAAGAGGGCACTGTCATTTTTTAATGGGACATTCATGGGGACCCAGTAGATGATGGACACACGTGTCCCCAGTAAGGAACTTGTCATATGCTGGAAAGATAGATCAGAGGGTAAAGGTATTTAACTGCCAGCACTGAAAACCTGCATTCAATGTCCAGAGCCCACATGTTAGGACAGAAGTGTCCCCTGCAACTTACCCTTTGACTTCCACACACGCATCATGGTGCGTGCATGTGTATACACACACTATAAACAGAGAAATGTAATGAAAACCTTCTTAAAAGGTTGTCATCAGCCTCGCAGTGATGGTACACACCTTTAATCCCAGCATTTGGGAGGCAGAGGCAGGCAAAGAGTTCAAGGCCAGCCTGGTCTACAAAGTGAGTTCTAGAATGGCCAGGGCTACATAGAGCAACCCTGTCTTGAAAAACCAAAAACCAAAAAAGAAAAAAATTGTCATTGTTTATGCTCACATGTTTACTTCTCACTGAGTTATTTGTTCAGTTTTTTTTTTTTAAGATTTATTTATTTATTATGTATATGGTGTTCTGCCTGCATGTATCCCCGCAGGCCAGAAGAGGGCGCCAGATCTCATTACAGATGGTTGTGAGCCACCATGTGGTTGCTGGGAATTGAACTCAGGACCTCAGGAAGAACAGTCTGGATTCTTAACCGCTGAGCCATCTCTCCAGCCCTTGTTCAGTTGTTTTTCTTTTTTCTTATCTCTTTCTTTTTTGACAGTCTCTCTTATATAGTCCAGGCTGGCCTCCAACTCTCTATTCTCCTGCCTCAGCTTCCTGAGTGCTAGGATTGCAAGCATGTGTCACTACGTTTGGCTGTCCAAAAGCATTGATTGAACCCTACTGAATGCCAAAGCAGGGAGGAAAGGCAGAACTGTGGGTCATTCAGACAACTTAGGGTTGATAGCTTCTAGCTGGGCAGAAGGACCCTAGAACTTCCTCTACCTGGTGGGTTTGTTTTAGCCTCTGCCAATCAGTGCCCAAGACCATGATGGACTGACAGTGGTCCACCCTGGCTTGGAACACCTCTCCAAGTGCCTAGCCTTCAAATTCAAATTGATGTGGCCTGGGCCTAGTGAATTCAGCAATCTGGGCACTGTCTCCGTCTGGTCCACACCATGGTGGGAACTGCACAGAGGTCACATGGGGCATATATAGTAAGTGCCCAGTAAAGTGTGTCATGACTTTTCATCCCTCCCACCCTGTTTAGCAGGGCAAAGGGCAGGCCAGGGCCCTATGTTTGCTTCTTCTGCTGAGAGGAGGCCAAAGCCAGACCATAGTTTCCCATTTTATGTCTGTGAGACAGAATCACAGAGGTCCTACTATTGCAGAGTTTAGCCAAAAGAAAACATAATTCAAGTGGGGCTGAAGCAGCCTATTCACCAAGGACCAGGTCCCTGTGGCCTGCAGTTGTGGGAGCCGGCATTCACAGCATGGGGGTGAGGGTTGAAGTGGGCCCAGGGTGGAGACATGAGTCTTCCTATGACCTCTGAGTGACCCTAGGTTATCTCCTGCAGACAGCTCCTTCCAGCTCTGCTCTCTGGCCACTGCTTATCTCCCTGATAAATGGCCCAGTGTCCTTGCAGAGGAGGAGCTGTCTGTGTCCTTTGCAGACTTCCCTGGCTGATCTGGGCATAGCTGGGTGAGAACCTGGGCCTAGGCTCATGGCCTCTAGTCCAAGAGCTCTGCATCTAGGGAGGTTAGCTGTCCCCAGATTGTCCTGATGACCACAGTCTGAAAGGAGAAGCAAGGTTTAGCCTTCCAGACTCTGAAAGAAGCAAGGTCTGGGGCTGGAGAGATGGCTCAGCAGTTAAGAGCACTGACTGCTCTTCCAGAGGACCCGGGTTCAATTCTCAGCACCCACATGGCAGCTCTCAGCTTCTGTAACTCCTGTTCCAGGAGATCTGATGCCCTCATGCAGATATACATGCAGGAAAAACACCAACATATATAAAATAAATAAATTTNAAAAAAAAGCAAGGTCTGGTTCTCCCAAAAGACTCCTCATTCTCTCTCTGAGTGCCTATTCTCTGCACACCCCAATACATACATCAGATAGTTGGGTCCTCAGATGCACTGAGCGTTGTCCTGGTGGTAGGGAGGAACTGGACATTGCTTTGAATGGTGACCTGTACATGACTCTTAGCAACCATGGCTGGGGACTGGGGTCTACCAACAAGGCCATAGACAAGGCATCTGTAGAAGAGGGAGGCCTGTGCCTGTCTCTGTGGAGTCTCTTGGTCCTCATAGCTGTTTAAATGCATCACTGGAGAGCTAGGACCAGGCCCCTGCCAGGAACAGGAAACTTCCAGGAGCCTGAAGACCCCAACCAGCCTCTCTCTCTGCAGAGGGCAAACAGCAAGAGAAATATCTTCCCTTCCCTTTGGTCAGAGGACCAAACACCACTAGTTCTGCTTCTCCTCCTGGCTTTAGCCTGATGCCCATATAGGCAAAGGCAGGTTTTGTCTATCTGTCCACATGCACAATACTCATTCAACCTACAGCATATATTGCAGCTGAAGGAAATCTATTGATGTGTGGATGCTGGCTCCATATGCTTGGGTCTCTGAATATTTTCATTCAAAAACCTTTTTTAAGTTGTGAGATAGGGTCTTTAAAACTTACTATGGAGCCCAGACAGGACTTGAACCCCTGATTCTCCTGCCTCCACTTCCTAAATACTAAAATTACAGGTGTGTGCCACCATGCCCAGCTGCAAATACATTATTTTGTTTTAAAAAAATATTCTCTCTCATTTTGTAATGAAGTGGCCACCAAATTAGCTGGCGTCACTGCTGTTGCTAACCACTTCATGGCTGGCCCCAAACCAGGCACAGGTGACACTGTCTAAGGACCAGAAGCATGTGTCTCCCATGGTTAATGCTAGGTTACCCAGCCAGTGCCATATAGCAAAACTCGTTTCTGTACCTTCCAGTCTCAAACAGTCCTGTTTGAAGTGAAGGTAGGAGCCCACAACCAGATTTTAAGGACATTGGGAGGACTCTAAAATGGCTTCCTTTTATATTCAAATCTTAACCGTGTCTTAGTGACTTTGCCATTGCTGTGAAGAGACACCATGACCAAGGCAACTTACATAGGAAAGAGTTTATTGGGCTTACGATTTTCAGAAGGCAAATCCATGACCATCATGGCAGAGAGTATGGCAGCAGGCAGGCAGGCATGGTGCTGATGCAGTAGCTGAGAGTTTACATCCTTAGCCATAAGCACAAGGCAGAGGGAGCTAACTGGGAATAGTGTGGGCTTTTGAAACCTCAAAGTACTTCTGACTCCAGTGACACACCTCCTCCAAAAAGGCCACACCTCCTAATCCTTCCCAAACAGTTCTATCAACTGGGGACCAAATATTCAAATATACATGTCTATGGGAGCCATTTTCATCCAAATACTATAAACTACATCTGCAAACTTTCTGCAACATGTGGATATGGACTAACATTGCCACTCTTACCAGCTGAGTGCACCTGAACTTGCATTTTTGTTCTGGAAACACTGTGGTTTCTACATTCATTTACCCAATAATCACATGTATTTATTAAGAACACATTCTGGACTCAGTCTGTGGGTGAAGTGAGGAAATACAGCCAGGAAAATCATGGTGTATTCTCTATAGTGGAGTCTGTTGTCAATCAAACTCTCTCTTTCTTTCTCTCTCTCCCTCCCTCCTTCTCTCCCTCCCTCCTTCTCTCCCTCTCTCTCTGAAGGATCTAATTACATGTTGAGTGCACTGTGGAACAGTGCAGGGGTCTGTAGGCACAGGGACCTATCAAAGTCTTAGGAGCCTGGGAAACTGCCTTNGGAGTGTAGAAAACAAAATGGGCCAGGTGTGCAGGCACACACCTTTAATCCCAGCACTCAGGAGGCAGAGTCAGGCAGATCTCTGTGAGTT
>LZPO01044192.1:820962-847199 GCA_001675575.1 Neotoma lepida
TTTTTTGAGATAGGTTTTTCTACATAGCCCTGGCTGTTCTGGAACTCATTACATAGACCAGGCTGGCCTTGAACCCACAGAGTCTGCCTGCCTCGTCTTCCTGAGTGCTGGGATTAAAGGCATAAACCAACAGGCATGGCAGGATAAAAAATTTTTTTGGAGGCAAGGTCTAGAACTCAGGCAGACTTCAAACTTGCAATTCTCTGGCCTCCAAGTAAAGTAGCTGCTATTACAAGCCTATGTCGCCTCATCCANCTTCACCCACATCTAACGCAGGTAAGAAGAAACCACAAAACTGCCTCTTGTCCTCATCCATGTAATCAGCACCACNATCCACCCAGACTTTTGAACCAGACTTGGCCTATCGTTGCCTCTTTTCTCTCCCTCATCCTCTGCACCCCAAGTCTGGTCTATTCTCTTTCCTAGTTCATTCCTCAGTATCCGCAGGCAGCCAGCACCCTTGTGTGATGGTCTGCACAAATCTCACCGCTCTTCTCCTCTGCCTTCTACAGTTCATTGGACACACAGCAGCCAGGTGAGGTTTTTAAGAACACAGATTCGTCGCTCCCTAACCTTCATCCCTCAAAGACTCCCTTGGCTTTCAAGATCTTTAATGAAGACAGGCCCCAAGAGCGAAGCAGGCACTGGAGGAAGAGAAGGAAGAGGACAGATCACAGGGCTGGCCCGCGTCGTGGTCCATGCCTGCACCACGCTCTTAACCCCAGGAGCAGAAAGCTGCGGCCGGAGGATGGAGAGTTACAGTCCAGTTTAAGCTACAGAGCAAGAAAGACCCTGTCAAAAGTAGAGGAGAGCAGGAAAGAAAAGAAAAAATTGTGACGCTAAGAGGGTGGGGTCAGGCTCAAACCGTGCAGGGTCTAGGATCGAGCCCTTCCTTTCTGGTTGTGGAACCTTTTTCCCCCACCAGTACTGAGGAAAGGTTTTCCGTGGTTCCTTCCGGTGGCGTCGGCCCTAATTCCCGTGCTGCACTGCGGCCTTTCTCTTTCTCTTCCGGTCCCAGGCGCTTCGGGAGCCGCCGGTTACCGTGAGTATTGGCGGGGCGGCATCCGATGCCATCCGTGACTCGTGGGCGGCGGCGGGTCGCGGGGGCGTGCTATGCGGGCCGCAGGGAGGACAGGGCGGCCCGCTGCGGGGCGGGAGTGGTTGCCGGCCGTCCTCCGGGAATGGATGGTAGGGAAAGCCGCCCCGGGGGCCGGCAAAGTTAATTTCGGGANCTCATTGCCCGCGTTGGAGAGGTAGGGTCGCGTTCTGGGACTGCTGCGAGGCCGGTGGATGTCGTCAGTCGAAAGCGTCTGCTGCAGCCTTATCGGGTTTCTTCGTGTTTCATCAGTTCAGGGTGACAAGTGGCCCAATCTGGGGAACCCCAGCCCTGATCGCATGTCTCTCCTGCAGGTTCCGACATGGCCAAGTCCAAGAACCACACCACACACAACCAGTGTACGTTCCTGGGGTCCCCGCCGGTGCCTGGATGGGTTTAGGGTTGCTAGAGCATAGCGGAAGGGAGGGCACTGAAGGGAGGGTGAGCCTGAAGCTGGCGCTGTCTTAGCTAATTTTGAGATTACAAGTTTGGGAGCCAGAAATCCACTTTGCATTCGGCCCTGAGTGTTTTCTTAAAACTCAGACCGTGACCGCTGTGATGTTAGATCGGTGGTTCTCAACCTTCCTAATGCTGCGACCCTTAAATACAGTTCCTTGTGTTGTGGTGACCCGCCCTCCCAACCATAAAATGATTTTCGTTGTTACTTCCTAACTGTAATTTTTCTACTGTTAGAATAGTAAACAGCTGTGTTGTCCCGTGCTCTTANGCGACCCCTGTGAAAGGGCCGTTCAACGCCCAAGGGTCGAAACTCGAAGGTTGAGAACCACTGTTAGGTGGTCTTATTAGAAGATCTTTCCTTTTTTGATCTGTGGATATTTATTACCCTACAGCCCGAAAATGGCACAGAAATGGCATCAAGAAACCCCGGTCACAAAGATACGAATCTCTTAAGGGGGTGAGTGTATATGTTGGATCATAAAATATCCCTTGACTCGAGGTCCACAGTTTAGGGCCTGTTGTGTTTTGTTTTTTCTTTTCCTGGGTTCAGCCTCTGGCTACTCTTAACTGCCCTTTGGCTTAATGATTTTCCAGTATCTTCTGTTCCCTTTCTCTCCACTGCCAGAATCCTAACAGCTTTCCTTGGGCTTCCTATCCCTGGTGTGACTTGTACCTGGAAAGCAAAAGAACTTCCCTTGCTCAGCAGCAGCCTTGGGGGTGTGTGTGTGTATTGGGTACCTTGTGGTTTGTGTCTTCTGCACTGACTAGTTATATGCACTTGATCCCACCTAGTACTAGACTGGGGTCCACTCCGCTGCAGGTGTAGGTGTGTCCTAGGGGTTAGCTGAGCCTGCACTGGGCCTGTTCTTTGCCTGCAGTCTGGCGCTCTGATGTGAAGCTGATGGACTTGTTAGTTAATTGACACTGTCCGCTGAGATGGGGAGGGTGGTGGCCCTAGGGGAATTTCAGAAGACATGCAGCTGGATTTCTATTTTTTTTTTTTAATGGTTTTTCGAGACAGGATTTCTCTTTGTAGCTTTGGCGCCTTTCCTGGAACTCACTCGGTTGCCCAGGCTGGCCTCGAACTCACAGAGATCCGCCTGCCTCTGCCTCCCAAGTGCTGGGATTAAAGGCATGCTCCGCCACCGCCCGGCTGGATTTCTTACATAGAATTTCACACCCTCTGACCTTCATGGTTAAGGTTAATTTGATGTATTTACAATGTCACCCTTGTGGATAGGGGCTCCAGGAATTGACTTGGAACTGTAATATATTACCACATCCATCTTTTCTATTTTCCAGGTGGACCCCAAGTTCCTGAGGAACATGCGCTTTGCCAAGAAGCACAACAAGAAAGGCCTGAAGAAGATGCAGGCAAACAATGCGAAGGCNATGGCTGCACGTGCAGAGGCCATCAAGGCCATTGTGAAGCCCAAGGTGGTGAAGCCCAAGATGCCAAAGGGCCCCAGCCGCAAGCTCAGCCGGCTTGCTTTCATCGCTCACCCCAAGCTTGGGAAGCGGATTAGAAGCTACATGGCCAAGGGTCGTAGGCTGTGCCAACCAAAGCCTAAGGCTCAAACCAAGGCAGAGGCCTCAGCTCCAGCTCAGGCTCCCAAAGGTGCCCAGGCCCCTGTGAAGGCCCCATAGAAAAGGTTTCTNCTTGCCAATGTGAAGACAGANGGACTGGTGTGACACACCTACACACTATTTACAGATGATCAGGACCCTATGCTGTTTTTACAAATAAACCTGAGGCAAGATCTGTTAACCTGTGTCTGTTGTCATGGGACTAGGGTAGAATTGGTACCCTTGCTGGAGGGAGATCGCAGCTTTGGATGAAGAGGGTATGGGTTGGAGTCAGGAAACAGGATCCTGGACTACAAGAGAGGGGCTTAGTAAATGGAATGGTTGGTACCTCAGGGAGCCAAGGCATCTAGACAGCTCCATAAGTTGAGATGGAAGAAACCTTTAATATCTTTTGTTGGGTAAGGGAAGGGCCCTGCTCCAGCATGCTCTAGTTTGACATCCAGGACTAGAGCTGTCATGTGCACCTGGCTAGGGTCCACTGCTGGGTTGTGCTGGTTCTGGGAAGGGAGGACAGGTGATGGCACCGCCTTACCTCTGATGGCATAGCCCTATCATCACGCCAGGTGTGTGCTTTACAGGTAAAGACCTTTCAAATTTCTAGTGTTCTGGGTTGGGATTCACATGAAGTCAGAGGACAACTTGNGGAAACATAGGTCCTGGGGAAATCAAACCAGTTTACCTACTAAGCTGTCATGCCAACCCCAAGGGCCTTCATTAGCCCAGGCTGGCACTGAACCTTTTCTCTACATTTCTTTGTGTAAGGTGTACAGGTGCCATGGTACTCATGTTGGAATGTAGGTTAAAGGACAACAGGGATCAGAAGTCAGAATGATCAGGGTTAGCAGGCTGAACCAACTAGGCAGCCCTGGCCTTGACAGTTCTGGTTTAGTCTCCCAGGGTGCACAGAATGAAGCTGACTTGCAGCTTCAGTAAGTGATTTTGTGTTTGAGGCTTTCTGTAGGACAGTGGATCCTTTCCTGAGTACACATAACCTTCAGAACGAGCCTTAATCCAATCCTGGACCCTTTAGTGACTTAAAGGGATGCTGTAACGCTGCAGGTTTAGCCCATTATAGGGTTGCTCTGAGGTGTTAGTATTCTTGCTACCTGTGTATGAAATTGATCACATGGCCAGGGAGGGCAGGAGAGGNGTCTTGCTGTGAGAAAAGTAGTCCCTTTAGGGAACAGTGCTCTTGCTTGGGGAGCTAAGCTCTAGTGCAGAATGTCTTGTTNGGACCTTAGTGCAAAAACTGGCAGAGTTCAGTGTATAAGCAGTTTATAAAGTGCTGGCCTCTTACTATGAGCAGGGGGCATTAACAAAAACAGCTGGTAAGCTACATGCCAGGGTTTGGATTTTCTGTCTACAACTAGGTACATTAAAAAGCTCTATCTCCCCTGTCTTTACTCATGGAATTTAGATGAATGTTCAATTTCTAGAGCCACAGCTGATAACACTGTTGGGGATGCCCAGCCTGTTTCAGGAAAACCACTGTATCGCCTCTCCAGCCCCTCAGTACCCTTGTGATGGGGACAGTATCTTGATCTTGTAGGTCCAAAGTGTGCTGGTTCATAGGAATTGGGGCCTCCAGCCGGGCACAAATGTCACTGTGTGGTANTGGATGGTGTGCCATGCCAAGAGGCACAGAGCAGTTTAGGATAGTTAAAAGGGCCCAACGGTGGTGGCGCACGCCTTTAATTCCAGCACTCGGGAGGCAGAGGCAGGCGGATCTCTGTGAGTTCAAGGCCAGCCTGGGCTACCGAGTGAGTTCCAGGAAAGGCGCCAAAGCTACACAGAAACCCTGTCTCGAAAAAAACCAAAAAAAAAGGGGGGGGGGCAAAGGCTCAATTTTCCCATCTGTGAAATGGTATGAGAGCAACAGATCCCCAGAAAAACACAAATTTGTACTCCATTACTGTCCACAGTATAAAGAAAGTCCCATCCAACACTGGCTTTATTGCTGGGCAGGGGCAACCGATCCTTGGCAGTGGTTGGGCTGAAAGTTGCAAGGGTTGGAAGGCATGAGACTCAGCTTTCACCAGGCATGGCAGGCACGCTAGCAAGTGCAGAGAGTAGGCGTGTATATATGTCAACCCCACGTAGAAACACAGCCTCATGCAGTCGTTCATTATGGTCATGTAGCAGCACAGGGGTGTGGTTCATGGGCGAGAAGCCCAAAGCTGGGATCCCCACCTGCAGGGGTGACAAGGTGCTGTCAGGGGAAAGGCAGCCTTCAGACCAGCCCACCGCCTGGCATGCCCTGTGAGTGAGTAGCTCACCGCTCGGATATAACGGCTATCAGTGGCAGCAGGAAAGATCTCTGGCTCCAGCTTAAGGTTCCTGCAGGAGAAGAGCCTGGTAAATGGGGAAGAAGGCAGGGGAAAAACCAGAGGGGCACAGGGCGGTGGGAAAGACAATAAGGAGGAAAAGGTCTGGGATCTGGGCTACGGGGAGAGGGCCAGTCAGTGCTCACATTTCCTTGCAGGCCCCGCTGAAAGCTGCCCACCAGGGATCTGAATCATCAGTGCGTGTCATTCGGGGCTCTGTAAATTTCTGGGGATGGGGAGGGATGACAGGATAAGGACCAGGACTTCAGGTTCTACTATTCATAGAATGTGCTGTGCTTGGCACAGGGCACACCCACCCATATACCAGGCTTCCAGGTGGTCAGTGTAGCCCCAGGTCCTCTTCCAGTCCTTCAAATGCCCTAGGTCTGGGACTTTTCCTAACTCCTCATTCTCCATCTACTTCACACTTTTCCTTCATATCCTAGCTCAAATGCTTGTTGCTCAGGTGCCCTGGGCCTCAGACTGGCAGAATATATAGTCTCTGAATACAAGGTCCCACTTCCCTGGACGACGTGTGCATAATCATATAATCACAGTATTTTGTTTTTCTTTCTTTCAAGGCAGGGTTTCTCTACATAGCCCTGGCTGGCCTCAAACTCACAGAGATCCTCCTACCTCTGCCTCCCAAGTGCTGGGATTAAAAATGTGAGCCACCACACCTTGCCTTTGTTTTGATTTCTAAGACGGGGGTCTTAGGTAGCCCTTGCTGGCCTTGAGCTCACCATGTGACCAAGGCAGGTCTTAATCCTCCCACATCTATCCCTGAGTGCTGGGATTACAGGCATATGTCACATTCCTACTTTATGAGGTGCTGGGGAATCAAACCCAGGGCTTCAAGCATGTTAGACAAGCACTCTACCAAGCGAGCTACATTCCAAATCTCCTATCATAGTACACAAACATTTATGCCTCCCTCCTTTATGCTNTAGGGAACATGAGGCAAGACCCCCATTTTATCCCTCACCATTCACAATGGTCTCTACAGCTATTGCTTACTGGGTAAATGAAACATCTCTTATAGCTAAGGGAATAGCCAGATGTATGCAGATGCACCAGGCACATACTCCTANGTTATCATCCTCAGTAAGACCAGTCTCCAGTGGCCCTGGTACTCCCAAGTCAATACCTGAGCAAACTCAAAGGTGACCCCCTCACCCGCCTCCCGGCACCAGCTCTGCAGCTGCTTCTCAAAGGCCTGAAGAAAGAGAAAAGAGGTAAGCCTCTAGGACAGGACTGAGAATCCAGGCTCTCTCCCTCAAACCTGGGTGGAGGTGGTACCTTCATGTCAACGTCTGGTGCCACTCGGAAGTCAAAGCTGGCACTCATGGCAGCAGGTACCACATTATAGGCCACACCACCTTCTAGCTTAGTCAGATTCACAGACGTCACAGCCCCTTCCTTGAGGTGAGGGTTNGCCTGCAGCCTGCATTGGTGCATGGCGGAGCGGGGAGGCAGAGGGCAGGAGGAACAGACAAAGGAAGGTTACACAAGTCTCCCTCCCATCTTGCACAGCCTTCCAGAGCCACCCCCACAGCCCACCCGCCCCAGGCTGCCTCACCTCTGCTTTTCCTTCTCCCGAAATGCCATGATGGAGCTTATAACCTTATGCTAGGAGAGTATGAGGTGAGAGGGTGTGAGAGTGGGCCTGGGACAGGGCCCCCCGAATGCCCAGACTCCCCATGGGCCACACACCAACTTCTCTGCTGCTGTATCCTCAATGAATCGTGAGCCATGGCCTGGCTTCCCAGTGCTGGTAACCCGGATCCCTGGGAGGAAGGATTTTCAGCATGAGAGAGCTGGAGACACGATGAGCCCTACAGTAAGCCCACATTCTACACTCTGAGCCCACGGCATAGTGCAGGATCCTGGCAACAGTCAAGAGCTTACCCTCAGAACCCAGGAAGGAAAGAGCTAGAAGACAAAAGACATCAACTTCTAAGAGACCCTGTGCTGTGCAAGGCCTAGCCCTTTCTGGCTGAGTTACCACCTGGCTAGAAGTGGCCCTTGAGGGGTGAGGTGAAGCCATTCCTTTCTTTCTTTCTTTTTCTTTTTTTAAAGATTTATTTATTTATTATGTATAGTGTTCTGCCTGCATATAAGCCTGCAGGCCAGAAGAGGGCACCAGATCTCATAACAGATGGTTGTGAGCCACCATGTGGTTGCTGGGAATTGAACTCAGAACCTTTGGAAGAGCATCCAGTGCTCTTAACCTCTGAGCCATCTCTCCAGTCCCTGTGAAGNCATTCCTTAACTAGCTGCCAGTAGTAAGCACATGAAGCTACACAGCATAGGGAGGGTGGTCAACTAACCCAGGCGATGGCTATAGGAAAGGAGGCAGCAGAAAGTGATTCATTCCCTCACTCCAAGGCCATACTCACACCAAGGGCTTCGTTCACTATAAAAGACNGTGAAGGCATCAGTGGGGTTGGCCAGGCCTGAGGGAGAAAGTAGGTACACAGAGTGCAGTGACTCAGCTTCCCCTGGCAGCCTCCCTACACCTGGAAGGCTTGCCAACATGCTCACCCTCATCCAGGGCAAAGCCTGCTCGCAGAGCCTGGAATTCAGGCCGCTTCACAAACAGTTCCATCCCTTTGTGACCTCCGACCTCCTCGTCTGTAAAAGTGTCAGGGATGCGACGTGAGATGCCTCACAACACACTTTCCTTCTCCTTCTCAAAGATGCCCCTCCCCAAGCCACTCCTACCAGGCACAAAGGTCAGGTGGATGGTTCTAGGGAAGCGGTGACCCTCACTCTTCAGTCTCCTCACGGCCTCCAGGTACCTAAGGGAGCAGTGGCTAAGTGCTAAGGGTGTACAGGTGTAGTCTTGTGCACTAGACACTTCCCTGCCATGTATTTCAGGGATACTAAAAAACTCCCTTTTGCCCAGTCACTGGGTAAGCTTTAGTGAAACATTTCACTATTAGGATAAGAATTTGTAACTTGTATTTATGTTCAAACTATCTGTATATTCTCTCTCCTGCAGTTGTATATCAAACGTTTTAATAAAAAATAAATAAATAAATAAATAAATAAATAAATAAATAAATAAATAAATAAAATAAAAAACTCCCTATCCCTTTCTGGGCCTGTTTCCCCATCCATAAATGGTCCTGGCAATAATTTCTGCTTTATATAGAAGGTCAAGATGATCCTTGCTTGGCCTGGGGTTTTTCAATCACATCTCTGTGTTCCTGCTGAGTCCAGAAGCCAGCAGGGGACTGGGAATGGAGGATACTCACTGGATGCTTACACACTTCATGTCCTGGGCACCCCTGGCATAGATGTAGCCCTCGGAATCCTTGAAGGCTTCAAAGGGGTCATGATGCCAATGTTCCTGGGAGCAAAGGTGGGAAGAGGGGCCCGCCATAGAATTGAAATGGTGAGAGAATTAGAAGAAGGCTAAAGAAAACAGCTAGCTGATTTCCATCCCCCATCTGTTTCCGGTCCTCACCCCCTCCCTAGCACGGAACCCTTAGTGGACAAAGGCTGTTTGTATAGAGCCATGCCATATGAATGTTAAGGGTTAGTGGTGGAGAAGCCAGGCATAGTGATGCACACCTTTAATCTCAGCACTCAGGAGTCAGAGGCAGGTGGATCTCTGTGAGTTTGAGGCCAAGCTGGTTTACATAGCAAGTTCCAGGACAGTCAGAGCTACATAGTGAGACTCTGTCTCAGGGTAAAAACAAAACAAAACAAACCAAAACCAAAACAACAACAAGAAAAAAAGTGGTGGAATCAGCACCATGGGCCCCTGGGGGAAATCTCAAGTCTACACTATGTCTGTCCTCTAGGCCTGCACTCACCCATCTATATATACCTTAAAGACAGGTACCACATCTGTATGGGAGTTTAGCAAGATGGAGGGGAGTGCAGGGTTGGTGCCTGGCCAAGTCAGCACAGTGATCACATAGCCAGGCAACACCTGCAGAGAGTGAGGACCAGAGCCAGTCAGCACCAGGTGACAAGGTGTCCCCAAGGCCACATCCCCACCCTGCTCAGGGTCCCAGGCTTACCTCTACTTTCTGACAGCTCAGGCCCAGCTGGTGGGCTCTCTCCTCAAGGAAGGCAATGGCTGCCCCTGGGGAAACAGAGAGCCTTGGCACTGCCTTTGCTGGTACCCACCAGCCCAGGGCAGCTCAGAGATGTACAGCTGCCTTCCCAACACAATTCCAAATCCCCAAAGACACCTGCATCTGTGTCCCCAAGAAACAGGATATTCGTGGTCCATAAGTGACCCTCTGTGAAGATCGGGTGCTATCTTTCTTAAAGATAGAGACGTCAGAGATAAAGAGACTCACCCAAAGTCTCTCAGCTCATAAATCTTACAACAGGATTTGGACTCATGCACAAGATTCCCTATCACCAAGCCGGATTCCCTAAATACTGTGCCCTTTGAACAACTTTGGTAGACTGGGAATTAGGTGTCTCTTTGTGGTTCCCCAGTCTCCCCACTCCACTCTGGCCCTTGAGGAGCAAGATGAAGCCACTCCTTAACTAGCTGCCAGGAGTAACTATTCGAAGCAGCACAGCATAGGGAAAGGGTGGTGTACAGTGGGATCGCTTGCCTTGGTCAGCCGATATAGGGGACCGCTACAGGAGAGGAGGCAGCAGAAACAGCAGAGTGGGGGTTCCATTGGGTGACAGGTGTCGAAGATAGAGTACAGCACACTCCCAGTCCTTGAGGCCCCATCACAGGCCTTGAGACCCTATATTCTCACCATAGTCAGGATTGGGCTGCATGGTGCAGATGCGCAGGTACTGGCGGAAAAGCGTCACGGAGGGGTGCTCGGACTCGGGGTTCTTGGTGGTCATGGCGCCGCGTGCTGGCTTGAGCAAAGTCAGTAGTTAATTACTCCCCTCTCCCGCCCCAAGCAGCTGGGGCCCGGTGGGCTGCATCTGCACTCTGGCCTTTCCTATGCTGCTTCCACCGGGAGGAGAACACCTTGGTTTGACTCCCCAGTTCNGTGCTGTGCTAGCTACTTTCTAAACATTTCCTCATTTAATCCCCAGAAGAGTGCCAAGGAAGTAAGTTTGTGCCTCTGAGTGCCCACTTGACAAAAGAGAAAACTGAGGCTCAGAGAGGTTCAGAGCCAGCTAAGGAAGTAGGAGAACTTGGTCTGAATGAGACATTGACTCCCTTGAATGAGACATTGACTCCCTACACCCTCCTCAAAATATTTTTCCCAAAAGCCGGGCTTTTATGCCACGGAGTCCCATACCCCTCAACCGCTCCCTAAGGTCCCCCAACCTTGCTCTCTCCAGGTTTCCGTCCTACGCTCTCCTCTCTCAGGGCCCTCTCGGAACTGTGGCCAGGACTCAGGGTCCACCGAGGTCGCAATCTCAAAACCGCCCGGGTACGCCCACCACGTGGCCAAGGCGGGGTGGAGGGGCGGAGACCGGGGACTGTAAGGGCCGTCCCAGTTTCCGTGGCAAAGTCGTCGCCGTTGTCCCTGCCTGGCTCTACGTGGGGCCTGCGCGGGGAAACTGGAAGCTTAGATCCAGGATCCACCCCCTGGGTCCTCCTCACTGCGGCCAGCTCCGCCCTCCCCACGCCCCGCCCTGGAGCCTGGACCGCAAGCTCAGGATGGCTCCGCCCCCAGACGACCCTCCCTCCCTCTGAAGCCTCCGGATAGGGCCAGAGAAGAGGGCGGGACCTGGCGCTAAAAGTCCCCGCAGCTGCGTTGGGTACTCGTCTGCTCTCTAGGTGTCGGGCTGCAAAGTGCATCCTATCTCCTCTGTCCTTTCTGCCCTTTTCTTGCCTCCACTCCTCAGGGAGACTTTCCCAGATTGCTTCACTCCTCGTGTAGTGAGTTTTTTTTTTGGCATCTGCTCTCCCCACCCTGTAAGTTCCTGAATATCGATGTGCCCAGGGAATTCTAACCCTGGCCAGGCAAAGTGGGAGTTTGGGCAAGGTGCCATAAATGAAAGATAAATGCTCGAATGGGAGAACGTGTGGCTNTGAACGTGTTACAGTGTGGACAAACCCATGTAACGGTGGATATAACCATATGTGTGACATTGTGAATCTGAGATGGTGGGGATGTCGAGCGTCATGTGCAGTGTNTGCCTCAGGTACAATCATGACACCTGCCAGTATGGGAGATTGGGAAAGAGAACCTTGGCTGACCCTACATCGAACCCTAAGCTCTTCTGCCTCCAGCGGAGAGAAACAGAAGCATAGCTGTTCCTCTGGCCACCAGCAAGCTGTAACTGTAGCTGCCCACTTGTGCACCTAGCTGCTCTTTGTACTCCCAGCAAGTTCTGCCCTCTGTTCCAGAGGCTGAGCCAGCTTGGGGAGGGGAAAGGGGCAGAAGACTTCAACCTTGGGACCAAGGGAACAGGCAGGGAGGATCCAAGANGGGGCCATTCCACCCCCTTGGGGTTGAAGTCTCTGCCTGCTCACCCGTAACAAGGAAGAAATCGGGTCTGGTGGTTCAACACTGTTTTAACTCTTAAACCACACACCATCTCCACTTTCACGTACTCTGCATTGCTCTCACGCAGTTGGAAGTCATNTGTATTCCCNAGCAATCCCAGAGGAACTGCAGCCACAGGGACATGTACCTTGAAGCACCCTCCATCCTGTTACCAGGTATTTCACTTATCCACATTCAACCCCACAATCATTTCCCCTGATACTGTCACCATGCCCATTTCACAGAGGAGGAAACTGATNCACAGAGAAGGGAGCACAGATTATGAGGAAGTAGTACACTCTNGATTAGACTCCCNGGAGCACCGCTTCCAGCCTCNCCATCCATCCCAGAGCAGTCCCAGACTTGCCTCCCACTCCCAGCTTCCCCCACACAAGTCAGGAAACACAATGTCACTCTCCAGGCGAGACAAAAGGGCTTTTCTTTATTGTGCCTGTGAAATGAAATCAAAAGTCCTGGCTGGGCTTGATCCTCTGTCCCCAATCCCACTCAGAGCTGGCCTTCCTGGAAGAGGAGAGAGAGGGTCTAGATCCTTCAAGGTCAGTTCTGGGAAGTGAGTCCATTCAAGGCAAATGGTCAAGGAACTCAAGAAGGGCGAGGTGGAAGGCTTCTGGATTGTGGAGGTAGCAGGCATGGCCCGCATTGTGTAGCTTCACCACCGAGTGGTTGGGCAGGTGGTGGAGCTGCTGGAGTGACTCTCGTGCCAAAGTGTGGTCCAGTTCCCCATACAGGATAAGAGTTGGGGTCTGCAGGGCAAGGCCAGAAGTTGTTGATCCTGGGGCTTGGTGAGGATCCAACCCACAAGCTATTCCTTTGGGGAGCCTTGTCCCCACACTCTACCTCTTCCATCCAGCTTCAGGGGCCAACCCTCTAAGACCACCCCATGTGAGACAAGCCAGGGATGGGGACAGGGTGCCAGGATCTTTGCAGATCATTGTCTAAGTACCTTCACAGCCCAGAACTGTTCCTGTGTGAAATTCCGTGTGGAGGTGGGTGCAATGGGCACAAATCCACGGAGCTGGTGGTGACTTCGCATCAAGAAGGGCAGGGCATAGCTGCCACTCATCGAGGGGCTCACCAATACAGCATTCTGCACCTCTAGGTCCCGCAGCACCTGCTTCAGCAGCTCCGCTCGCCCTGCCTCTGTGCTCGCTTCCTTTGAAGGTGCTGAGTTCCCAAAACCTGGGAACAACAGCAGGCACTACCTGAGAGGAGCTAGGACAGTGGTTGTCAACCTTCCTAATGCTTTGACCCTTTAATACAGTTCCTCATGGTGTGGAAAAATTATTTTTGTTGCTACTTCATTACTGTAATTTTGCTCCTGTCATGGATCACAATGTAAATATCTGATATGCAGGATATCTGATATGTGACCCCTGTGAAAGGGTCGTTCAACCCCCAAAGGGGTCCTGAACCACAGGTTGAGAACTGCTAAGCCAGGAATTGCTCAGGACTTCCTGCCCATCACAGTGGAGGTGAGGATCAGTGGCACACAGCAATTCTACCCCAGCCATTCTCAGAAGCAAGTTTTCATACTATAGTAGGCCCATAAGAAACTCAGTTTTCCAGCAGGTGAGATGGCTCAGTGGATAAAAGCACCAGCTGCACAAATCTGGATAACTTGCACCTGATCCCTGGAACCCACGTGGTGAAAAGACTCCCATAAAGTGTCCTCTGACCTGCACGCACATGTATATANACAGTATCAACTAACTAACTAATAATACTTGTTAAAAAGGAGGAATATCTTTCAGTCATTATATTGGCTAAACTTTGAAGCTGATAACAACCAGTGTTAGGAATCTGTAAGGAAAGGACACCTACCTGACTTAGGGAAGGATAAATCTCTATAGCCTTGCTGAGAGGCAACATAGTATTTGTCAAAAAGCTTAAAAGTGTATCCTGACTCATCAATTGTCCTTGATAACTACCTCAGAGAAACTATTGCCCCTAAATGTTACTTTTGTTTGTTTGTTTTTTGAGACAGAGTTTCTTTGTGTATCCCTGGATATCCTGGAATTTGCTCTGTAGAACTCAGAGATTCACCTGCCCCTGCCTCCTGAGTGCTGGAGGCATGCACCACCATGCCCAGCTCTCCTATACTTAAAAAAACATGTCCAAAGAGGCTTGGGTCAGATATTGGGGTATTTCAGGTGAGACTGAAAATGTTAAATACACCAATTAAGGAATTAACATACAAAGCCTGCACATGCCTCCCATGGCCCACACTGCAGCACTGATAGCAGAGAAGAGGTTTGTGGCTTGACCCGCAAGTCATGGTGTGGCCAGGAAAATAAAGGTGTAAATACATTCATTAAGTAGGCAGAATGCTCATGCTCCCAACCCCCACATACAACCTGCATGGTGTCAGTCCCTCTCTCTGTCCAGAGGGGAGAGAAATATTACTGGCTTCTAAAGACTTCCCTTTTGATTTGTCTTCTTTTGGTTTTTTGAGGCAGGGTTTGTAACAGTCCTGGCTGTCCTGGAACTCCCTCTGTAGACTAGGCTGGCCTCAAACTCACAGAGATCTGCCTGTGTCTGTCTGCCTTCCGAGTGCTGGAATTAAATGTATGTGCCACCATGCCTGGCAGGACTTGATATTGATTTAGCTGGGTGCAGGCCTTTAATCCCAGCACTCAGGAGGCAGAGGCAGGAGAATCTCTGTGAGTTTGAGGCCAGCCTGGTCTACAAAGCAAGTTCCAGGACAGCCAGGGCTGTTACACAGAGAAACCCTGTCTCAAAAAACGAACAAAAAATATTGATCTTATTTTTAATTTATATGCATATCTTTGTATGTAGGTTTGTACACATGAGTTCAGGTTCCCTCAGAGTCCAGGAGAGGGCATTGGATCCCCTGGAGCTGGAGTTACAGTCTGTTGTGAGCTGCTGGACATGGATATTAGGAAACAAACTCAAGTCCTCTGTAAGAACAGCTCATGCTCAACTGNTGAGCCATCTTTCTAGTTCCTGGGCCATCCTCTAAGCCCTACCCCCACTTCCATTTTTATTTTTATTTATTTTTTAAAGGTTTTATTTATTTATTATGTATACAATGTTCTGCCTGCATGTATGCCTGTACTCCAGAAGAGAGCGCCAGATCTCATTATAGGTGGTTAAGAACCACCATGTGGTTGCTGGGAATTGAACTCAGGACCTCTGGAAGAACAGCCAGTGCTCTTAACCTCTGAGCCATCTCTCCAGCCCCAATTCCATTTTTAATTAGAAGAATGATAGCATGGGGCGGGAGGTGTAGCTTAGTGGTTGAGTGCCTGCCTAGCATTCTTGAGGCCCTGGGTTTGATCCACATGACTGGAAACAACAACTAACCCAAGGGTAGCAGAGTCCATGTGTACAGTTAAAAACAAAACAAGAAGAGGTTACTAAGTGAGTGGGTAAAGGGGCTCGCTACCAAGCCTGACAATCTGAGTTTGATCCCTGGAACCCATAGGGTGAAAGAAGAGAACCAACTCTCACAAGTTATCTTCTGACTTCCACAGGTGTGCCCCCAAAATTAAAAAAAAAGCCACAAAAATTACATAGTCACAAAAAGCACAGTGAAATCCCCCCAATGGTTGCTCATGAAATGAATCGCTTTTCTGTTTTCTCTGTGATGTACAATAACTCACATTGTAGTTTTTCAAGGTAGAAAATAAAAATGGGCTTTTATTGTGGTGCCTTCTTGTGACCTGCAACTGCTTTGTTGGGACACAGGGGCCCACATGGCCCTGCTTTATCTTAGGGCTTTGCTACCCCTCCATTCTCCCTCCTGGCAACTGCTCCTTTGTTCCTGCTTCAGCCTGCTTTCTCTAAACTTAAATGTGGGGGTACTCACCTGGGAGGTCGATGGCCACAGCCCGGTAGCCCCTCTTTGACAGTAGCTGCAGTGTGCCCAGCTGCTCCCATGTGTGGGAATTAAATGCCTTTCCATGAAGAAACAGCACTTGTGCCCTGCAGACACATGGGGAAAACACGTGACATGGGACCCGGGCAGCCACCATCCTTTCTTCCCAGGCGTCTTTCACTGCCCTCCAGGCTCCTGAGCCCCACGAGTTGGACTAGGGTCCCTTCATTAAACCCTTCGGTAATCACTCACCTGTGTGCTGGCTGGATAGGCAACACCTCACGGTAGAATATTTGAGGGTTGCCTCGGGTGAGACCAGCCAGGACTGTGACACTGGGGCCTCTCCAGAGCTGGAAAGTCTGCTCAGGTGGGCCAGGCAACCCCACATACAGGAGAAGCATGAGCAGCAGGCCCAGACCGAGCAGGGCTGCCTGGTACCGGCTCATGAAGGTCTGTGCCACACAGCCTGGAAGAGAAAAGGGGAGAGAGGGGCTGAGGAAAACCTCTAGCCCTCCTCCCTTCTCTTGCTCTGCATCAATGTTTGGATGCTCACACCCAACTACTCCTCAGGCCAGGGCAAAGGCCTGGGACACTCCACTGTGTGGAGAAGTGCATGAAATATCCCTCTGGCACAGGCATATGTAGTGGTCACCATCATCGCTGTGTTAACTACACCAGCTNTTCTGGCTGTTGCCTTCATGTTTGACTCTCTACATTAAGCACTCAGAGGCCACAAGAAAACATAGGGAGCACATATGACTATAGTTCTCTGGCATGAAGGAATCCAGGCTCACAGTGAATTCTCTACCACAGCAGAAGCAAGGGACCTGGGACTTGGGGCTAGTCTCCAACACCAGGCCACGTGTGTTCTGGAAGGTGGGTAGAGGAACTGTGTGTTCTGGCTGGAGATGGATGAACTGGAGACTCAGTGGTGGCTGGAGGAGTGAAGACCNGTAAAGCTCAATGAGTGCAGAGAGACCTCCACTGAGGGCATGCCTGGCAATGGTTCTCTTTCCTCACAGTGACTAGAACACTGCTAAAAACAGAATGCCCTGTGCAAGAGGAGGGGATGGTTCATGGTCACACCAGCCATTACGGGCCAGTTCACAGACAATGTGGGGATAATGCTGAGGTCTGAGATACCGGGGGCTGGGAGGCGTGCAGCTGGCCTAGAAATGGACCAGCTTCCACCCCACTTCTGGCAGATGATGTGCTTCATGAACTCCTCCAGTATGGTGCCTTTGTTAGCCCGCAGGGGGACTCAAGCAGGGCAGGTGGTCTTGGTTTGAGAATCCTCCTCTGCCAGGAGCTGAGTTTGGTAACTTGGGATAAGCTCCTGGTACCTGCCCAAGCTTCTTGTGCGATTTACATAATACAATCCACCTAAGCAGGTGGGGATGGGATGTCCCTATCATCATTTATTGGGCCTAAGATGAACATGCTTGTCGTGTTTCTAGGATTCTGGATGCATTCTTTTTTTGTTTTGTTTTGTTTTTCCGAGACAAGGTTTTTCTATGTAGCCCTGGCTGTCCTGGAACTCACTCTGTAGACCAGGCTGGCCTCGAACTTACAGAGATCCACCTGCCTCTGCCTCCCAAGAGATGGAACTAAAGGCGTGCACCACCACTGCCTGGCTCTGGATGCATTTTAATTGAGTGTAAATTGAGTCTGTGGTAGGCCTAGGAGCTGTGGCCTGCATTGGGCCACACCTACCTCTGCTGACTCTGTGGAATTCTTCTGGAGATCTCACTCTCTAGCTCCGAAGTCAGGCAATGTGTGGGCAGCAGCAGATCCTCCAGTGCTGATGGAAAATTGGGAGCCAGGCTTCTTCTTCCTAACCTGGAGCAGCCAAGGATGTCTGCCTCCAAAGCAGCTTTAGCTCAGGTTCCCACTGGGCGGAGCATCCACGAAGGACCCCTCTTAGTTAGGGGCGAACTGTGCTTCTTTCAGGGTGAAGGGGTGGAGCTTTATTTGTTGCCATGGCAACCCAGGGCACCCAAGAGTAGACAATTGTAGGGGTTTTGATGAAGATTGCTGAGCGGGTGGAGGAGAGGAGTAAATTGTGCTTGCTCTGGATACTGGAATGCCTCTCTACCGTGACACACAGATGTATACACACTCACACAGAGATAAGAGTCTTACTTCCCCACACTTCAAGAAGCTATTCCCCAAATGCACAGCAGCCTCTTTGCACACACATTGGCCTATAGCCAAAAATTAGCTTCAAGAACTCCCTGAATGGCTGGAGAGATGGCTCAGAGGTTAAGAGCATTGGCTGCTCTTCCAAAGGTCCTGAGTTCAATTCCCAGCAACCACATGGTGGCTCACAACCATCTGTAATGAGATCTGGTGCCCTCTTCTGGCCTGCAGGGATACATGCAGGCAGAACACTGTATACGTAATACATAAATAAGTCTAAAAACAAAACAAAACTCTCTGAAACTGACCAGACTCACTAGGCCCCTCCCTACCCGAGTAAACAATAAAGGGTGAGACTTTCTCTCTGACTAAACAAAGCTAAGCTGCAAAGAAGACTCTGAGACCAAAGTAGCTCTCTGAAGAAGTGGAAACCGTTCACCTGGAAGAGCTTTAGACCAACTGAGTCACTTGGAAAGGACACTCTCCATCCAACCTGTTGAGCTGCTTGCAGGCTATGCAGTGTGCTCCACTTTTCCCAGCTTTTGTGAACTATCACCCATGCTGGGGTGGGCTTTGGTGATGCAGCTGTCTTTGAGTCATTTCTGCTCCTGTAAGTAACCCTTTATCCATATTCCTGTTAAGTAACCCCAATAAAACTCATTGGCTCACCAAGTTGGGCTTTGGTGGTATCCATACTTTGGTGGTCTGCCATGGCTTCCTATCTGAGGTGAGTAGACAAGCGTGTTTTGTCTCCCCAGTAAAAGTTTTGTCACACAACAGTCAGTTGTCAGGGAGGCAGAGAGATAGACACATATATTTCAAGACCATATACAAGCCTAAAGCTTTAATCGCAGCACTCAGAAGACAGAGGCAGGAGGATCTCTGTGAGTTTGAGGCCAGCCTCGTCTACATAGGGAGTTCCAGATCAGACATGGTTTTATAGAGAGACACCCTTTCAAAAAAACAAACACAAAACAAAAAAATCCAACCCATACACAGGCATGGAAGCTAGAGACTGGGACAGGGGGATTATAGGTTGAGGCCAGCTGGGCTGCTTGGTAAGACCCTGTCTCAAAGTAAGCAAACAAACAAAATCAAACACCCATAAAACCACATGCAGACCATCGGAATATTCAAGCACAAAATCATACCTAACCCTTAAACCACACATAAACACACAGTCCTGGCCTCAGAATGTAGTACCCAAGGAGAGGGAGAGATCACAAAAACCCAAAACAAAAAACCAGCAACAACAATAACAACAAAGACAGAAACAAGTGCCCAAACTCAGGAGTATTACATGTTCAAGACCTTTCTGGACAATGTAGTGAGATCCTGAATTAAAATAAATAAGGGGCTCGAGTGATGGCTCAGTGGGTAAAGGCACTTGCAGACAAGCCTGACATCCTGGGTTCAATATCCAGAACTTATAGAGTGAGAGGAAAGAAACAATTCCCCAAACTGAGCTCTGACCTCCACACACACCCTATTGTATGCGTTCGCCCCCCACCCCATAAATAAAATATTAAAAGGGACAGGGTTACAGGTAAAGGCCCTTGCTGCCAAGCCTGACATTCTGACTTTAATTCCTGGAACTCAAAAGGTGAAAGATGAACGGACTCCAGCAAGTTGTTCTCTGACCTCCCCTACATTCCCAAAGACCCAGGGAAAGACAAACTACCTAGCAAACAAGGACTTGGGGGGCACCAGCAGAGGCACATACACAAACCTTCAGAAATACACATAGTCAGATGCAGAGATAAATACAGAAAAGAGACATACAAGCAAGTAGGCAGACCCGTGAACACCCCCACCCCATCCCACCCTCGGCAAAAGCGAAGAGAAACACTTAAACCCAAACGTTCAAGAATGCACACTCAGTCACTCGCGCGCGCACAGCACAGGAACACTGTACACGTGTTGCCCAGCGCTTGCGCCTTCCGAAGGACTCTGCCCCAAGCGGCGGGGACAAGGATGACCGGCCCCCGGACAACCTGCGGGCCTCCTTCCCGGGAGACACTCACCGCGCTAACAGGGGTGACGAGGCGGGCTCCGGTGAGGCGGGGCCCCGCCGAGGCGGAGTCAACAGCCAAACAGCCCGGCGAATCTGGTACTGCCTCCGGCTTGGTAACCAGCCCGCCTAAGTCGCACCACCCCTGCGCGCTTGCGCAGTACGCAGCTGCAGGCCCTGCCTGGTTACCAAAGACTTGGGGCGGTGCCCCAAGGCCCCGAGGTCCGCCTCTCCGGGCCCAGATTTTCGGAATTGTTATTGGCCTGAGGCCTGAGAGCCTGTGGAGAGCCACTGGGTTCTTCACTTTTTATCGTTTTGTTTGCAAAATGAGGTTTAGGAAAGGACCCACCGCCTGGGGATGTCGTAGGACTTAAGGACAGGTCAAGCCTCGGAACACCGAGGCCTCCTGGCACCGAGGTCTCCTAGTGTAAATGCCAGATGATGTTGCCGCAGCTCCAGGCTTCCGCCCAAGGGCTTTCTTTTTTTTTTTTATTTTTTTATTTTTTCTTTTTTATTTTATTAAAACATTTGATATACAACTGCAGGAGAGATAATATACAGATAGTTTGAACATAAATACAAGTTACAAATTCTTATCCTANTAGTGAAATGTTTCACTAAAGCTTACCCAGTGACTGGGCAAAACCCAAACTTATTTTATGCTATAGTCATCCCCAAGGGCTTTCTTTATTCGCCCATTCCCCTGCCGAGTCAGAGCCTTAGGGGGGGGCCTCTGAGTTCTCGGTCTGCTCAGGACACCTATTACTGGTTGGCAACCTGTGATCAACATCTGGTCTAGACCAGGTTCAGACCTCTGTGTTGCAACCAGACCCAGGGGCAGGGTGGCCATAAAGGCACAAAAGGTTCACTACTTGTTGGTACTCTGCCAAGGTTGGCATTAACCAGATCCATTATACGGGCTTAGAAAAGACTCCCATGCCACCTGGCTGAACTCTGGCGGAGCCTTACACGCTGATATGTAGGATGTCAGCTTCATGACAGGTGCACAGCTCATCCTGGACTGTCCTGACTCGGGGTGAGGGCGGTTTAGGGGGGCGGACAGCAAGGATACCAGGAATAGATTTCCCCCTCAAGGCAGGCCACTTCCGTGTGGGGCAGACAGCTGAGGGTTTCAAGACCTTCAACCTGGCTCTTGGGGCACATGGGGGTAGGGGCAGGCTTGGGGAAACTGGTTCGGTCGCAGAAGAACGAAGGGTTAAGGTGCGGACGAGCCCAGTGGCAGTTTGTGACCAAAAGAGGGCGCCCGGAACCCCTAGGTCCGTCCCCACCTCCTGCCCGCCCCTTTCCTACTTAGCTCCCCACCCGCCCACAGCACTGGCCAATCTCCTGCTGAAGACCACGCAAATTCCCAGGTACCACTCTGCGCTCTCTACTCTTCCTAAACACCTTCACTCAGAACCCACCTGCCCCAAGTCATCTGATCTCAGCTCTCCAGGTCACCTCTCTCTGAGCTGCCCTTCATTTCCGCGCTTCCTTCAGACAGACCCAGGGATCTGGAATTGTGGGGCGCCGTGGACCGCGCGCGGGTGACCGCAGTGTCAACCGGTTGGGCTTCAGGGGCCAGCGCACTGAGCACCCCGCGTCCCTGGCAGTCAGGAACGCCAAAGTCCTTGCCGACCGGTGCATGTGTTTCTGCCTCTGGAAAATGGGACTTCATCCCAAACAAACTTGATCTGACTTCTGCCTGTATTGCCAGTTCACCCACTGTACGATAGTGCTGGGTTAGATGAGGCTAATCAAGATAGTAATTAACCTCGATTGAGCACTTACTATATGCTCAGGCATGTATCAAGCTTTTTAAAAAATGCATAGCTTCATTTGATCCTATCCACTGTCTATGAACTAGTATTGAATAGTCCATATACCAGTTTTTACTACCAGCAGATACCTTAACTGATGATGAGACCCATCCAGATGCATAGTTTTTCTTTTTCTTTTTTTTCTTTTGGTTTTTTGAGACAGGGTTTCTTTTATGTAATAGCTCTGGCTGTTTTGTAGACCAGGCTGGCCTCAAACTCACAGAGATCCACCTGCCTCTCTCTGCCTCCCAAGTGCTGGGATTAAAGGCGTGCACCACCACACTAGGCTTTCTTTCTTTCTTTCTTTTTTTTTTTTTTTTGAAACGTGGTTTCTCTGTGTAGCCCTGTCTATCCTGGAACTTGCTCTACAGATCAGGCTGGCTTTGAACTCAGAGATCTGCCTGCCTCTTCCTCCTGAGTGCTGGGACTAAAGGCTTGAGCCACCACTACTCAGTTTGCATAGTTTTTCTTAATATTTATTTATTTATGTTTGTTTGTTTGTTTGTTTATGGGGGGATTGAGACAGGGTTTCACTGTGTAGCCCTGGCTGTCCTGGAATTTACAACAATCTGCCTATCTCTGTCTCCCCAGTGCTGGGAATAAAGGCGTGTGCCACCATTACCTGATAGTTTTTCTTAAATCCTTAAGTGACATTCCTAATTCTGCTATGTTTCAGTTAAGTCAGTTCAAGCCCAATATCACATAACCGAGTGGGAGAGGCAGAAATAACACCTGCTTTTCCTGACTGTAATTCAGATCCTAAAGACCTGGTAGTTACCTAACTGCTCCCTGCTAGCTTCCCCTCCCCCAGGGTGTTCTTTCACCACTCATCAGGCTGACTTTGAACTGCAGGTACATCACCATCTAGCATGGTCAGTGTGGAGCAGCACGAGGGCACCATCCAGGTGCAGGGCCAGGGCCTCTTCTTCAGAGAGGCTCGACCTGGCCGTGGGCAGGCTGTTCGCTTCTCTGTGCTGCTGCTGCATGGCATCCGCTTCTCCTCTGAGACCTGGCAGAAGCTGGGTACTCTGCGGAGGCTGGCCGAGGCTGGCTACAGGGCTGTGGCCATTGACCTACCAGGTACTTCTGGGGTGGGCTTCTGNNCCAGGGTTGGGGAAAACTCAAGGCTGGAGGACTGGAAGGATTTAGCCAGGCAGGGCCCTGAGCTTGACAGAGTTAGGTATATAGTGCATGTACCTTTGAACTGGTCTAGTCTTGCTCTAGTAGGATCATTGATACACTGCTCAGCTGCTTTTCACTGTTACTGAGCCTGTGTCTCACTGTCTCTGGGCTTTACTTCCCTCATCTGGAGTGGTAGTACCACACTCCTGCTGGTGACTGTCCCTGGTGAGCACAGAATGAGGTTATCGGTGTGAATGTATTAGCTAGTACTTGAGGGGTAGTAATGGGTGCTCAGCTGATTGGAAGTGAATCAAGTACCTTGAAAGAGCCATATTCACAGGCTGGTGGAAGCACTAACAATACGTTTTCCAGAGCCTTGGGAAGCATAGCAGGGCCTGATGGATGGCTAAGTACCTGGTCACCTATTTGCAAGCGAGTCCTTGGGCACTGAAGGAGGTGGGAATAGCTTCCAGACTGCCTGCCATAACCTGGATCACCAGGCCCCACCCATTTTAGTGACTCGTGAGGAATTGGAGGCATAGCCTATCTGACTGGATCTAATCCCCTCACACAGGCTAGAGCTGATATAGTTTCAGGTTTCAAGGGCAGATCTCCAGCCTGGCCAGGCTTGTTTCCAGCAGTGGGTTGGGCTGAGCTTCAGGGTGAAGGTCTACTGCTAACGTTGTTAAAGGTGGGGACTGACTGGTAAGTCCCAGGTCCGATCCTCCAGGAGGGCTAGGTGCCTTTTAAACACTTAACTTAATTTGCACAAGTTTAAATGGCGGGAATACTCCCCATCCCTTTTAAACAGAGAAAGGAAACTGGGCAGCTGAGGAGGGCTGAGAGGCCTGACCTATGGTCATCTTTATAGTAAATGGAGAAGTGGGACTCAGACCTAGCCCTGAGAGACTCCAGAGCTTGTTTGCATGAATGCAAACATTTAAAGAAATGTCTTATTCTTGCCACAAATATAATACACTGGGCTGTGGGTGGGAATGAATTCGATCCGTTGGGTGTTACATGAAACCTGGGCACAGAGAGACTGACCTAGGAGAACTTGCTGGTAGAAGGGACCCTTCCCATTCATTGCCCTTGTCTCTCCCACACCTGAATCCCTGCAGGTCTTGGGCATTCCAAGGAAGCAACAGCCCCTGCCCCTGTTGGTGAATTGGCCCCTGGCAGCTTCCTAGCAGCTGTGGTGGATGCCTTGGAACTGGGACCCCCAGTTGTGATCAGTCCATCATTAAGTGGCATGTATGCACTGCCCTTCCTCGTGGCCCCTGGGTCCCAACTCCGGGGCTATGTACCAGTGGCTCCCATCTGCACAGACAAAATCAATGCTGCTGACTACGCCAGTGTGAAGGTACCTTTTGTGTGTGTGTGAAGCTGAGATGNCATGTCAGGAGCAAGGTGGGGTCCATCCCTGAGCCTTCCTCAACTGGAAGCTGGGAATCCAATGGGGTGGTTTCTGGGGAGATCTGACCACTTAATTCCTTTTGGTTGACTTGGTAGATTACTATGCCAAACCCTATATGAAACTGTGTACTTGGGAAAGTACAAACTCATGTCCCTACCCACTGGATCAGTTTGTCTCTCCTAAGTAAGGTAGACAGGAAGAGACTAAAGTGGTGGTGACCTTTAGAAGGCTGAGGTTGGTGTGGCAAGCCCCTTGATTCTTTCCTCCTTTCCGTTGTCTCAGACTCCAGCTCTGATTGTATATGGAGACCAGGANCCCATGGGTTCCTCCAGCTTTCAACACCTGAAGCGGCTGCCCAATCACAGAGTGCTGGTCATGGAAGGGGCGGGGCATCCCTGTTACCTGGACAAGCCTGATGAGTGGCACACAGGGCTGATGGATTTCCTGCAGGGGCTGGCATGAGACTCAGTCCTGCTGATAGGGATCTCTGCCTGCTCTGGGATCTCTCACTGTCTTCTCCTGGTCTCTGGCTTGTACCTCACCTGCAGCAGGTCTGTCTATACATCTCTCTGGGTTCCTGACATTTCTGCTTTTCTCTTGCAGTGACAGGATCAGATCAAGGAGGTAAAATCACGTGGAAAAAGTCTCGGATTCAAGGGGAGGAATCTGATTGTGGGTAATTCATGAGCTTCTCCTACAGGCTTCCTTGCTTGNCTTTCACTCCCTTACTTTGTTTTCCCTCTACCTCCTTCTTTAGCCGCTCTGCAGGCCAGGCATTGATTCCCTCTCCCCGCTTACCCCTCGTAGGCCACAGATAACATACATGTATGAATGTTTGTTTAGATTCATCCCATACCCAAACAGATCCCTTCCCTTGGGAGCACATGGGTCCACATGACTGAACTGATACCCACATTCTTGTGCAGCTTTGCATCACATGCTGGCACAGGTACATATGCGATTCCCTGTGAAGGAAGGTGGGAACCTCTTTATGAGTNCGTCTTTGTAAAAGACCCACTTGCCAGGAGAAGGACGTGGCCAGCCCTAGATTTCTCTCACCTACACGTTGCAATTGGTCCCAGACCAGAATTGCTTCCTCAGAAAGGGAGGTGTACCCCTCTGCCCTTCAAATATCCCCGTTTTTCTTTCCCCCTTCTTTTGGGGGCTGTACGCCTCCCCAGGCCATCAAGTCTGAATCTCAGCCAAGCTTGTTTCCTGCTATGAGGTTTGGGGGTGGGGTGGGAGGGGAGACCGACTGCAGAAGTCCCTGAAATAAAGTGATGCTATTAGACCTCACATGCTTTTGCTGTCTCTGGAGCGCCGCCCCTCCCCCTTCCCCTTGGGACTGCCACTGTGGGCTCCTCCCCCACTCTGGCGGGACCAGATGGTCCCCCTGCCCTTTGTCCACTAGGCCAGATGGAGGGAAAGGGAGATTGGATTCCCCTCCCCACCCACACACACCCAGGTGCCAAGAGATTCAGCTTAAGGGGGAGATGGAGGTCAGTGGGACCAGCATGAGCCGATTACCGAAAGGGGGAGAATATCTGCTCTGAGATGGGGGAGGGGAGGGCTCAGTACCCCCTCCCCTCCCCCCACACTCCTATCTCTTTCCTAGTAAAGGATTTAATGGCGCTCTGTCCCTTACAGCCCTAGGTCCAAAAGGAATTTGGCAGTNGACTTGGGGGATCACGGGACAGGGTGCTTAAGGGCCACACGTCTCTCAGGCCCCTCCTCCAGCTGGTTGGGTAACCTGTCCTAGGCGGACTAGGGCCGGGCGGTGCGGAAGCCGTAGGTGGCCGGTCTTNTTGGGCTGGACCCAAGAGTGAAGGATGGCGAAGAAGCGAGAGCCGGGGCAGGGCGGAGGACCGTGGGACAGAAGCCGGGAGGCGCGGCCCGGGCTGAGATGAAGGCTGCGGGGAGCTCAGCAGAAGCGCTGGGCGGGAAGGATGGGCGCAGTGAGAGCCAC
>LZPO01044192.1:847644-872732 GCA_001675575.1 Neotoma lepida
GGGGGGGCGGGGAATCCGCTCCGGTGTGCACCGATCGCGGTCCTGGGGGGACTGCGAGGAACACGGTCCCTGACCAATACGGCTGAGGCCTGCACAGGTGGGGGGCGTTGGTTTTCCAGGGGAACACCCCACTTCAGGGAGGGGTTTCTTGGACCTTAGGTACCAGGTTTGAGGCTTCCATCCTATTCGCTGCTTCTGTCCTTTGAGCTTGCTCTTAGTTCTGGACCTCACGCCCCAGGTTCGGGTTCTACTTCGTCTCTGTGCTTATCTGCCATTCTCTGCAGCTCCTGGCTCACACACACCCCTTCCCATTCTCTGCAGTCCTTGGAGGAGCCAGACACAGACCTTCAGGCCAAGGCGGGATGGAGATGAGAGTTGGGAACACTAAGTGGTCCCTCATTCCCTGTGGCTCTTCATCTCCAGCTCTGACCTAGCTTCTTGGCCTGGGTACTGTGGTGGGGTGGAGGTGAAGGGGCTCTGTCACTTACTTCAGCCTGGCCCTCATGCATGCCTGGTCAGGAGAGGGAGGTGCCCACCTCCTCACTCTCCTAAACCAGGCCCGCCATCTTGAGACCTGTGGCACCCAGGGCCCCGCCCCACCCTGGCACCCAAGGGAATGGTCTTCAAGGGGATGTACCTTGGTCCATTCACACCCCTTCTCTCAGAATGTGTGGTTGTGGGTCCCCACCAAGCCCAGGATGGTTACCTTCTGGCTGGACCAAAAAGGCATGTGTCCCCAGGGGCCCTTCTTGCCCTTGTAAAGAGCTCTTAGACCCCAGGCATTGGTCAGGAGTTGATCTCTGGCTCTTATCGTTCAGTGGGGTCACCCTGGTGGCCTCAGGGCCAGCACCTGGGGGGAGTCTATTGTTTCTCCATTTGAAGATATTATCCCTCTAGGTCCTAGAACCCCCTCAACTTTCAAAGCACCCCTATCCCAGCCCCCACCCCCTAGCCTTCATCAGCATGCAGGCTCAGGCTGCCCAAACACAAGGGGATTGTTCTCTTTGCATGCTCAGGGTGGGGGGCTGGGAGCGGGCGGCCCACACACCCTGGCAGGCCCAGGCCGCAGAGAGGCTGGCCTGCCCCACCCTGTGTCCCCAGACAGGCTCTGTCCACCCTCCTACTCTCATCACGGCTGGTCTCCAGCCCCATCACCATTACCTAGCTCTGGAAGGAAAGGACTCTGAGCTGTACAGGTGGACCCATGGTTCTCCTGGCCTGCCTGTCACCTCCTATGCAGTCTTCTAAACAGCTCCCCTCCTCCCTAGGCCTCAGGTTCGTCTCTTGATTGGTGAGGCTTTTCTGGTTGTGATTGGCTGACCGAACCTCACTGCTGTGAAACCTATCTGCACTACAGCGTTTCTACCAGTTCCTCTTCCTGCTAGGGGACCCACTCTGGTTTCTCAGAACTCTCATTCCTCGCTTCAGCAATGTACCCAGGGAGCCCCTAGGCCTGGCAAACCAGCAGGAACAGGCTGGGATGCTGAGCCGGAACTTGGAATTCTGACCGGGCATGTCCTGATTCTCCCCATGTGCTTACAGCCCAAAGACTCTGAGGTGTGATGGTCTCTAATGTTCCAAGGTCTGTGAGCCCTAACCGCCCCCTCCCCAGTGCCAGGTCCTGTCTCAAATTTCCTGTTCTTCTGTAGCAGAAAGACAGGCTCAGAAATGCCCACTGGGCCTCCTTTGACTTGTGGCTGTGTCTTTGGGAAGCACAGAGGCCAGAGGAATTTCATCTGATGTGAAAGGTTAGAGGGCTCCATGGAGGAGGAGGCATTTGAAAAGAATTTTGCCAGAGAGTAAAGGGGATAAGTATTTCAAGCTGGACTTGTCAGTCAGGCAAAGGCTCTGTCTGAAGCCTGGAGGTTCTAGATCTATTTTGTGGCCTTGTATGTATGAGGGATGGGGTAGAGATGCGACAAGAGAAACTGGTAGGGGCTGGACCATGGAGGCCTCCATTGCTGGTGCAGAGAGGTCAGGTTTTATCCCTTGGGTCCTGGGAATCCATGAATGGTTGTTAAATAGCAGAGTGAGCATACAGTCTTCAGCATGGAGAGTGGCAATCAGAGAGCTTTTTCAACTTGGATAGACAGTAGCACTGAGCAAGGCCTGAGCCTGCCTTGGTTTCCCTCGGTTGTGACTCTTGGGCAGCTCTGAGGAGGGTATAGCATTTCTGGCATCTACCAGCTTATCAGCTTCTAACCCTCCTACGTTCCTCTTCCCTGGCACTTTACCAGGCAGCCTTGAATCAAGAAACTAGAGTCTACAACTGCTCCCCTAGTCTCTGTGTCCGTCCCCCGCTCCACGCCATCTCCTCCCTCCAAACTAGGGATGATTGACCATCCTGCGAGGCTGAAATGCTGAGACTGGGCCCATGGGTCTGAGGATGCTGGGGAGTTTTGTGGAGACCAGGCTAATCAGCAAGGGTGAGCATACCCAGAGTAGGGGATGGACCAGGGAGCCAGGAGCCCTCAAAGCTCTCAACCCCCTCCCCAAGGTGCAGTGGCCACCCTCCTGCCCCACCCTGCCATGCCTGATGCTTAACCATTCCCCAGCATCATCGGGTGTGGCTAGCGTGACTGGTTTTGGAGTAAGGATTAAAGAAGACTGCTTAGGAGTGCTAANGTGGGCATGAGATATGGGTGAAGTTGGAGACTGGATTCCCCTATGGTTCTGCAGCCCAGGTGGGTCCACAGTCTCTAGTGGTCCTGACACCCTGGGCAGTAGAGCAGAGGGAATCCCCCAAGGGGCGGGCCAGCCTACTTGGTTCAACTGGCTCCGGGAGCTTCCCCTCCCCTGGATTGTTCTTGCACTAGAACAAAGCCAGGGAGGACACTTGATCCCTGCATGGGGGGGGGGAGCTGGCTAAGCCCCCGGCCCTTTGATTGGGCAGCTGTCATAGGAGAGAGACAGCTGGGGGGGAGGGGCAGGAAGGGGGCAGCCACCATCGCTTACACAGCTGTCACCCCCCCCAACCCCTCCATCCTGAGTGGCAGGAAGCCAGGTTCAGAAGGAGTAGGCACTTGGTCTGAGGAGGGGGCCTGGGAAGCAAGAACGAAGGCCCGAGGTCAGAGGATTGGTCTGAGAGTGGGATGTTCTGCCAGGGAGCTCTGCTGACCAGAGGGGGCTGGGCACCCTCAGAGGTGAGCTGGAGGTCAGTGTGGCATGATGTGTGGCTGCCACGTGGGTGGCCCAGCAGAGACCTGGGGCCCACCAGACTGAAGCAGCAAGATACTCCTTAAAACCCCAGTGAGAGCAGGGCATCTGGTAATGAATGCCCAGTGTAGCTACTTATGCTTAGGGCTCTGGGAGAAAGGCCTGGAGGAGGGTCAGGAGCCTCATTCTTTCCAAAAGATAGGAAAAACTCTACGTCTCTCGGAACAGGGTCACGGAGATACCAGCATCTCTCCCGTACCCTGACTCCCCAAACAATGGGTAAATCTAGATCCAGCCAAGGAAGAGCTAGGCCAAGGTCACCTATTGAATTCGGGGCAGTGGGTCTCTGCTGCAGTCCTAGGCGTCTTCATAGCAAGACTAACAGTTCCGCCCACGTTCCATTTTTCCTGGGGTCACCAGAAGTCAGATGATAGGAAGGCTGCTTTCAGATCTCCCACTGTTTGTCACCCAATTAGAGTCCATGGAATTCTGGAGCTTAAGATTATATGTCCCCAGATAAGCCATCAGTGTTCTCCAAACAGGATGAACATCCACTGGCCAGGCAGAGGCTCCNCAGGCCACCAAAGCCTAAACCCCACTTCAGAAAAGGACTAAAAGACCAAGACTAGATCAGCTACAAATGGGACACAGGTGGAGCCCGGTCCGGTCCTACAGCAGCTTGTTGGGCCCTGTTCTTCCCTCTACACCCTTTCTTTCTGTGACCTTGGGCAGGTTACAGACCCTCTATGTATTAGGTTCCCCTTCTGTGGAGCAAATTCATCTGCTACCGTCACTGGTTTGTCTGAGCACCCTCTCTAGCCTGNCTCTGAACTGAGCCCTGGGTACACAAGGAGAAGGTGGCAGCTTTGGCTCCTGTTCTAAGGGGCTCCCAGGCTTGGCTGTCCAGGAGACAGAAACTATGCACGTCATCACAGGCGCTTTGATGGGGGAAGTGCAGGCAGCCAGGGGAATGTCCAGCAAGGGCAGCCAGCNCGAGGCTGGCCAGGATGCCCAAAGAACACAGGCCCCAAATCTATTGCTGGTCTCCACCCTCTGGTGAGTCTATGGCAGAAACTCAAATGGAAGAAGCGAGCACTCAGGAAAAAGCACTTAGGGACAATGCTGCCATCCTGATTTGTCCCCATTGCAAGGAGGAAAGGAGACTGCAGTTTGGTACAGTGGCTCACGCAGGTATCCAAGAGAAAGCAAGATTGGGAACTCCCTAACTACTCCATACTCTGGCTGGCATGAGACATTCAGAGGAAGGCTTTGGGAGAGCTCTGAAACCTTCATGTCCTGATAGGACAGAGGACTGGCAAAGGTGACCTAAGTCCTCCAAAGTACTCCCACTGGGGACCACTTATCCTTTGTCCCAATACCCTTCTAGACAGAAAGAATTCCTATGGTTAGTGATGTCTGGGTCCAGACTCTATTGGCACCATTGGGTCCATTGTCTGTCCTCCTTGAGTTCTGGTCCCCAGTGAGTTNACCATCAAGGCTGGGCCTTGGCGGGAGACAGCCGCTGCTGAAGGATTTCTGAGGAGGATTAAGGTTCGGGATTAAGTTGAGGCATGAAAAGGGGTCGGGTGGGGAGGGTTGGCGGCTAAACTAATCCCAGTAGCTAATCTCAGGCTCGGCCTTGCTCCATGAGTTAATNGCCTTGACATTCCTGCAGCCCACCAAATCCTTCTCTTACCCATTACCCAGATCGTCTCTGATGTGTGTGGAAATTTAGCCTCAGAGCCCAGTAACATGTTTCTGGTACAGTAGTGTGTTCTAGGTAGGGTCTGTGGCCAGTCTTCACACTTCTTACCACCTGTGCACAGGGCCGTTCTGAGAACATAGGAAATGCATCAGAAATACCACTTTGGAGAGAGCCTACCTTTCCCCATGTAAGTGTTGAGTGGATCACGCCCAGAGCTGTCTGCAGTGACCCTCTCCTTTAATGCCCCCAAAGTCCATGGGAGATCGCCTCATGGGGCTCCTGCCTCAAACCTTTNCCAGGCTCTAGCTTCCTCTTTGGCTTCTTCTCTACCATTGTTAAGCCAGCCAGCTAGCCCTGGCCTCTGGAAGCAGGTACCTCATATTTAGAATCAAGTTTTCTTTTCTTTCTTTTTTCCTTTTTTGGAAACAGGGTCTCACTACATAGCAAACAGGGGCTCATTCAAGGCTACCCTTGAATGAGAGCCTCCTGCCTTAGCTTGGGTGCATCCTGGGTTTATAGGCATGCGCTACTATGCCTAGCCCAGAGTAAACTTTCAACCTTGATTCCACAGTGGAGGTTAAGTCTACAGGGATCCTCCCTTCCAAGTGAAGGAGGAAGCTATCCTCTGCATAACTCCCTCTCCTCCCATGTCAGTGCTTAGGCCTAGGATGGCATATATTCTAGGCAAACATTCCACCACTGAGCTCTAGTGTCCTGCCATCTTCCAATTCTTGGGAGGAAGGGAACAATAGTCAGGGAAATTGGGTATCTGTCATGTGATTGTCTCACTTTTTAACTCTTATGAGTTTGGAGGGTAGGATTTGGTAATCATTTTCTAGGTTAGGTGACTGAGGCCCAGAGGCTTAAATGACCAGGATTACCCACCCAGGAAGGTGCATACAAATANACCGGTCAGGGGGACGTTTAGAACTCAAGGCCCATGCTATCTCCCTTCTCTTTGAGTTTGGCTGGCCTAGCTCCAGGGTCCCCGTGTAAGAGCAGTGGCAGGGTAACGAGGGCTCCTCTCAGACTCTTTTCTGCTGCCCTGTCCAGAGCCAGCTGAGCCACAGCGTGGACACACTCCCAGGCCGCTGTGGCCCCAGCCCCGCCTGACAGAATGAGCAGTTCAGATGCGGGGCTGGAGGAGGAGCCAGAGCTTAGCATCACCCTCACTCTTCGGATGCTGATGCATGGGAAGGTGAGTGGGTGGAGCTGGCATGCCCAGTGACAGCACATGTCTGGTCTCAATGCTGCTTTCCTGCCTGAGGGACAGGAGGAGCTGGGCCTGAGCATTCATACCCATCTGAGTCCACTCTTGTTATCTCTGCAGGAGGTGGGCAGCATCATTGGGAAGGTAGGCGTCCAGTTCTGCTCTATATTTTCCCCTCAACTTGAGCCTCAGCCCTGGTTAAGAGGTGACCACTTAGGAATCTTGGTTTTGTCTCCCACAGAAGGGAGAGACTGTAAAGCGAATCCGGGAGCAGGTAAAGATGGGGTCAGGGGAGGAGCCCAGGGCCCTGGTGTTGAGGGGAAGGGAGGTGGCCATCCTTTTCCCTGAATCACTGCATCTGGGATAACTGAGTGCCCAGAAGAATGCCAGTTTCTAGTTTGGGCTGGGGCCTAGTGAGTGGGGCAGGCAGACAGACCCCTGGCACTGCAGCGGGGAAGATGCCTGCTGCCCAGTGCTTGTCCACACCTGCAGAGCAGTGCCAGGATCACCATCTCTGAGGGCTCCTGCCCTGAGCGAATCACTACCATCACTGGGTCTACAGCCGCTGTGTTCCATGCGGTCTCCATGATTGCCTTCAAGCTGGATGAGGTTCGTGNTTAACTGGGGTGGGAGTCTGAGGGTGGCTGCCTGTGAGAAACCTGACCCTGTCTCCAGATAGTGGCTATGGGGGAGGGAAGGTCAAGTCCAAGGCCATGTTCTCCTGGAGGAGGTCTAGGGAGAAGGCACTCTCCTTATCCCTCTTCAGGAAAGTATTTGAGGGAGGGTGGGGGAGTTGCAGGGGCATACATGGCTGACTCACTGTCTCTCTGCCCCAGGACCTTTGTGCTGCTCCTGCAAATGGTGGCAGTGTCTCCAGGCCTCCAGTAACCTTGCGCCTTGTCATCCCTGCCAGCCAGTGTGGATCACTGATTGGGAAGGCAGGCACCAAAATCAAGGAGATCCGAGAGGTGAGCAGAGAGATACCACCCATGGGCGTACTACCCATGGGCGTANGTCTTCTACCCATCAATGGGAGAGAGAACTAGAGTTCCGGAGGTGCCCTAGGCCCCTGTGGCCTTCCTCTTGGCTATTGGAGTCAACAGAAGTGGGCACTGTTTTCTATTTGTAGACTACGGGAGCCCAGGTGCAGGTGGCAGGGGACCTGCTCCCCAATTCCACAGAGCGTGCTGTCACCGTGTCTGGGGTGCCTGATGCCATCATCCTGTGTGTGCGCCAGATCTGTGCTGTTATTCTGGAGGTGCTTCCCAGGGTGGTGGGGGGGCCGGGGGAGGACAGTCGGGGGAGGGCAGGAGAGTGCCCCAGGTGCTTGTCACCATCAGATCTTATGGATGTAACATCAGGTGGGGTGGGGCAGGCAGAGCTATAGCCATGGACTGATTATAAGCTTAGGGCACTCTGGGATACATCTCCACGGGAGCCATGGGAATGCCTTAAGGCCATTGGGTTCTTGGGGAGGCCTGATCCTGACAAAGCTTCTCAATTTGTGTCTCCTAGTCCCCACCCAAAGGAGCCACTATCCCATATCATCCAAGCCTCTCCCTAGGTACTGTCCTCCTCTCCGCCAACCAGGTGAGGGAAGCATCAGGAGGGGCTTGAAGCCTTACTGGAGAAGGGGGGATCAAGGTGGAGGAGGGAGTGGAATAAAGAATTGGGGGGGGGCTCTGAGGAGGGTACAGGGAGTGATCTGGCCAAACTATCCTGACCTGTCAGAGCAACTCCCTTTTCTACTGCTTTATCCCCACAGGGTTTCTCTGTCCAGGGTCAGTATGGAGCAGTGGCCCCTGCGGAGGTGAGTGACCCACAGCCTGAGATACCCGTTCCTGAATTGCCCCCTCTAACCTCTGACCCTCTTCTCTGGCCCAGGTCACCAAGCTCCAGCAGCTCTCAGGCCACGCAGTTCCCTTTGCCTCACCCAGTGTGGTGCCAGGTAAGCAGCTCCTGCTAAAGGAGACGGAGGAGCTGGGCCTCCCTTGCAGTGGACGTGGGCGGGGCCCATGGAAAACAAGAACCATGCTCAGTCCTTTTCTTCTGCCACAGGACTGGATCCCAGCACACAGACCAGCTCGCAGGAGTTCCTGGTTCCCAATGATGTAAGCGGAATGTGGGGGGCGGGAGGGTGGTGAAGGGACCCAGGGGCCTGGACCTTGCTCAGGGTTAAATTCTGCCTTCCCCCTAGCTGATTGGCTGTGTGATCGGACGCCAGGGCAGCAAGATCAGCGAGATCCGGCAGATGTCAGGGGCACATATTAAGATTGGGAACCAAGCAGAGGGTGCTGGGGAGCGGCATGTGACCATCACTGGGTCACCAGTCTCCATTGCCCTGGCTCAGTACCTCATCACTGCCTGGTGAGCATGGGGTGGGCTGTGGGAGAACACAGGTGGGAGGAAGGGATAACCTGTCTCTCTGGACCAGTCCCCTGCTGCTCCTCAGCCCCTCTCCTTTTCCTGTGGTATTCTACCTCAGTCATTCATATTGCCTCATTACTACTTCTGTATCCACCCCTCATGTCTATCTTCCCACTGTTGGTTTTTTCCTAGTTCTCCTCTTAAACCGTTATATCTGCTTGTGTTTTCTGCCCTCCCTCCCTTTGTACCTTTCCTATCCTTCCCCCAAACACACCCGCCCTGTGCCGTTGTTCTCCAATCTGCTCCTCTCCTATCTTTTGGCTAACCTCATGGTCCCTGTCTCACCCCCACCTTCCCCTTCATTTCCCCTCTGTATCCCTCTCTCCAGTCTAGAGACGGCCAAGTCTACCTCTGGGGGGACACCTGGCTCAGCCCCCGCAGACCTGCCCACCCCTTTCTCGCCACCCCTGACGGCCCTGCCCACAGCTCCCCCAGGCCTGCTGGGCACACCTTATGCCATCTCCCTCTCCAACTTCATCGGCCTCAAGCCTGTGCCCTTCCTGGCTCTACCACCTGCTTCCCCAGGGCCACCGCCGGGCTTGGCGGCCTACACTGCCAAGATGGCAGCGGCCAATGGGAGCAAGAAAGCCGAACGGCAGAAATTCTCCCCCTACTGAGGCCGGCTGAGGCCCAGGCAGGGGCAGGCAGGACCGCCGGCAGGGGCTGCCTCCACATCCTTCCTGCCCAAGGAGACTCTACCATGGGGTCTCAAGCGCCAGTAATGCCAGACGCATGGATGCACCCCCTACCCTGCCCTGTCTTTGGAGTTCCTCCTCAGAGAGGGGACAGTTTCTGGCCCAGGGTTCTAGGAGCTATGGCAGCCCCAGAGCAGGGGCTCCACCCCTTCAGACCTATGCTTGGATGCCGGGAATGTCCGGGACCTCCCTAGTGCTCTGCCGTGGGAGGCCCACTCATGTCCTCCATCCCTTTGGGCTTTCAGCCTACTGCCCCGGTGGGAATTGGAGGAGAGTGAGGGGTGGCTGGGGCCAAGCTTCTCTTCATCCCCTGCAGATCCTGCTGCTTCCACTGATACCCTTTTGACTGGAATAGACTGGCTCGGCTTGTCAGAGGGCAACCCAAAGAGAGGGCTCTGCCTGTAGCCGGGGGGAGTGGCCTGGGGCAGGGGCCTAGTTCTCAGCAGCAGATTCTCTGTACAGTTTTTTCAATCCCTGTTTTTGAATAAATATTCTCAGCGACCAGAAAGCCGTGAAATAATACTGATGTTGGGGTTTCGACAAAACTTCCAGGGAAGGGGTGTAGCTGAAACCCCGAAGGACCCCGAACTATGAATCCACCAGTCCCAGTGACCCACAGCCCCTTCCACATGTCAGTTCTGGGATGAGATCGCAGGACCCTTTGAGGGGTCACGTGTTCAGTCTCCTGTCTTTAGCACTAAACCAATCGGGCTGTTTTCTGAGCCATTTGAGTAATGACTTTGAGGCGAACTGTCCAGCGTCTCCGTGGCACAGATGGCAGGGGTATCTTCTGAATGTCTCTCCACTGGTTCCTCCTGCTGTGGCTGTAACCCAGACCCTGTCCAGCTTTGCTCATTCTTTGGCTGTGAGCTCTTAGGACCCTGGTGCTTGCATTTCTCCCCTTCTGGACCAGGGAGTATCCATGAATTTAAAAAGCCTACATTGGAGGAGTCCTTAGGAGATGGTACAGGCTACAGATGAGAAAATTGAGGCCCCGGGAAAGGAACACAGGTAGCATTGGGCTCAGAATCAGGTTCCTGAGAAACCACTAGACTGAGCACCACCCTCTCTCCGGTTTCAGAGCCCGCAGTCCGGGCAGAGTGCCTGCCACAGCCTGTGCAGGGGGTAGATATGCCCCTCTGATCCCACGTCCTTTCTCCAGCTCAGGAGAAATCTTTCAGGTGGCCTCTGACACACTCGAGCTCTGTCCTGCCAAATCTGGGGTCTGTTCTGGTGCCTCGCAAGGGCCTAGGGCAGGGTCCTTACGAAGTCCCTGGAGGCGCTGAAGGAGTGTCCGCGGGTGCCAGGCCTGCGGCATGCGGACTTTTGGGGGCCGAGGCAGCGCCCGGCGAGTGAGGCGGCCCAGTGCCGAGCGCACCGGGCGCTGCAGCAGGCCATAGAGGAAGGGGTGAGCCGCGAAGGCGGTGTAGGCTACCCAGGTGACAGCCGCCTCGGCTGCTGCAGCGCGCGTCGCGGGCGCCAAGCACGCGCAGCCATAAGGCAGCCAGCAGGCTGCAAACTGGCCCACGGCCAGGGCTGGGGCCAGGGCCGCCTTGCCCCCGGGTAGACGTGGCCGGAGGGATGGCAAGAAGGAGAGGCGGCTGTCCAGAGAGTCGGAGCGGAGTCGGGTCCCTCGCGGGGGCCGGAGGGCGGCGCGCCGTGCCACCAGGAAGATGCTACCGTAGGCGGCCAGCAGCAGGAGGGCAGGCAGTGCGAAGGCCAGCAGCGCCCAGAGCGGCCGGAAGGGCCCGAGCCCCCCGGCCAGAACGGAGCAGCGAGCCGGAGCCGGAGGCGGCGCAGGCGGTGGCCCGAGCAAGGAGAGCGCGCCCAGGAGCGCGGCCGCCGCCCACACCGCGGTGAGCACTAGTGCCGGCGCCGGTCGCGCTCCTGGCCGCAGCGGGTGCACTATGAGGCGGTAGCGAGCCAGTCCGAGCGCAGCCACGCCGAGGGTGCAGGCTGGGAGCAGAGCCGCCGAGAGGAAGCGTGCGGCGCGGCACGATGAGGGGTCCAGGGGCACACTGCCCAGCCCGGGAGGCCCGGCCAGCAGGCCCAGAGGCATGATGGAGGCGGCTGCCAGCAGGTCCACAACGCACAGGTGCGCCAGGTAGAAGGCATCTTGAAGCCCGGGCGTGCGCAGCACCACCACGAGCAGCGTGCCGTTACCTAGCACGGCCCCCACTTCTATGAGAACCGCCAGGATCAACCCCACCGAGCCCGCGAGTTCGGTGGCGCTTATCCCCGTGTTGTTAGCCATCTGAGCGCTCAGGCTTCACTGGGGCTCCTATAGGGAGAGCGAAATGGAGCCTCCAGCTCCAGGATTCCCAAAACCTGTCCCATGCTCCTCGGGGCCCCTCACCTCGTAGGCTGCCCAGGAGGTGACTCCGACGCCCAGGCTGCTATCCTCTTCTGGGGTTTGGTGGGCCCTATGGGTGGATGCAAGGCTGAGCCTGGCTCGGCTTTCTCCCCCTGCCCTAGCCCAGCTCCAGCAACTCAGCCTCTGTGGAGATGGTACCGGCTGTCACTCTGATGCTGCCCTTTGGAGACACACACAGCTAGTAAGGGAGGGGCAGGGCCTGGCGCCAGCCCCCTTGGTCCTAGCAGCTGCCAGCTGGAGACTGGAGGCTCTTCTGTGAAACAGCCCAAGGGTACAGCTTACTGAGCCTAGACCCTTCCTTGCCTTGCGTGCGTGGGGGTACGGATGGAGACGTACGGACGGACTTGGGGGTAGTTAGGTCAGGCAGTACTTTTCTTGAGAAATCAGTCAGAACTTTCAGGTTTACTTGGGCCCCCCAGGAGTTTCTGAGGGAAGGAGTTTCAGGCACGAAGTAGCTGCTCNGCCAGTTACCTCGGCACCTCACCTTGTAAATGTGAGGCCTTAGCAGAAAACGGATGTTCGGTTGGTCTAGAACTTTCACTACTGGCAAGCCATTTATCTTCTAAAAAGCACTCTGCGTGTGGATTAGGAAACTACCCCTTCCCAGTCTCAGGACGTGCAACTTAAGTAAACAAGGTCTCCACATAAAATTTAGTCCTGCTGGGCAGTGGTGCCTTTAATCCCAGCACTCCAAGAGGCAGAGGCAGGCAGATTTTTGTGGAGTTCGAGGTCAGCCTGGTCTGCAAAGTGAGTTCCAGGACAGCCTGGGCTGTTGCATAGAAAAACCTTGTCTCGAAAAACTAAACCAACCAACCAACCAAACACAAAACCCCCAGTCCNGGCCAGTCAGTGTGTAGCATTCCTCCTCCCCACTCCCAGGTAGGTGGCTCCAGGAAAGTCCTGCAACTCCAGTGGGTCACATGCTCAGGTTACAATCACCCAGCCCCATGGCAAAAACCTACTTAGACAGCCAGAACCTATTAGGTGTCTGAAGGGCCTTCTCCCTTGAACCAGACTTGAGTCTCCCTAGGACTTTGATTAACCGGCATCTCAAACATCCTGTGTCCTGAACAGAACCAGGACTCTTGACTGTTCCCCCTAACTGGGTCCTTGAAGAATCTTCTTGGCAAATTGCTTCTCACGTTAGAGCTTCATACTTTCTACCTTTCCTTTCTCCTACACCCAGTCCAATCCACCAAGTTCCTGGGAATCCAGCCNGGCGATGGAGGCGCACACCTTTAATCCCAGCACTTGGGAGGTAGAGGCAGGTGGATCTCTGTGAGGTCAAGGCCAGCCTGGTCTACAGAGTGAGTTCCAGGACAGCCAGAGCTATAACAGAGAAACCCTGTCTTGAAAAACCAATAAATAAACAAACAAATCAATCAATCAATCCTGGGAATCTACTCATTTCTTAGCAATGTCTCCTCCCCACCCCGCCACTGTGATGCCCACCCAGAGCATCACAGTACCCTCCCAACTGGCCTGGCCTTTGCTCCTGCACCTCAAGGTCCTTGTCTGATTTGCCCCTAGTTCCTTCTCCACTCTGCTGACCTCTACCTACCCTGTCTTCCCAGGCTTGTCTGGAGGAATATTCAGCCAATGGAAGTTAAATCAGCAGAAAACTGGAGAGTGGGAGGTAGGAGGAAGCCAGGATGCTTTCCCTCTGGTGCTTAGCCTGGTCCTCTACAGCCCTCTGTGGAAGACAGCTTCTCACCCTGTACCTTTGGCTTCCTCCATGGAGCCTCTTCTGTGCTCTTGTTCTTGCAAGATGAACCTGGCTGGCCCCATAACTGTCCCCTCCCATTATCCCCCCANCCTCCGGGTGGTGGGTGGTGATGGCTTCCTTGTTGTTGCTCATCTCTGGATTGCCCCATCATCTCCTGTTTGATAGTTTCTGTCTTTCTCTGTATCCAGTTCCCCTGGTCTTCCATTATCTAGTGTAATTCCTGTCTTGCTGGCTGGATTGTTCCAACTTGTTCCCTACAGTCCACTCTTAGCAGTGGCTAAAATGAACCCTTTTAAAAATAAATCGGATGGCATCATGAACCTGTTCCTTTCCCTCTGAGAGCTATCCATCAGCACTTTGAGCTCCTGTGCAATGAGGTGGCCTCTACCAGCTGTCTTCTGCCNACCCCTACCTCTTCTCCTCCTTCTTGCCCATCATGCTTCCAGGCACAGTGGTCATTTGCTGTTTGTGCCTCTCACCTGGCAAACTGCTCGCCAGGATTTTTGCATTGCTGCTCTCTCTGCTTGCCCATGACTTGCTCTCTTGCTTTCCTGCGGTTTATTTGTGTTTTATTATTTTTGAGGCAGGACCTAATATAGTCTAGGCTGGCCTCACACTCACTCATCATGTGCTAAGGATGACCTTACGTTTCTAATCCTACTGCTTTCATACCCTGAGTGCTGGGATCCCAGGCATATGCTGCCAAATCTATTTTTTATATAATTTATTTAATTTTATTTCACGTGCATTGGTGTAAGGGTGTCAGATCCCCTGGAACTGGAGTTATAGACAGTTGTGAGCTGCCATGTGGGTGCTGGGAATTGAAGCCAGGTCCTCTAGAAGAGCATTCGGTGCTCTTAACGGCTGGGCCAGCTCTCTAGCTCCCCCCCCCATGTCATTTATTTACTTCGGTTTTCGACTCACAAGAGAGGCCTGCCTTGACCATCTCTTCTAAAAGCATCCCAGCGTCGGCTCACATTAATCCTTTTACCCTGCTTTAGTGCTCTTGCAAGCACTTTCCTTTCCTGGTATTCTGTTTCATATGTACATGGTTATTTGGAGCCTCTTTTACTGGGATGAAAGAGAGGGGCCCTTGTCTGCCTCTTGCTTGGACCAATGCCTCCAAGGTCATCACAAGAACAAGGTCAGTATCACTTCATCTCTAGAGACCAGGCTGCAGCCTCTTGCTGTGACTCATTCCATGACGGAATTGATAGGTCAAATTTTCCATCAGATGGGAAGGTTGGGGTCCAGAGAAGGGAGGCATGTGCTTCAGAGCATAGAGTAGGAGCTCTGGTCACCTGCTTCCTGGAGCTGGGCCCACACTGACATCCCTTTCCATTCACCTTTATGTGGGTTCTNGGGATCAAATTCAGGTTGCCAAGTTTCACACTAGGCAGCTCATAACCATCTGTAACTCCAGTACCAGGGGATCTGGTGCCCTCTTCTGGTCTCTGTGGGCACCAGGCACACAAGTGGTACAGAGACATATGGGTAGGCAAGACACCCATACACATAAAATATAAAGAGTCATTATATGAAACAACTGTCCTGCACTCTTCCCAATGTCAAAATGAGCTGGATGTGATGACATACACCTGTAACCCCAGTTCTTGGGAGGGTGAAGCAGGAGGATCAAGAGTTCAAGGGCAGCCTAGGCTACATAACAAGACCCCGTCTCAAAAAAGAGTCAAAGTTATAAAAGGAAAATGCTTGAGAACACTTTCTGAGTAGAAGAGATGTGACAGAAAGCAACATACAACCTACAGAGAGCACCTTGACCTTGCTTCCGGCACTTGCACCCCAGGCTAGGACAGGGATTTCCAGGTAATGGCTGTCGATCTCTGAGGATTGCAGAGCTGTGCCTCTCTGATACAAACTCAGCATGTTTATAATGTCCAGATGTGAGAGACACGGGGATGCTTGGTTTACCTGGCAATGTCTAAGCTAAGGAGACAGGATCAGGTGGGTTTCCAAATGATAGTTCTGAGTTGGTGGTGAGCCTCCTCTTTGGACCCTCAGTTATTAGAAGAGATAGGTGCTACAGGGTTAGCCTTGAGAGGGTAGGAGTGGGTTGGCCATTATGGGCTCATGTGAGCACTCACTTCTCGGTGTTCAGTTGGAGCTGCCATGTGTAGGGCTACCATGGGGAGAAAGGAGTCTATGGCCACGGTTTCACAGAACAAGCTGAGACTAAGGGCTCATGCTTAAAAAAAACCCACCTGAGGGGTGGGATGTAGCTTGGTGTTGGAGCACATCCCTTAACATGCCCAAGGCCCCATTCAGTCCCCAACCACAAAAACTGAAATAAAATATAAGAAAACCCCCAAATGGGACAGAGATGTAACTCAGTTGGCAGAGTGCATGAACTCAGGTTAGGGGTGGGATCTAACCCATTTTAGCTGTGTCCCTTTAAATATCACTTTAGGAGGCAAGGTTCTGGGGCTCGGGCCATGACCATTGGGAATCATTCTTTGAGATTCAGGGAGGTCTGGCAGGAAGAGGTGAGATGGATCCAGCAATTCTACTACTCCAAAGGAAATGAACCCAGTAGGTTGATTTTTTTTTTTTTTTTAGCCCTATTCACAATAGCCAAGATACAGATCATCCTGAGTGTCCCTTGACGGGTGACTAGGCAAAGAATCTGTGGTGTGAACATATAGTGGGATACTATTCAGCCTTAAAACTGGAAGGAAATCCTGTTGTTTGGAACAACATGGAGAACCTTCAGGACAATATGTTAAGTTAGCCAGTCACAGAAAGACAAATGCCACAAGATAGCACTTAATATGTGGAGCCTAAAAAACTTGAACTCAGGGGCTGGAGAGATGGCTCAGCATTTAAGAGCACTGGCTGCTCTTCCAGAGGACTCAGGTTCAATTCTCAGCAATCACATGCTGGCTCACAACTGCCTGTAAATCCTGTTCCAGGGGATCCCGCACCCTCACGTAGATATGTATGTATGCAGGCAAAACACCAATGCACATAAAATAAAAATAAATAAATTATATAAAAAACTTGAATTTGTAGCTGTAAAGAACAAAGGGGCTCAGGAAGATGTGTAGACAAAATTCAGTCAGACAGGAGAAATGGGTTCAAGAATTTATTGCACAACACCATGGCCATAGTTAATGACAATGTACAGTCATTTTTTACTTCACGATGGTGACACATTCTCATGAGTGGGCCACTAGGTGACTTTGTCATTGTTTGTAGACTATGTTTACACAGACAGAGATGACAATAGTGTCGTTATGTTATATAATCTTAGTATATGCAGTCCATCATTGATCAGAACATTGGCTTTCATAGTTTTGAGGCAGAGTCACACTCTGTAGCACAGGCTGGCCTGGAACTCACTATTTAGCTCAGGCTGACCTTGAATTCACAGCGATTCTCCTGCCTTAGCGTCCCAAGTACTGGGATTACAGGCATGAATCATCCTTGCCTGCTTCAAAACATTGTTATGTGGCTTTGTTTTTTTAGACATGTCTTACTACGTAGCCCAGGCTGGCCTCCAACCCCTAGGGTAGTGCTTTTCTTGCCTCTGCCTCCTGAGCTGATGAGGCTATAGGTGTGTGCCGATGTGCCTGGCATGTATTATATTCCTGGGAGGCAAATGGAGATACGGGAGCCAGACGAGGAGACTGGAGATCAAGATCACAGCCCAGCCCAGCAGAACCTGGGGAGGGCAAGCAGCTCAGAGGTGAATCTCCAGCAGGTAGCGCAGACGACACTGGCTTTCCTTGTATATGAGGTACTCGCTCTGGCTGAAGTTGGAGCTTTTGAACGATGGGCACGGCAGAGGTCGGCCTTGAGGCACAACTACCTGCTGCCCGTCCAGCTCTAGTTCAATGTCCTGGGTGGGATCTGGAAGGGATGGAGAGCCAAGGGGGGGGGTCACTGGTGCCCGGTGCTACCTGTCTTGCTCCCTGTGACTTGCCACTTGTTAGGGGGAATGTCACCTTATCCCCCATTTTCCCCTGGGAAAGCCCTAGGCTAATGCTCAGTCAATGGCATGACTTTTTCAGCCCTCTTAGACACCCTGGAGGGATTTGTTGGCATGTTTTTGTCTTTTTTTCTGAAAATGCCCCCCCACCCTCTATGTCAACCCCATGTTTATGTATAGATCTGCCTGATATCTGGGGCTCACCAGGCTCTGTCTGGCCTCGAGCGATGACACTGTCAAAGCCAGGGGGTGGACTCTTCAAGCTGGGATCATCGATGGTGATGTGGTGCTCTTTGCCTAGGGCCACCTCGCCCAGGAACATGTAGCCCACCAGGTGGTCCCCACAATGCATGCCAGTGACTAGAGGAGACAGAGGCTCAGTGTCGGGAGGAAGCAACTCAGGCCCCTGCCCAACTCTCTCCTGCAGTGGCAATGTTGTCTCTGCCAGTTTTGCAGCCCAGGGAAGCACTTGCCGTCTCCCAGCACCTCAAATCCTGGCCTGCTTTGTTCATTTTGTCATCCCTCAGGCCCCACCATGGACTCTTTTGATAGGCTCTTCTGAGCCCCCCCCACCCCACCCCCAGCCAGTTTTTCTTGGGATACTGTCCTCTCTGTAGAACTCTTTGTCCACCAAGAACTTAGCCCCATTTGTTCTTGGTTAACACCTTGCTTTCTTGGACTGGCAGGTGATAGCGACCTCCAGTGATGTGTTTGGCCCGGGCTGATGAGGTCACTAAAGTGAGGATACCCTGACCATGAATTTGGAAGTCACTGGAGATGCCTTTGATCTGCTTCCAGGCTGCCATACTACTGCCTCACTCACATCCTCTGTTTATGGATTCTCTCATTCCTGTAGTCCTGGGGCCAGGGCCAGTGCCGGAGGGGAGAAGGAGAGAGAGAGAGAGAGAGAGAGAGGCAGACAGAGACAGAGACACAGAGAGATGGACACAGAGAGATAGACACAGACAGAGACAGAGAGTCCACCCTCCATCCCTACACCATCCTCCACTGCTGAGGCCACTGAGAGTCTTCAATGTGCACATCCACCTGGGCTCTGTGGCTTTCTGGTCTCATGTCCCTGCCCCTCCTTCCACATAGAGCATGCTGGCAAGGTCTGGCCCACACAGCCTTCTCCCCTCTCCTTCCAGATCTCTCTTTCACTGCCGAGAATCTGATTGCTGCTCTCATCCCTTCTGCCTCCTCTCTTCCAGGATGACATGTCCCAGACTGCTAGATGCTTTTGAGTCCTTGAGCCCTAGGGCACCTCACTGTGTCCTCTGGTCAGTAATGCTTTCAGGATTCATCTCTCAGGACTGGGCCCAGTCCATCTTGGTGCCTCCACCCNCTACCCAGGTCTTAACCCAGGGGCACCTCACCATAGCCAGCTGACTTGCTGTTCTCCGAGGCAAAATAGATACCCTTGCCAACACGGCCACCAGAGTGCGGCATGATTCGGAGCCCACTGGTGAGGATAGCAGCCACCACGGCCACATTGGTACCATGCCACAGCAGCCTCCGGTTGCTCAGTTTGGAGTGGGCCTGGAACCTGTCTCCCTGAGTGGGGGAAAGGCAGGAAATGCTAATGACACATCACGTGAAGGTTCATATGTCCTTCCTTCTTCTTGGATAGTGTGACCAAGGCCTAGGGCCCTACAGGTCACTGGCATACACTAGGCCTGGTGGCAATGGATCAGAGTTGCTAAGCCAGTTTAGCAAGGGGCAGGTAAGTAAATGTTATTCCCTAAGGGACAGGATGGGAATGCAGGAGCTGAATATCCCTTACCTCCCCTTCTCTGTTCACTTTCCAGACATGCTGCAGAGCTGGGCATCTGTAGTTGTTGCCAGTCTGTTCCAGGTAGGTCTGTATTGCCTGTGGAGAACAGAGGCTGGTCACTAAGGGTGGAAGACTGGGGGACTAGTGTCCTGTGGTCTTCCCACTCCAGAGCTCTCCTTAGATCTGGGCATACAGGAGAGAATGCTGAGAGCCAGGGCTGCCCAGCTCCCTCAAGGGCAGATGGGCAGATCTCACCTTGTACTCNGGCTCCCCAGAGTCCAGCAGTTGAAGCTGGCACTTGAGGAGCTGGTAGTCTCGGTCCAGTGGGTGTGGTACCTCTTTCAGTTTCTCCTCCTCCTCAGGGGCTGCCTGCAAGGTCTGGGCAAGCTCGATGTCCGCTAGCACCTAAGATAATGGGCACGAGAGCTTGTCTGCCTCACGGACTTCCACTTCTATCCCCAGCCTCTCTCATGTGACAGACACCACACCTGTCCATCCCCACCCCATCTCTCTGTCTGGCTTTCTCCTCTCTTGGCCCTCAGCCTGCCCATTGCAACCTGGGTCCCATGACCATCTGTTCCTCTCATCTTTGCCCAGTCTGTCTGGTATCCTCAGGGCCTGCCAGCCCTCACCAGCAGCATGTCCTTCTTGGCCTGAAGAATCTCAGGGGAGTTGATGGGCGGGGGCCGGCTGCGGCCGAAGTTGTGTGGGATGACGGTGTAGAAGCGGGAAGACAGTTCCTCTAGGCTTTGGCCACCGCCTGTGGGGTTTTTCATGGCCTCCTCTAGAGCTTCCAAGGCCTCAAAGCCCCGTGCAATCTGCTGCTTGCTCAACTTTCCCAAGGGCATCTTCTTCACATCTGGGGGGATNAAGGGATAGTCTCAGCCCTGTACCCCCTGATATCCAGCCCCTGCCACTCTGCTCAGAGCCCCTCTTCACCCAGGTTCATGAGAGTCATCGAGTTCTTGAACATCTCTTTGCTGAAGATGTTGGTGATGAGCTTCTGAGTGGCAGGGTCTAGGGAGCAGGGCTTAACCACAGTCCTCACTGGGCCTCCATCCACCTGCAGAGAGAACGCCTGCATGGGCAGGAGCAGTTGGGCAGGATGGCCACACAGGGAGCGGGGCAGGACCTTAGAAAGGGCCCAGGCTGAGGCCAGAGAGGGAGAGAGGCCAGTATTTGAGGGTGTACTGCCAGGCAGGCAGTCCCCTTCCTCTGCCCCCTACTGCCCCACCCCCTTCACCTTCGCTGCAGCCTCTTGGGCCTCGGCATCTCCCTGCACTTCGATAAGTGTGTACTTGCTGGGATGGGCCACAAAGTGGTTCCGCTCTTCCCATTTGTTCTTAGTTTTCTCTCGAAATTTTTTCTCAAAGTCCTTCTTCGCATCTTCCAGGCAGGTGAAGTGGCTCATCTTGGTCTGCCCCATCTCTCCCTGCAAGTGACAACTTTCAGGGGTGTGCCCATCAGAAATGTTCGCCGGTCTCTCTCTGGCTAGGGTGATTGCCTCTGAACAGCTGAAGGTGAAGCGGGACAGTCAGCAACAGTGACCCTTCGGGGACTCTTGAAGTGTGCGCGGAGGGGGGGGGGAGGCACACTGGTGATGGCTCACTCACCACTCGGCCCCAGCGATTCCAGCAGAAGAAGCGACCATCTTCCTCCAGCAGCTGGATGATGTAGAACTTGTTATTGTTGTTGCCGATGTTGGTCTGGTTCAGGGTACAGTCATAGTCCTCGTAGACCTGTGTGGGGTGAGACCGGAAGGCAGCTTGGCTGGGCATGGGCTGGGTGTGCACACTGGAGGACATCAGAGGGGTCCTACTCTGGCACATGGTATAATGGCTCTGCCCTTGGGGATACAGTCTGACTGGATGTGATTAAGCTCTGCTGTGGGAGTGGGAATTTGGAGAGGACGCAAAAAATTCCCCCTAGGTGGGGGAATCTGAAAGAGACTTGGCTCTGCTCTGAGCGGTGAGTTTGAGGAAGCACTGTGAGTCCTGGGGAAACTAAGTCAGACCACTTCCTTGAGTGTGATGTAAGAGGCAACACCCTAGTGTCTGATGGGCAAACAGGACACACCTTGACCTGATAGCCGATGGCTTCTGGTGTACAATGGAACATCAGCTGGAACAGTTATTCTTGGAGGAATAACTAGGCTGATGGAGTCAGGCCTCTCAATGATAGACTGACAATAAAGATGAAACCACCCACAAGCCGAGAAAGATGGGAGGCTGAATTCCAAAAAACACCATCAACTTCTAGACACTGGAGGAATTCAAGTTTATCTGGTCCATGGAATACCAAACGTGGGATNGAGCTGTAGACCTTGAATACATCCTGCTTCACAAATGAGTCTGTCAGATACGCTAAGCCTATGGGCTGAAGATGATGCCCCAACATTGCAGAGAAACCTCGGGTGACTGTCCAGGCAGCTGGCTGTTTCTTTCAACTCACATTTTTTTTGGAAGTCACTTGTTTGCACTTCTGTTTTTACTAGGCAATATTGTTTCCTTCTCAGGTTTCTGAAGGAGTTGAAGATTAGATAGTTATAGTTTTTCTTAAGAAATGATGTATTAATTGCTTGTATATATTGTATATAGTTTATCTTATATTGTAATTTTTTTATTTTTTATTTTTTTTATTTAGACAAAAAGGGGAAATGTGGTGATATTTTATTTGTCTTCCCTAATAAAATTTATCTGAGGGTCAGAGGAAAAACGGGGCTGCCAGCCACTAATAGAAAAACAATAGCCATGCAAGTTAGCACACNCCCTTAATCCATTTGGTTCTCTGTGACTCCAAGGTCACATGGGGAACTAGCAGTAGGAGGTGGTAGCACACGCCTTTAATCCCAGCATCAACCTTAGAGTTCTGAAGATCCATGCAGACAAGACAGGAAGTGATGTAGCTTGGGAGGATGGGAAATTAGTTAACAGATGGACAGGTATAAAAAGCCAGGTTAGACTGGAAGGCTCGCTTTTTCCTCCGCTTCAATCCTGGGAAGTAGAGGCAATGTTGGTGAGTGGTCTCTCACTCCAGATTCTAATCACCTTTTTCCTTTTTTTGTGGTGTGGGGGTGCGTTGATACTGGTTGTCCTGGAACTCAAAGTGATCTGCCTTTCTCTGCCTCTCCACTGCTGGGATAAATGCTCTGTAAACACCTTTTTAAAAATAAAATACTAGCCGGGCGGTGGTGGCGCACGCCTTTAATCCCAGCACTCGGGAAGGCAGAGGCAGGCAGATCTCTGTGAGTTTGAGGCCAGCCTGGGCTACCGAGTGAGTTCCAGGAAAGGCGCCAAAGCTACACAGAGAAACCTTGTTTTTAAAAACCAAAAAAATAAAATAAAATACTAATTATTATTCTTAGATTTGTTTGTATGTATATGGATGTTTTGTCTGCATCTATATTTGTGTACCGTGTGTATGCCTGGTGCTTGTAGAAGCCAGAATAGGGCACTGGATCCCTTAGGATTGTAGTTAAGCAACAGTTGTAAGCTGTCGTGTGTGCTGGGAATGGAACTCCGGTCCTCTGGAAGAGTAGCCAGTGTTCTTAACTGTTGAGTCATTTCTCCAGCTCCTAAAATACAATTTACAATTTTTTACAATTTAAAAAATGTATGTGTATAAGATTCACTGGCCTTAGCCGGGCGGTGGTGGCGCACGCCTTTAATCCAGTCCACCTTTGTTGTCTTAAGAAGACATGTAAGCAATCCGCGGCTTATTAGAGACTTTGAGCTACTGGGCTAGAACNGAGACCCCCAAGGAAGAGAAGGTACGGTCTGAACATGGGTACAGCTCACCTGAGTTCTGGGGTTGTGGCTGAATGGACATGCAGGGTCCACACGGATGATGCGCTGGTCTGCAGGAGCCGCTTTGAGAGCCTCAGCGGTGGATTGGAAACTGTCTTCCTCCGCTTCCCCTGTCTCCAGCCGCCCCTTCTTGGAGCCCTCGGTCCGCACTGAAGACTTTCGTTTTGGAGCCATGGCTGTTCTGGGGTGAGGGGTAGGGAGTGTTCAGGCTTCCCTTTTAGGGAGCTGGCCTCTTCCGACTTCTTGCTACACAAATCCCCATTTCTAAAACTGCACTTTGTACGCAGACATGCCCCCTCCCCAAGCTGCAAGTGCAAGGTTAGAGCCTGTCCAATCTGCCCACCCCNGGCTAGGAAGAAGTTGGTTCCCTACCCTCTCAGGCTCTCCTGCGTGCCCTGAGGCTGTAGGAAAAGTGAAAGAAGACTCGCCCCGCCCCTCCCACTTACTGGCATTAGAGCATTTTCTCCTCCTGTCAGTAAGTGTGAATCTGGCAAAGTTGCTGGGCTGAATAATCTGAGCGATGGGTGTGGGAGTTGGGAGTGAGGGAGAGCAGGGCGCTACAAGCAGCCCTTCTGCAGCCAAATCTACCTCTCTAGAGCTGAGGTATAGAAGCCTCTTCTTAACACAAGAGTTCTGGGGTGCCAGCCAAGGTTTCAGATGAAGTGGCCTTCAACTGCCGGAGCTAAGAAGGCACTTTTACCCACCCTTCCCTGCCCTGCAGAGGACTCCAGGGCAGGGCCACGGGACACTCACCCACAAGAAACAGGACCCTAGAAGAGGTGGTTGCCGCCCAGCCTGGTATCAGGAATGCCAAGTACGCCTCCCAAGAAACAAGTTCTAAGTCTGGACTCCTGTCTTGTGACCCCTGTGTGAGCCTTCCGCTTGTCTTTGGGAGGGACTTCCCAACAACCACCAGAGGAGGGGAAAGAGCAGAAGGGGTGGTGTAGAATTTCAGCTATTTGGCCACTAGTGGGGTGAGTCAGAGACTGGGCAGGCCGAGGTTGGTTGGCCNTCCTGTGCCCAGATGAGAGGACACTAATCTAGACACACCCAAAGCCTCGGGGACTGACACACCTTCATGCAGCTTTGACCAGGNGCATGCAGCCTGTATCCGCTATTTGCCCGGGGCCGTTGGCCCTGGGTTTGGACACTGTCTACTCTCCAGGGCTGCCTGGATTCCATTCTCTGTGTTTTAGAGCCTGGCTGGGTTAGTCTTGTCGCAGCCCCAGACCGGAAAATGGAATCGCTCTCGGGAACGAAAGAACTCCGCACCTCTGGCTCCCCCGAGTGGTCGTGAGGCGCAAGCACAAAGAAAGTTCTCCTGGCCCCACCCCTCCCTGTAAATCCGGAGGCAGCAGAGCGCAAGCGCCACAGGCCCAGGCCGGAAACCGGAAAAGAAACTTGCTTTCTACTCCAGCCCGGCGCTGGAGCTTATAGGAGCTCTTGGGGGCGTGGCCNACTAGTCGGTCCAATGGACGATTGGGGGAGTGACAGGGTCTTCTGGAGGATCCAATGGAGCTGCGGAAGGCGGGGCCTGCCGCGCCGTAGGAACCTATCAGGGCTCCGGGTCTTGCCATGCGGCCGTGGTTTAGCAGCCATGTGAATTCTCCCGCAGCCGTAGCAGCACCCTGATGAGCATGTCTACCGCCGTGGCAACTCGTAAGCGGGCAAAGCCGGTCCCCCGGTCCGGGACCGCTGTGGGGGCCGGCAAGCGGCGGCGAAAGGTGAGCATGACGTTTCCTCGGGCACGGCAGATCTCGCTACTGAGACAGCCATCATTCCATCCCAGGGCCCCCATCGGGGCTCATCTCTTCGCCCGGGGCCCCATCCCTTTGCTCAGGGTCTCATCTGGATCCAGCCTCGATCTCTTTCTTCCACCCAGCGAAAGCTTTTCGCTTGGCCAGGGCCAGNAGCCACTGCCTTTCCCAGTCTGGAGGCTCTTGACCAAGAAAGGATCGTATTATTTCCAGGTCGACTCTGATGGGGACAGGGGCAAATCCAAGAGTGGCGGCAAAATGAATGAAGAAATTTCCAGCGATTCTGAGAGCGAGAGGTGAGCATTTTCCCACTGGGGGAAAGAGTAAATTTGAGGCTCACGGTGAATGGAAGACTCAGTGAGACTGGTAACAGAGTTGGGTGGAGAACTCAGGATTGCCTTTGGTTCACAGATCTTGGGTCTTACCTCTGATATCTGGCTGTGAGATGTCTTTTATCTCTGATGTGTCTATGGGGAGGACCCTGGGCCCTTGTGTGAGATCCTGAGACC
>LZPO01044192.1:882232-895145 GCA_001675575.1 Neotoma lepida
CTGACAGGTGTAAGATGGTATCTCAGAGTCATTTTGATTTGCATTTCCCTGATGACTAAGGATGTTGAGCATTTCCTTAAATGTCTTTCAGCCATTTGAGATTCTTTTTTGAGAATTCTTTGTTTAGCTCTGTAGCCCATTTTTTAATTGGATTGTTTAATAATTTGATGTCTAGTTTCTTGAGTTCTTTATATATTTTGGAGATCAGCCCTTTGTCAGATGTGGGGTTGGTGAAGATCTTTTCCCATTCTGTAGGCTGTCGTTTTGTCTTATTGACTGTGTCCTTTGCCATACAAAAGCTTCTCAGTTTCAAGAGGTCCCTCCAAGGCTTTTTTGAGAAGTGACACTGAGATGTGAAAAGTGATAGGGAGAACCCCCACCCAGGTTAGTTTGTGCAAGGCCAAAAGGTACCATAGTCCTGGGTCAGATGATGGAAGAAGTGCAGTGGGAAACCATGAGAGGGTTGAGAGCTAAGTGACCGATTTTGGTTTTTTTGAGACAGAGTTTTTCTGTGGCTTTGGAGCCTGTCCTGGAACTAGCTCTGTAGACCAGGCTGGCCTCCAACTCACAGAGATCCACCTGTCTCTGCCTCTCAGTGCTGGGGTTAAAGATATGTACCACCACCGCCAGGCTGATGAGATGGCTCAGCGGGTGGAGGCACTTACTGCCAAGCCTGACAACTTGAGTTCCAGTCTTAGAACCCAGATGGTGGAAGGAGAGACTTGAACCCCAAAAGTTTGTTCTCCTCTGACTTTCACATGCCATGGCACATGCCATCTTGATGAATAAATAAATACAATAAAAAACAAAGGAGAAAACATAACCATCTAGCTGTGAGGGTGGGGGGATGAGGAGGGGCACTGGTTTGGGGTCGGGAGTTGGAGGAAAAAGGGAGGCCAGTTGGGAAGCCACAATACTGTCACAGGTAAGATGATGGGAGTGCTGAGGGGCTTGCAGCAGGCAGAGACACAGCTGTGTCTGAGGTGGGGGCTTGGAGATGGAGCTCATGGATCTTGGTGGGATGGACTAGAGGGTGTGATAGCAGTGGTCAGTTGTGACTGAGGACTACCAGGCGGGGGGAAGAGCAGGCTTTTATTTTTTTAAAATACAGGTGATTGGAATAGCCAGAGCATGCGGTGCTGAGGAAGATTATAGGTAGATAACAGGATTCCAGGTCAGATGGGAGAGGGTCCCAGAGTAGCCAGGCTACTCTTGCTTAGGAAACCGAGAGAGAGGAAGAAATCGGAAAGAAAAAAGTATGTGTGTAGGCCTGCATTTGGGTGGTCCTCTTGGCGTGGGTGAAGTGCTGTCTGTGGGTTTGGGTGTGTTTCACCTCTGGCTGTGGCTTAAACATGCTCTTTCCCAGAACACTTGCTCCCTGCCTCTGCCGCTCCTAAACCTTGGTGGTGACTAGGAGCTTTCCTTGGGAGGTGTGTTCATGATGTTTGGGGTTGAACATGAGTACTGACCTGTGACAGGGAATGTGCTGGGGCACAGCTCTCTCAAGCACTCACTGGACCCTAGATACAAGGTCTTGCAGTGGGGCTCATCAATGCAGGAAAGCCAGTCCTGGCCTTCTGCTCTTTCAGGCCTTGCACAGCTCCTCCACATTGCGCTTGTCCTGATTGAAAGAGCACTCCTGGGGTGGATGATTGAGATTATATTTGGTTTTGTCTCACTGCCCAAGCTCCGGTGTCCCAGGAAGTGTGTGTGTGTGGGGGGAGCCTGACCGGTTTATTTCCAGCCTGTGCTCCTCCCTACAAACTCAGGACTGATTTTCCTTCCCAGTTTTTAAAATTTTCTGGAATGTGAAGGATTTTCCCTCAAAGAAAAGTGGTTTTATACACTTCCCTCTACAACGAGGTTTAGTAGATTCCTCTACAATGATTTCAAGTCTAGACTGGATTATTCTTGGAGCACCAGTGAGTACTCAGAAGACTCCATGGAACATAGCATGTGGATAGTGTTGTAGAAGACATGTTATCTTTGCAGCCCCTCAGCACTGATGCTTAATGTTACCTGGTCTCCCAATCCTCTAACTCCAGAGCTGTGTGACCGCCTTCATCTGTGTCCGTGCCTTCTCCAAGGCCTGCGAACACAGCCTTGAGAATTCTCTATGGCCAGTTGGTGAGAGAACATGGTTTTCTTCAACCTGCAAAGATGCAGACATCAAAGTTGGAGCTCCATCAACACAGTTCCAAAAACAAATTACAGAGTCCTAGAATTGAGAGGACAGCAGAGATGAAATTCAATTCATCACCACATGTTTTCAGAAATAAAACTTGGGCTTGTACCTTAAAATTGTTTTGGAAATACTGCACACACACACACACACACACACACACACACACACACCTTGTTTTTGTTTTTTCAAGACAATTTCTCTGTGTACTCCTGGCTGTCCCGGAACTCGTTCTGTAGACCAGGCTGGCCTTGAACTCAGAGATTCACTTGCCCCTGACTCCTGAGTGCTGGGATGAAAGGTGTGCACCACCATCGCCTGGCCGCATATGTTTTACTACCAATTTTATTTATGTGTATGGCTATATGTAGATGTCATGTGGGTGCAGTGCCCTTGGAGGCCAGCAGAGGACACTTGTCCCTTGGAGCTGGAGTTGACAGGCAGTGAATTGCTGGGTGTGGGAGCTGAGAGCCAAACTCAGGTTCTCTGTAAGAAGAACAGGTGTTGCCATTCCCACCCAGAATGACACTGAGGTATCAGAATCACATTAGGCAAATATTCCACCCTGAGCCACATCCCTGTAGGTGTCTTGATCATGATCTCAGTGTTTTCTTAGAACGTGAGAGTTTTCTGTTGTGTTAATGTACCTCATTGCCAATGTCAGCTGACCTCTGGTGGCAGATGGCAAGAGCGTATATGAAAGAGAGATTCTATCACCTCACCCAATAGGAAGCCAGAAATTCAGGGGTAAATCTGCAATAGTCCTCTCCAAGGGTAGCAACTTCAGTGACCCAAGGACCTCCATGTAGACTCCAACTTACCTCTTAAAGACCTTTTTAAAATTTAAAATGCCCCCCCCCGTGTGTGTGTATTGAGAAAGAAAAAAAATTGTCACAAATTCCTGTACATTATACTTTCCAAATAGAGGCTAATGTGTCTTTCTGCCACTCTGCACCCACAACCTGCCTCCTGCATCCCCCTCACCCATTAACTTCACACTGACACTTCTAGCCTCACATGACCCCCTCCCCTTCAGTAGACCCCCCCCCTATTCTATATTAACCATATACATTCTGAAAGCACTGCCTGTGACTCTTGGTACTGTGCCTGACAGGACTCCAGGATCTCATGCTGTCAAGATAGGTCTGTGGGAGATGAGATCAGCAGAAAAGGCCCCCTTGGTAGCAGCTGCCTTCCACCTGTCTCACACCTTTAAGGTCAGAAGAAGAAAGAGAACACTGAACCCAGAACTGAGATGGAGCCCAGGCTGGTTCTTGGGGTCTCCTGGGCACTGAGTGGGTAGGTCTGATATGTTAGCACTCCAGTACCTCTGTCATCACCAACGGTTTGTGTAAATGCCTTTCACCTCTCATGTTCATGTTCAGATATGTGCATCATTATGTGCTTAGTTTGCAAAAATGCAGTCACAGTGATCAAAGTGCCTTTAATTACAAATGCATTTCGGTAGTATAGATCAACTCAGCATTTTTACTTTTTGAGACTAGTTCAGGCTGCCTTTGACCCCCAAAGCAATCCTCCTGCCCAGCCTCCTGAGTGTTGGAATTACAGGCATGAACCACCATGTCTGCTTTAACTCACTACTTTTTAGTATTTATATAGTATTTGAAGGTATAAACAGTCTACTAGCATACCTCCCTGAATGTGCCCGATCCTGTCAGAAGTTATGAGCAGACTATAAGTCATTAAATAAACCCTCCATTGATTATTCAAAATGCAAGTGAAGTGCTATTACCAATGATTCATTATACACCTTTATGTCAATGGACCAGTGATTCTGATGATTCGGCTGTGAAGCCAGGCCTTTGGGCATTTATGGCAGAAAAAAAAAAGGACAACCCTCTGCCTTTTCCTTAGAAGGGACTCAACTGCTGCCTGAGTCACAGCTGCCCTTGTGACATCATGAGTCACCCTCCTCTGCTCTCTGCTCATGCCAACACTGGGGCAGCATAGAACTAAGGGGATTTTTAACCATCTACACCCAATCCATGTGTGAACAATGGTAAGCAAGAGAGGAGCAGACACATTAGGCTTGTTATATATGTTCCCATAAATCTCATGATGACAGACCCCTCTGATAACTCAAGAGTCTGGGAAGTAGCTAGGCAGTGGTGGAACACACCTTTAATCCCAGCACTCAGGAGGCAGAGACAGGTGGATCTCTGAGTTCGAGGCCAGCCTGGGCTACAGAGTGAGTTCCAGGACAACCAGGGCTACACAGAGAAACCGTGTCTTGGAAAACCTGGGCGGGGGTTGGGGATAGGCTGGGATGCTCTGGAAGCTGGGGATGTGTGGGGTCAGAACAGTGAGGGAGAGATGGCAGCCCCACTCTTAACTTCCCCGGTTGCTGAATGCAGGATGAGGAACAGCCAAAGCCTGAAGACCTTGAAGAACCTACTGGCCATGTTCCTCAGGAGAAGCAACCAGTTTTTCTAGCCCCAGAAACAAAGAAGGCAAAGGTAAGAGGAGATTTGGCTTGGGTGTCTCTGGCCCTGGTTCTGTGCATGGTACCAAGCTAAGCACAGGAATAAATAATTTACCCTTATTTTCCCACGTTCCCAGTTCGTTTTCAGCAACTAAAACTCTGGTTCAGAAATGGAAAGCAGATAATGTTAGTGTGAAATTGGGAAAACTATGACCTCTCAGACCAAAGATGAGTCTGGGAACGTGTTTGTGGAATGGAATAGCTAAGATGTAGGAAAGTTGGTTTAGAATTGTGTGTATCAGCCAGTTGTGGGAGAGCACAACTTTAATCCCAGCACTTAAGAAATAGAAGAAGGTAGATCTCTGTGAGTTTGAGACCAGACTGGTCTACGGCTGTTACACAGAGAAACCTCCTCTCAAACAAACAAACAAACAAAAAAACCAAAAAAACAAAAAACAACAAAACAAAACAAAAACCCAAAACAAAATAAAACAAGAAAAGAATTGTGTGTACATGTTTACACTTCTGCACACATGTCTGCTTGTGGATTAAGATGAGAAGTGTGAACGTCATGAGGCCGACAAGCCAGCCTGCTGATACACACCAATAATTCCAGCACTTGGGAAGAATAGGAGAGTGAGATGGAGGCCAGCAAAGGTTACAAAGGCCTTGTCTCCACACACACACACACACACACACTATGGGGGCAGGGTGGGAAGAGAATAGAGAATGAGAAAGAGAAAATGAGAGGTTGAAATATGTGAGTTGGGGGAAATGTAACGTGAGGATTCATCAAGAGGGAGAAGGCCAAGGGCTGGCTAGAGTCAAGGAAGAGAGGGAAAAATGAGCAACNGACACCAAGCCCCCAGGAAGGTCTAATGGAAAGGGACATGGTCCTGGTTAGGTGGGCAGGCTTGCCAGGACATAACCATTTGATATGTATATGGGTCCCAGGTTTTACTCTCAGCCTGCTAACCTGGCCTCTGGGAAAGCTGGAATGCCAAAGTAGGAGAGACAGGCTTAAGGAACTAGGGGGAGCTGCTAGGGGCCTGAAGCCAGAAGGTGACAGTGGCAGGACACTGACCCAATCTTCTAAGTTCCCAGCCAGTGTCCTGTCCAAGGCTATTCATTTCAAGGGGGAAGGGGGGGCAATTATTGATAGGGAATCAGGGCCTTTCTCGGCGTATCCTTGTGCTGAAGGGGGTGAGGAAAGTCACTGAATGTCTACCTCTCTTTTTTCTTGCAAGATGCAAGAAAACCAGAAGCCCTTTGAAAAGACTTCAGTTGTAAAGATCCAAGCCTGGTGGCGTGGCACACTGGTACGTCGGGTGCTGCTGCATGCGGCCCTCAGGGCCTGGATCATCCAGTGCTGGTGGCGGTTGATACTGCCGAAGATTATGGAGGAGAGACGNCAGTCATTACTGGATTCCTTCCAACAGGAGCAGTGGGCAGTGGTCAGGTTGCAGTCCTGGATCCGNATGTGGCGTATCCGCAGGCGTTACCACCAGGTGCTTAAGGCTGTCCGAATCATCCAGTCTTACTGGAGGTGCCATGCCTGCTCTTCACGGGGTGTCATCAAAGGNCACTATCGAGTTACGGCCAGCCAGATGCATCTTGAGCTGGAGATCTTCCTGGGCTCAGGGCCTTGTATCGTGTCCGAGTGTATTCCTTTCCCAATAAAGGAGTGAGGCGGTCTTATGCAGTTTCTCTGTTTGACAAGCTCCAGGAGGGCATGATGGGAGACACTTGGCATTTTGTATACTACCTCTGAGGAAGTGGCAACCCTGGGTTCTTGTCTCCCTTCTGGACTGGCTTTTTATCTTCAACCTTAGCTTCTGAATTGTAATCAGATACCCAAACGGGAAGCTGTCAAGAGAGTCCTGCTGAATTCTTATTTCTACTTCTCCCCAAAGGAGACTAGGCTCACTTTTCTCCACATCTGGCCAACATGAGAAGTTCTATGGCATTCTGCTGCAAGCCCANCCTCTGTGAGTGGCCAGGCCTCAGGTGACACAGACCCAGGAGCTGAATCTCAGTTTTGTTTTCCTCTTCAAGGGATGTTTGGGCAGTGCTGGGCTCNCTGAAAGTCTCTTACCGTGACGTGTTATCCCACCGGGTGGGATCAGGGCCAGGTGATTAGGGCCAGTAAAAGGTCAATGGCAGCCCAGGCTAGGCTGCCCCTCTTCCCGTCTGGATATTGCTGTCCCAAAGACTCTTACAAAAAGGGAGGGTCTCGGAGATCTGGGTCTTTCCCTACAAGACTGCAGGCTCGGAGCCCTGTGTCCAGCCCTACCTTACTGACTTCCCTGGCCAGCTGGTCNTTTGGCTCATAGAGGTTCTGAGATGCTGCCCAGAGATCCCAGGTGCCAGCTGAGCTGTCTGTCTCACATTTAGGCATGATTTCTCTGTTCCCTTCTCTGCCCTGCCCTATGTCCGTTCAGAGCCTTGGTGTCTTATTACCACTCTGAAGGACTTCTCTGTTCTTGCCTTCCTTTTTCTTACATTCAGTGTCTCAGGGTAAGGCCCCTAAGAGCCTGGGTTAGCAATTCTCTCAGCTTCCCAAGCTGGGCCTTATGACCCCTGCATTTCAGGGTTGAATGTCAGGTACAAATTTTTGTTTCTTCCAAACTTCTCATTTTAGTCTTTAAACATACACATTGTCAGTTACATCTCAATAAAAACCTACAAAATATTCAGCATCAGCAAGAAAGACACAGACTTTAAATATTTGTGGGCTGTGAGAAAGAAGTGGCCAACTTTGACCTGCTGTAATGAATTCNAAGAGCCTGACCAGCTGGACATGGTGATACATGCCTGTAATCTGAGCACTTAAGCGACAGANGCAGGAGGACTGCTGCAAGTTCAAGGCTAGCCTGGTCTACATGGCAATTTCTGGGCTAGCCAGACTTATGTAGCAAAACTCTGGGTAAAAAAAAAAAAAGAGTCCTGGCCTCTTCAGTGGACAGAGATGGAAACACATCTTTACCAGCAATGTACAGGCACAGCTGAGCTTGTTTCTGTATCTACATTGAGATCTGCGAGTTTGTGAGTTTGTATGAGACCTTCAGTCCCAATGTAAACTCAGCTCATTCTATTGCTCCCCTTTCCAAATTACTCTCCTTTTTTTTTGTTTTTGTTTTTCAGACAGAGTTTCTTTGTGTAGCCTTGGCTGTCTTGGAACTCACTGTGTAGGCCAGGCTGGCCTTGAACTCACAGAGATCCACCTGCCTCTGCTTCCCAAGTACTGGGATTAAAGGCATGTGCCATCACCTCCTGGCTTAAGGATTTTATTTTTTAAATCGTGTGTATGNCTGTATGGGGGTGCAGGAGCCTGTGGGGGCCGAAAGAGGCTCTTGGCTCTTCTGAAGCTTGAGTTATACCTGGTTGTGACCCACCAGATACGGATGCTGTGAACTGAACTCAAGTCCCCTTCTAAGAGCAGCAAATGCTTCCAACCACTGAGCCATTTCTCTAGCCCCATATTTCTAACTCTTAATTTTGAGTAGGAGATTACTTCTGAGTCCCATAGTCTGAAACAAATGGGATCTGCCTTGTATTTGACAAGTCAATGGTTGCTGCCAGCTTCTCTCCTGCACAGACCTGTCCCCACACTATTTGAGCAGTGACAGACTCCCCTCCCCCTGTCCAGGTGACCGTTGAGCTCTCTGCACTTCAAGTGGCTCAGGCTTCTGCTCAATGAGAGCCCTGTTGCTCGGCAGAAGCACTCTTTATCCAGCCGGAGCTGGACACCCAAGTCTCATGATGCTCAAGTTCTGACGTCTACAGACCACAGATGCCTTTTCCCATTCCNCTGGACATGATTNGTTGCAGCCCCAACAGATGGGCTTGCTCACCCATCTCCAGGATGCCAATTAAAGAGACAAGGAATGGTGAAAAGTAGAGGACATTAATCAATGTGGCCACAGTGCAAAGAGGAACAGGTAAGGGATTCAGTGACTGCANGTCTGTCTTTGAGGAGCTGAAATCAGCTTTAGGTTGAAATAGAACTGGGCAAGGAGCAGGGAGTATGTAGAGTTTAGCATCCCTGGTCTAGGTGTGGACTCTTTGATCATTGTCTCAGATCTGGTCCTGAAAATGGTCTGCAGAAGTCCTTCTTAGGGCATGATTACCTGTGCTCCAGGGTGCAACCTTCTTCTCATAGACCACTGCTGTCATCTCTGGGGTGGTCTGTCTTTGAGGTTTGGCAGCTCCTGGAGTCTAAGGTGACTGCGTGTTTAGGTCAGTCCATTTCTGTGCCTTCAGCCTTGAAGGGGATGAGATAATTCAGATACTCATTGGGCGACTAACAGGTGACCTACAGAGACAGTCAAGTGGCCTAAAGGGAAGGAGACAGACATGAATGAATGCAAAGATGCCAGACTTTTGTCTTGGAACTATTATAGTACCTTGTGTGCCCATGTGAGGGGTCAGTGGTTTTTAGAGCANTTTCTAAATGCATGTTTCAATGATATGACCTTGGACCCCTGTATGGACCCCTCCTCCCATAGCCCAGGTCCTCTGCTAATCATTCCTCNTATGGCAGTGCCTTCCTTAAAGCATTTGGCATCTTCCTTGGCTCTGAGCCATTGTGACTTTCTCTATATTCCCAGCACACCANCTGACTCAGTAACTTTCAGAATTGTTCAAGGAAGGGACAGGACAAAAAAAAAGATAAGAGAAAACTAAACATTCTGTTAAAAAGCAGAATCAATTCATCTACAGGAAAACAAAACCAACCAACCAACCAACGAACAAAACAAACAAACAAAACGTTGCTGGAGTCCCTCTCCAGCAGGTCACAGAAACTGGAGAGGAGATGTGGAGTTGGCCGCTATACAAACACACAGGAGTCCTATCTGAGGGGACAAAACTTAATTCTTCTACTCTTTCTTTGCAAATCTCTATGCAAGAAGGAAATCACCTCACAACCACCAGTTACATATTTTCCAAAAACAAATTAAAATCTTTACACAGGAAGAAATCACATTATGATCACAAGCTACATGTTTTTCTTAGAAGCACACACGTAGTTTTTCCTTTGTAGCGTTTTTCCCACCATGACATCTTCACCCCAAAGCAATGATTCTTTTATTGCTGATTAACAAAGTTTTAAGCGTGCTGAGTCTNTTCNTCCAGTTCCTTTGTGCTGTCAGGCAGCTGTCTGTGGTTTCAATGTAGCAGATTCCTNTTCTATTTCTACTCTGGAGAACTTTAAACAATGGTTACATCTATTTTTCTTTACACACAATAGGGTCATTTGATTGCTTTTCACAACTTTGTTTATTCAAGGTGCACACNNAAAACTGTGATTAATTCTGTAAACTACATGACCAAGGAACTCAGACCTAACTGTAGTTGGCATTTTCTTTGGGCCACCAATAAAGACATGGAGACTTTTTATTAATTATGAATGCTTAGCCTTAGCTTAGGCTTGTCCCACTAGCTCTTTTAACTTCATTTAACCTGTNCTATTCCTCTATGTTTTACCTCAGGGCNTTTTATCTTTCTTTCATTCTATATGTCCTACTTTCCTGCTTCTGTGTCTGGATGGCTGGCGGCTGCCTGACTGGCCCCTGGTGTCTCCCTGGTGTCTCCTTTTCTTTCTTCCTTCCTTCTACCCCCAGCCTAAATTCCTCCTCATACTTGTTGCCCCTGTCCAGAAGTTCCACCTATACCTCCTCCCTTGCTATTGGCCATTCAGCTTTTTATTAGACCAGTCAGGTGCCTTAGGCAGGTAAGGTAAAACAGCAACACATCTTTATATAATTAAACAAATGCAACACATCTTTGCTTAGTTAAACAAATATTCTACAACACCTACCCTTGGTTGTAGGGACATAATTGCCTTTTTGCTCATCAGCCTGTTCTTCCACAGGCAGAATTCATGGATCTATAATGTGGGAAACTTTCTTTTTTTTTAAAGATTTATTTATTATGTATACAGAAGAGGGNGCCAGATCTCATTACAGATGNTTGTGAGCCACCATGTGGTTGCTGGGAATTGAACTCAGGTCCTCTGGAAGAACAGTCAGTGCTCTTAACCTCTGAGCCACCNCTCCAGCCTGGGAAACTTTCTTGTTTTCATTTTCCATCCCCAGCAAATTTCACATCTCTAAGCATCATTGCTGTATAAAAATCATCTTCATTATGATCTGCAAGTAAATTGCCCAGTAAGGAGTGAGATTTTCCTAGGAAACAATCAAACTATACTAGATACAGTGGGATCCTTTNACATAAGAATCACACCATGTCAGATACGGTAAGAACACAATAGCGGCAGGCAGGAGAAGGCACAGCAGAAGCAAGAGGCATTCTGGAGACAAATCCCCGGGCTTTGCCTCTCTGGGGTGCACTCATTGTAGCTGTGCTATCCAGTGAGCTGCACTGCCTAAGCTCCATCGCTGACTGCAGCTCCTGACATGGCCACCAGCAAAGAGTGAAATTAATATCCTGGGTGGATGGAAGAGGCTTCATTAGACATGAGATAACTATCATCAAAGAGCCATTAGAAAGGAACACGATAGGCCNTTAACTGATGGGACGAGAGGACACAACAAGGGCAGATTTATGAGTGGAGCATTTGACATGAAAGACCCCCTTGGGTTGCAGTTCAAAAGGGCAGAGAAATGCAAAGATCGGGAAAAACGAAACAAAAGAAACAAATTGAAAAGGTTCCAGGCATAGCTGAATCCCCAAGAAAGGAGAGCAAAGATGGGGAGCTGCTCCATTGAAGCATGGGCATGATTCCTAAAAGGACTCACTGGCCCTTAAAGACGAAGGGAGACAGATGGCGCTCCACACAGGTCACAGCGCAATGTCATAATGGATGAAGATAAAATGCTTAGTAGTCAAGAGGAAAAGAGAATAGCAGGTTACCTCTGCAGGGACAAAGCGTCAGATTGGCAGTGGTGTTCTTAGTAATGCTGGGTGGAGGAAGAGTATGGCGTAACTGCANTGTTCTGAAAGAGATCAAGGAGCACTGAGCGACCTATGACCCCCAAATGTCACTCAAATGTAAGAACAAAGTGCAAGTCANCCCCGCTTTTTTTAAAGACAAGGTCTCATGTAACTCATCTTAAGTGTAGCTATGATGACCTTGAACTCTTAGTCCTGCTGTATGCCCCTCCTCTCCAAGTGCTGCAATTACAATTGCACACCACCACNCCTAGCTTTTTNCTGTGGCTTCTGGGAATAAAATTCAGGNCTTCATGCTTGTGCAGAAAGCACTTTACTTGGGCTATCTCCCCAGCCCATCTCTGCAAGTATTTCTGGGGAGTAAACTCAATGACAAAAGTAAGTTCAGGAGCATGATTCAAGAAGCGTCGATGAACAGATGTCACTAAGATTTATTCTCACAACCAAACAAGATTTTTCTGCATGTAGATTTCTATAAAATAGGAGTGCAATCTCAGATGACACCAACATAGGAGGCTGCTGGAGGTGGGAGAGCAAGGGAGATTGGGCTAAAATTTTGTTTATATGTGTGTGTGTGTGTGTGTGTGTGTGTGTTTCTGGAGACAGGGTTTCTCTGTGTAGCCCCCTAGCTGTCCTGGAACTCGATCTGTAGATCAAGCTGGCCTGGAACTCACAGAGATTCACCTGCCTCTGTCTCCGGAGTGCTGGAATTAAAGGCATGTGCCACCACCACAAGGCTGGGCTAAAGTTTTTGTCTGATTTGAGGCACAAANGATCCTGATCATAGATTCTCTATGATAAAAAGTAAGATGTGCTAATATTTGTTTATTTTAAACAGTTTGGTTTCAAAGGCCAGGCTTATATTCTCTCTCTCTCTCTCTCTCTCTCTCTCTCTCTCTCTCTCTCTCTCTCTGTGTGTGTGTGTGTATGTGTTGAAATAAGTTGTTCTTGCTATGAAGCCTTGGCAACCCTGGAACTCACTATGTAGACCAGGCTGACCTCAAACAGAAATCCACCTGCCTCTGCCTTCCGAGTGCTGGGATTTAAAGTGTGCAACACCATGCCTGGTCAAAGTCTTAATATTTTACTATATTTCATGTGTATGGGTGTTTACGTGCACTTCTGTCTGTACTGTGTGCCTGGTGTTCAGGGAAGCCAGAAGGAGTTGTATTGCCTGGAATTGGAGTTACGGGTGGTTGTGAGTCACTATGTGGGTTCTGGGAATTGAACTCGGGTCCTTTGCAAAAGCAACAAGTGCTCTTACCTGCTGAGTCATCTTCCATCCCTGAAAATGTGCTAATGTTTAGTGTAAGCCTGGGAAGAAGGAAAAGGCATCTCTTCCATGCAATTCAGAGGTTATGTTCCCTAAAGCA
>LZPO01044192.1:927312-959179 GCA_001675575.1 Neotoma lepida
CACCAAACAGCACTCCCACACACATGTGGGTATTGTGGGGTGTGTCTGTGACCCTCGTGCTGGGACAGTAGAGATAGGAAGGTCCTTGGAGCTCACTGGCCAGTCTGTTTAGCCACTTCATGAGCCTCAAGTTCACCGAGAGACCCATCTCAAAAACAGGAGGTGGAGAGTGAGGACGTTCCCTGATGCCAGCCTCTGGCTTCATACACACGTGTGTGTGTGTGTGTGTGTGTGTGTGTGTGTGTGTGTGTGTGTGTGTGTGTAGTGTCTGCATACACACAAACAAAAAGGTAAGTACATAAATGAGAACACTGATTCCTTACTTTACAGAAAGGATTAATGAGGTTACTTCTTGAGGCATATCATCCCGCAAGAACAAACGAACATGAGCCTGGTTTTGGATCCCTTTACTTTTGTAAAAAGCCTCATAGCACGGCTCTCACTGANGTTGAGTGTGTTCATTTCTCTCTGTGTTGCAAGGAAAATAGCATTTATACAGTTTTAGAGAGTATTATTATAGAGTAGCTGAATAGTAAAAATCATTCTTAGCCCTGAGTTTTCTGTTATCTATGCTCCAATTTTTTATTTTATTTAGTTTAGTTTTTCGAGACAAGCTTTCTCTGTGTAGCCCTGGCTGTCCTGGAACTTGCTCTGTAAACCAGGCTAGTCTTGAACTCAAAGATCTGCCTGCTTCTGCCTCCCAAGTGGTGGGATTAAAGGTGTGCACCACCACTGCCTGGCTTCCAATTTTTAAAAAAGCTTTACAGGTTTATTTTATTTTTAATCCTGTGTATATGTGAATGCTGCTCCAACAGAGGCTAGAAGAGAGTGTCAGATCTCTTGGAACTGGGGTAACATGTTTCTAAGCCTCTGGACATGGGCACTGGGCACTTAACTCTAGTCTTCTGTAACAGATGGTTCTGAGCCTCTGGACACAGGCACTGGACACCTAACTCTAGTCTTCGGCAAGAGTAGTGCATGCTCTTAACCACTGAGCCATCACTCTAGTGCCCCCTGTTCTAATTTAAATAAAACTAGTACATAGTAATGAGATCTGGCCTGAGGGTTGTTTTTCGTGGGATGCTGAAGACAGAGCTCTTGTGCTAGGAAGAATACACTCTACTGTTGAGCTGTATTCCCCCGCCTCTGATTTTTTTTAAAATGGAACTCAGTATGTATACTAAGTGTTTTAGAGCCTGCGTCATTAAGAAAACAACTTCCAAAAGAAGAAAAAAAATCAATTTTCTTGCTTAAAAAAATTAACTTTTAAAGTTAGTATACAAAGTAACAGATTCTACTACTGTGCATTATTGTATTGTCTTTATTTTTTAATGCTTGTGTGCATGCGCACATGCGTGTGTGTGTGTGTGTGTGTATGTGTGTGTGTGTGTAGATTAGAGGACAATTTGCAGGAATTAGTTCTTCCCTTCCACCGTGTGAGTCTTGAGATTAAACTTGGGTTAGCAGCAAATGCCTTTACCCAGTGAACCATCTTGCTGGCCCCATACTGAGGTAAAAAGAACTTTATTGGATCAATCATTAGAATATCATCTTGTTCAGAAAGAATATGAAAAGTGGTACAGCCTGGACGCAGTGAAGATTTTGATAGCTCTAGGTCACCAAAGCCTATGAGAGTTGAAGAACTATTAATCAATATCCCCAAATCTCCATATAGACAAGGTGTGTAAATTTGGCAAGACTTAGAATGGCTGGCAGGAGAGGCGACCTCTGGGCCTTCAGTGTTCTGAAGTAGGTTGAACACAACACGAAACATCTCTGTGTGTAGTCTTGTCTTTTCTCCGTACCTTTGGAATCTTCTGCCTTCTAAGGCTTGCACTCTGAGTTCTCTTTCCCTTCTCTCTGCTTTCTCTACATTATGGAGTGTTTTTTATCTTTGCTTCATCTGGGAGTTGGTGTCTTAGTTACTTTTCTATTGCCATGACAAAACACCATGGTCAAGGCAGCTTATAAAAGAAAATATTTAATTGGGAATGACAGTTCCAGGGACTAGAGTCCATGTTCATCATGATGGGGAGCATGGCAGCGGGCAGGCAGGCATGTTCTTAGCAATAGCTAAGAATTCATTTCTGATCTCTGATCTCTGCATGAGGCAGAGAAAGAGAGCTAACTGGGAAATGCACCTCCTCCAGCAAAGCCACACCTCCTTATCCTTCTCAAACAGTTCTACCAGCTGGGGACCAAGCATTCAAATACATGAGCCTATTGGGGGCATTCTCCTTCAAACCACCACACTGGGTTTGAGAGTTCACAGCCTTGCCTCACTTCTAGTTTGCTCTCCCTGCTTCCTGTTTGTGGTCAAAGATGAGATTTTTAGCTTCCTGCTTCTGCCACCATGCCTGCTACTGGATACCACGCTTCCTCCATGCCATGATGGACTCTGGAACTGTAAACCCAAAGAAACTCTTTTTTCCATAAGTGGCTTTGGGTCATTGTGTTTTATCACAACAGAAAAGTAACTAATACAGTGACCATCATTGTGATCTCATTCTATGATATTTTCATCATTCAAAATGAAAACAAAAGTCACCACCAGCAAAAAACCCTGGAGCAGTCACTTCTTTCCTGCTGATGTTGGCAGATCCTAGTTTATTTATAACTATAATTTACCTCTCTTGGGCATTTTATAGAAATTTTATATAACTCTGCAATATGTGTCTGTCTCCCACTTAACATAATGTTTTCAAAGTTAACTTATGTTGGAGAACTTCTGTTTTTCACACTAGTCTCTCTGCCCTTTCTTTCTCNTCTCTTTCTCTCTGTGTGGATGTGTGTGCATGTGTCGCAGTGTGTGTGTGGAGGAGGTCAGATGGCAACTTTTCCCCCTCATTCTTTTATGTTTTCTAAGAATTTTGTGNAATGTATTTTGATCATATTCACTTCCTCACTCCTCCNAGACCCATGCCCCCTTTCACCTGACTCCACTGTGTCCTTCCCACCACCGTCAAGTACAATTTGTACTGCCAGTATACTCTCATACGTGTGGCCTTCACTGGAGGGTGGTCAACTCACCAGGCCTCCCCTTAAACACACACACTTCCTCCCAGTAGCTAACAATTGCCCATAGCTCTTTAAGTAGGGGTGGGACTTCATGCCCACCTCCCCTTTGTCTGATGGGAGCTTATGCAGGTTTTGTGCCTGCTGTCTCAACTGCCGTAGGTTTGTATGTGCAAGTGCCCTGCTGTGTCCAGAAANGNTATTTCCTGGTGGTCATCCATCACCTCCGGGTCTTATAACCCTTCGGCCCCTTCTTCAGCAGTGATNCCTGNGCTTTGGGAGGAGGGGCTATGAAATGGATGTCTTATGTAGGGCTGAGCCTTCTTCAGTTTGTTATTCTCTGTGCCTTGAGCAGCTGAAGGTCTGTGTGTTAATTCCCATCTACTGCAAAAAAAGGAGCTTCTCTGAGGAGGGTTGAGAGATACACTAGTCTAGGGATATAATCACAAGCCGTTAGGAGGCAGTTTAATACTGTGTCTATTTAGCAGAGTCATAGTGGTAGGTTCTCCTGTAGGGGCTATGACTTGTCTAGCCATAGGTTCATGACCCCAGTAATGGTGCCAGGTATGGGATTCAACTTGCGAAGTGGGCCCTAAATTCAGTAAGAGTGGTTGGTTACTCATGATGTTTATGCACTAGTGGACATCTCTTGCCAGGTCAGTCACTGTTGTAACTCACAGTGTTTACTACGAGGTAAGAGTGGTGATTCCTTTTCTCCTCTGGTAGTGTGCATAGCACCTTCCAGCTCATGAAAGTTAGACACTCTGGGTAACGCTTCCTTGTGGGTATCAGCTTCATATTTCCTTGTTCTATGACCCAAGCATGTGGTATCTTTAGCAATAGAATTTCACCATCAAGTTCTGGAGGGAACCAAGAGCATTGGCAATATCCTGTAATATTTGGGGGGTCCATATGACTCACTTGCCAGTAACTTCAAAAGTCGTAACACATTCCTAGCATTGGGCTTTTGTTACCCTCTTATGTCTAGTAGGGCATTTTTGCCCTATAATAGGATAATTCTATTTAAACCCTTTATGTATGTATACGTATATGTTTTAGAAAGCTTCTACAGTAGTAGGCTTCCATATGCGTTTTTCAAAATGTCTTTAGTGTTAGCTATCCCTCCTGTATTCCTTCCTCTACCTTTTCCTCCAGTCTGCCTCCCAGAAGACAACCTGTGGGAGTTTCTCTTCTTCCAACATGTGGATTCTGGGATTTGAACTCAGGTCTTCAGGCTTGGAGNCAAGTGCCTTTACCCACTAAGCCATATCACCAGTCTACTCACTACCCTCTTTTTTGACAAGGTTTCTCCATGTAGCCCAGTTTGGACTCCTTGACNCAGCCTTGCAAATACTGGAATTACAGGCGCACTACCACATCTGGTTTCTGTTTAGCTTTTCAAGTTGATGATAAATGGTTTCCTCCCATCCAACAAGACTTTTCTTTTAGCTCATCTGGTGCAGGCATGAAGCAGGATAGAGCGAGGCTCTTTCACAGGTGGCGAGAGAGGGTCACTGGNATAAAACTGTAAAAGGATACTGAGGGGCAAGAGTGTGAATGGTACAGCTGAGAGTGGAATTGGTTATGTCTGTCTCTGAGGAGTTCTAATTAGACATTAGAAAATATTTGCTTAGTGTATATGAATCAGTAAGGGCCAGATAATATGTTGGGCTTAATGTTCAGTCTCTATTGCAACAATCTTTGCTATACAGGCCATGATATTCTGACCTTTCTCCTAGAAGAGAGAAGGCAAGAAAACAACAACAAATTAGAGGCTGGGGTGGTAAATGTACTATTTCTGTGCTGTGAGGAGGTGCTCACAGTGNTTACACCGATAGTAGGCAGAGACACTGCATATCTCATATACTGCTTTAGGGACATGAAACATAGTCCCTTTAATTCCAACTTCAAAAGACAGGGAGGGTCCCAGGGTTGTATAATGGGATGCCTGGCTCTGCATAGATACAGACATCTTGAGTCTCATTTTCTGATTTGGAGGTACCAGGCTCTGTGGGGAGGGGGAAGGTCTTCCCCTAAGGACAGGAAGAGATGTAGAGTCTGAGCCCCTGGGGTGGGGGCTGTCCNTATGGCATGACAAGCACTGAGACTCACAAAACCAGGTCAGGTATTTATTGAGGCACTGGAGCCAATTCTCGGTGCTACAGGCCTTTAGAGGGATAGGATTTCAATATGGAACTCTGGCTGCTTGGAGACAACTCCATATTGAACCTGAAAAATGTCATCATTCTGGAAGGCAATGCTGCTCTGGAGGGACTGGACCACACAGAGNGTGTTGCACATTTGACTGAAATACCGACGGCACTGACACATGCGCACCCAGGCCTGGAGCCTGACTGCTGCCTCCTCCTCGATGACATATATCCTCAGCAGGGCCAGCCGCTGTTTAAGAATGTGCCTGTGCAGGATGTTCCTCCACCAGCACTGAATCACCCAGGCACTGAGGGCAGCAACCAGCAGAGTTTGCCTCACCAGGAATCCGCGCCACAAGGCCTGGATCTTGCTGGCTGCTTGGGTCCTTTTTTGGTGGTGGTGGTGTAGTTTTGAATGATGGGGCTAACCAAGCAAAGGACAGGATGCTCAGTGGATGGGGATACAGGAGAGATGGAGAGAGTTTTTGTCTCCACCTCTGTCTTGTCCATGGCTATGGCCATCTACTGAGCCACAATGGTCTCCTCTCTAAAGTGAGGTATGCTTGTACTGTGATGTTCACAGGGGACCCAGGGGAAAGACTTTCTGATCCTGAAGACCTCATGAGGTCTTCATAAAGAACTATAGACTTACTGTCTGCATCTCAGTTCTGCCTCAGCCCACACTTCTGCTAGCTCTAAGTTCCCTAAGTTCTTCCCTCACCTCATTTCTACCTCTCTCAATCATGTGGGACCATGGCAACCTGTCTACCTTCTCACTTCCCGCTGCTCTGTGACTCACCTTCCTGTGTCCTGTGCACAGGTCACTCAGGATAGGGAGGGGATTTAAGGAACAAGAGAGCAATACTGAGTCGACTGAGTGGGAATGAAGATGGAGCCTCCATTTCTACAAACACTGAGGTCAGGGTTTCGGGGGATTCTGGTTCATTTATGGTCCTGGGTCTCACTTACCTTTGGTTTCCTCTCTTCCTTATGTAGATCGATTTCAAGGTCAGACTTCTGCAATTAAAAATAAGGAGTCATAGGTAAACTCTAGCACCCATGCAAAATCCCTGCAGCTCAGCTCCCCAGTCTTTNCCCAAGTCCCCTAGAGTAGCCCATGACTTCCCTCTGCAAAGTAGCATTCCCTCCAACCCTAGGTCAGCAAATCTGACAGTCTTACACAACATTGAGAGCCCATGGCAGAGAGAAGAGGCTCAGGTGATCATTCCCCTTTGGTTGCTGCTCATCTGACTCCAGCAGGCCTAGGATGGCTGATGGAGGAGATGACCATGATGTCATAAGGGCAACTGTGACCCAGGGACCAGATTGTCTTCTCCAGTACCACAGGTTTTGGTTGAAGAAGAAATATCTGTTTCTAGCCAGGAAGGGACTAGAGTTCTTAGGGTGTGAATCTGTTCTGCCTCAAAGATGAATTATAGTTTGGCTACATCAGGTACATTCTGTCATTGGCCACTGAGGATAGTAGCTCACGTTGTGACAAGAAGATATATGGGCCTCTGACCTCCCTTACTTACAGTCTTCTCCTGTGTTCTGCCTTTCCCTTGGAATGGGGAAAATCCTTCTTTTAACGGGTGCAGAGGGTGTGTGGAGAGTGTNTTATTCATCTCCTCATTGCTGTGGCAAAATATCTGGGAAATACCTGGGTACTGGGCCTTAGTCCTGAGTTCTCTGCAAGAACAATAAGTGCTTAATGCAAACAAAATAGGTCCAGCCTATATTGTTTGCTCCCAGGGTCCGCGGAAGAGTCTACAACCAGCTGAGGATTCTAATCTGAGGGATATTCAATGAATCTAAACACANTGAGTTCTTTANTTCATTCCTTTATTCTTCTCAGTCAATTCTATCTACACAGTTTCTNTTCTGTTCTCATACTTAGCTCCTCTCAGTCCCTCCTGCTCTCAATTCCTTCTGCTGTTCTTTCATGTCTATCTAGTTCTNTCCATNTTTGCCCTCATCTTGTTCTTCTCCATCAATTCCCTTCTTGCTGTTCTCTCATATCTATCTAGGTCTTTCCCATCTTCTCAATCCATTTTCTCCCCGTGCTCTGAGAGCACCAGTATATATATGCAGTAGTTCTTTGGCAAAGCAATGCAAGGCTTGAAGTTTTCAGGGTCACAGAGAGAAATGATAAAGGATCCGCACATAACTCAGTAATTGTCGGCTAGATCAGAAACCTAAGAGGGGGGAATGATTAAAGAAGAGTTCTTTGTTAGTGTCAACTAAAGACTAAAAATAGGGAATTTGTGTGCTCAGACCATAAGGATAGGTGGGATGTTAGGTGTCAATCAGTCACGAAGGGAGTAAACTGTCCTTGGTGCCGCTTATCCTGTAGTCCTGGCTGCAGCTGCTTGCTGAGGAGGAAATCTAGGAATAGCACCTGGCTGAGGAGGAACCAAAGCTTGATTTGCACAAGAAAGAAGCCCAGTTCCTATCGTCTGCCTGGCCCTGTAGGCAATCTCCTTGGGCCAGTGGGAGTGACTGCCTTAACTCAGTCACTAGCAAATGGCTAAAATGCGAGCAGTAATTCTCTTAAGTTAGGATCTAGTGTAAATACCCGGGGTGAAGGTAAGGGGTTGAGGATTTAATTGCTAGTGGTTATCTTTTCTTATTTGTAAGTGAGATGAGCTAATGTTTATCTGCATTTATCTATGGGAAAAGGGTATCTTAGCTGGAATGCTTTTGTCCAAAGACTGGCTCTGGTTAGATTTATGTTGCAGAAAAGGTAAACACAACTGGGGACAGTCATCCAAAGAGTTGTGCCCAAGATTGATCAATCACACTGTTGTAAATTCTTTAAGGAAAAGTCAATTGGGGGGAACTCCAATAGCACACAAGAATTTCATTGCAGGATACAGCTAATACATTCAGAAGCTAATATCGCCAAGACTCCTTAAGTCTTGGTTTTCCTCTGGAAAAGTCCTTAACTTTTCCAGGTAATAGCTTTGTCAACATCAGCTGAATCTCTACATCATATTCCTGTGGCTGGCAGCAAGTGCTCTTAATTGTTGAGTCATGTGCTGGCTAGTTTTATGTCAGTCGTACACAAGCTAGAGTCACTGAGCAGAAGGAGCTTCAAATGCCTCGTAAGATTAGGCTGTAGGCAAGCCTGTAGGGTGCTTTCTTAGTAACTGATGTGGCCCAGTCCATTGTGGGTGGTACCATCCCTGGGCTGCTGGTCCTGGCTTCTATATGAAAGCAGGCTGAGCAAGACATGTGGAGCAAACTAGTAAGCAGCACCCCTCCATGGCCTCTGCATCAGCTCCTACCTCCAGGTTCCTCTCTGTTTGAATTCCTATCCTAACTTCCTTCAGTGATGAACAGTGATGTGTAACCATAAGCCAAATAAATCTTTCCTCCCCAACTTGTTTCTCATCATGGTCTTTTATCACAGCAATAGTAACTATAACTAAGACAGAAATTGGTACCAGGAATGGGGTATCGCTGTGACAGACCTGGCTATGTTGTTTTGGGAGGACTGTGGAAGGACTTTGTAATTTTGGGTAGAAAAGCCATTGAATGTCGAGAGCTCAGTGAGCTGTTGTGTGGGAGCTTGGAAGATGAGAATGTTGGGGGCAATGTGGATGAGAGAGACCTGGCTTGTAAAATTTAAAGATTCTATTGGGGCCATTTGCTACTTTGAATTAAGATTCTGTGGCTCTTGTCAGCTGGGTCTGAAGAATCANNCATGACTAACCAGAGTCCAGCACCATTGAAGTGAAATCTTCGTGTTATTGGGACATTTGATGCTGGTTGGCTAGAACTGAGATACAGTGATGATTGAGAAGGGACCAGCATCACTTAGGTGAAATCTTCTGGGAAGTGTTTCCTGAGAGAACAGAGAAGCTGTTACAGAGGTGACCAAGGCTGTACCTCGAGCTGGCAGATGAACTTGGTAGTGTAAGAGTCACCAGATGGTACTGGTTTTGAAGGCATGAAGGGATCACAGAGAGCAGCTGGGGCCTGGCACTATGAGAGGCAAGGATAGGCCATTGGTGAAGGTGCAGCTTCAGGAGCAGTTGAAGGCTTAGGATCGACGGAGTCATGCAGAAAAGTTGAGGCTTGGCACCATGAAGAGAGCCCAGGAGACACTATTGGTGAAAGTGCAGCTACATGCAGCAAAAGATCCAGCATTTTGGAGATTCCAATACCATGGGATGGCCACGAAGAAAGAGCCAGGCAGAGCCTAGAATTCAAGTTCTGTGTGCTGCAGGGGCTAGAGCCAGAGAAGTGACCCAAACCCCTTGGAGGAGCCCAAAAGATTATGATTGGATCTCAGACACTGAACATTGAGTTGTTGACACAGTTTGAACTTGGGTTTGCTTTGACTTGATTGTGACTGTACCCTGGTTCTTTCCTCTTGAAATAAGAAAGTCCAGACCACTGATGTCAGCATTGCCTCAGGCAGCAGCATAGACCACGGACATCCATATGTCCTTAGGTGGTAACGTGGGACACGGCACAGACCATAGAGGTTTTTCGAGGAGGCCCAATTCAGAAAATGAACTGGTCTCCACCTTGGACATCCTGCCAGTGCTCAGAGTCAGGGCAATCGTGCAGCTGGGCAGTGAGTTCTGGGGCAGAGCCTGAAAGAGCTCTAGGCTACTACCACCAACTTGCCAGCCCTCAGGAGACGGAAGTTTTTCTTGGTCCCACCTGGTCCTGNGGTCCCCGCAGCTGCTTATAAAATAATTACTCAGAGGCTTAATATCAATTACAAACTGTTTGGTCTATGGCTCAGGCTTATTGCTAGCTAGCTATTACATCTTAAATTAACCATTTCTATTAATCTATGTACTGTCACATGTCTTGTGGCTTTACCTGTATTCTATTACATCTTGCTCCCCTTGGCAGCTCATAGCATTTCCCCCGACTCTGCCTTCCTTCTCTCTGTATCTTTCCTTGGATTTTCTGCCTGGCTGTAACCTGTCTTGCCACAGGCCACAGCAGCTTCCTTATTAACCAAGGTGGTAACATATTCACAGCATACAGAAAGACCATCCACAGCAGCCCTTCTGCACAATGACATGNGCCCCATCCACCATCAGCATGCATGTGCTGCTCCTTTCGGCCATCTTTCCCACCTCTCGATAGCATTCATTTATTCATCTAAATGGCATTGCAAACTGAGTGTGTCACACAGTATATACATATATATTTTTGCCCAAATAGCTTTGCATGTGTTAGACCCCCAGACTCGGGGTTCTATCATATCCTGGCAGACGCCCCCAGAGACCCAGACTCCAGACCAGTTGATGCAACAAACAAGAGGATTTTATTTTGATTGCGCAATCGGGCTCTCCACCTCGGGAGGTGGGAGAAGCCCTGAACAGCAATTTCAGGCAAGTTTTAAAGGCAAAACCACAAGATTAGCATAATTCGCGGGCTATTGTACAATTGGCTGGTTTGAAGGTTGCTATGAGCGGGCTTTTTTGGGGGGGTTTTCCTGGTAGGGGGTGGGTAGGGTGTGCTCTTAGGGTGGTGGCTGTTTCTTTTTCTTGGAAACCCACAAAGTGCTCTGTCTTGGCCATGTGGCCTTATCCTAGGCTAACATCTGGTCTCATGGCCTGGTCTCGGGACTAGGCTTAGTTTCTTTTACAGGAGTGACAGAAATCATGGTTGGGGTCTTTCACATGCAAATACTTATTGCAACGAATCATTGATGTGATTCAAGGGTTTTGGAAGCACCATAAATACTGGACTATCTATCAATGAGACTCCTCTCAGAGATTCTGTGGTTGCCCAGAGTCAGAGCGATCTTTTAGATGGACAGGGCGTCTAGGGGAAGGATCCAGCGCTCTAGGCCGCTGCACACTTCTCTGCCTTAGATGAAGGCCGCCTTGCCTGCTCATCTTGTACCATCGTGCTTGCAGCCCTCCGGCAGCACCGCAGGCCCATGCTCTCCTCCCCCAAATAGGGTGAGCAGTAGCAGCTCCATGCTGTAGGGACAGGTGCACTGCCCTGAGCCTCCCAGGGGACCTAAGGACCCACCCTACGAGCTGCTCTTCAGTCCCAAGGGTGCCAGCGGCCACCACCATCTTGAATTGGTCTTCAAATATTTTCTTAAAAGGTTCTAATAACAGAAATTACAGATGTCCTGGGGGCACATTTACTGGAGATACAGCCATTCTCTCTGAGACTCATCTCTTGAGTTTCTTGCCACAGGGCAGCGCTCTGGTTCGGGAGGAGGTATNGTTCCTCAGCAGCNGCTGCAGGGGTAACGGCGAGAGCCGATCCTCATACTTTCAACACGAGATATCACACACCAAACATTCCTGTTCCTAAGGAGACGAACAGAAGGAACATAGATCGAGGGGACACTTGCTGAAGGATTTCAAGACTGAAACCCAGCAGGGCGAACGTTACCTCTTGGAGCACTATGTCGGTCATCTGGGNTANGTGGTGGCAGGAGGTGAGCCTCAAGAAGGTTTGGGTACCGGCTACCCCCCTGGCTGCAGCCCACGTGTCCTGTCTCAGGCTGGCAGACTTGCCCCATTCTTGGCTTCTCTGACTTCTGGGTCCTCATTGCNGCTTTGATTTCACTCCTGAAGCTTCTCCCACTGTCCTCTCAGGGTCTGTCCACAAGAATTCCTCCCCTGTCACATGTTGCCTGCCCTCCCGTTTTATTTTGTTAAAGATCTATTTGTGTGTGTGTTTCCTGCATGTATGTATGTATGTATGTATGTATGTATGTATGTATGTATACCACATGTGTGCCTAGTGCCCATGAAGGTCAGGAGAAGGCATCAGATGACCTGGAACTGTAGTGATGAATAATTGTGGGANCTACTTCATATCCAAACTATAATGGGGGTGGAGGTTGANGAGGCCCNGGATGGATGGAGAGCCTCAGCTGATTTCTATGCCTCCTTGTCTGTTGCTGTCACTCCAGCTGGTCCTCTTGTATCTATGATATCTTTGGTTCCCAGCTGAATCCTTAAAACAAGCCACTCCATCCTGTGTCTGAATACTCTTTTTGATGGGGATTTTCCAAAGAGAAGCCATTGTATAAGAGAATGGTGCCCTGACCTCTGACCTGTTTGAAAGGGTCAAATAGTTTTCTAGGCTGATAGCAAGCCAGCATTACCCGTTTGTGTCCATTGCCACCTCTGATTATATCCCCCCCCTTCAAGGAGTTGCTCATTCCCTTCTGACATGGGCCAGGTTCAGCCTTTCCCCAGGCAACCTTGGTCTGGCTCCCTCGTTCCTGCACAGGAGTGACCGACAGGTGGTCTGTCAGGCAGTGCAGGTCACGTGACTTACATGACCATGACCTTTGATGGCTATGTGCGGACCACTCTCTAATTTATCCTTTTCTATTTTTTTAATCAGTTTTTAAGTTGACATCCGTGATAACGGGTTGCATGATGGCGGGTTCATGTATTCATGTCATTAGACTTTTTTTGCTTTGTCCCCCTNCTCTTTGCACTCGTCTCCTCCTCTGGTTCATCTCTTCCCNCTCAACAGTCTCGCATTCTGTTTTCCATGCCTCATGGATTCACCATTCTGTCTTTCCTCTGCATTGCTCAAAGCCCACTTTACTCCCTCCTCCTTCTTCTCACCCCCTCCCCCACTCCACACAATCTTGTGTTCTTTCATGTGATGAGCAATACATCACAAAACAGTCACAGCAACTGAACCAAGCTCATAGGAACTCACGAACTTTAGACCAACCGCTGTGGAACCCGCATGGGACCAGACTAGACCCTCTGCATACAGGAGACAGTTGTGTAGCTGGGTCTGTTTGAGGGGCCCCTGGCAGTGGGATCAGGATCTATCCCTGGTACATGAGCTGGCTTTCTGGATCCCATTACCTATGGTCGGACACCTTGCTCACCCTTGATGCAGGGGGGAGGGGCTTGGTCCTGCCTCAACTGAATGTACCAGGCTTTGCTGTCCCCTATGGGAGGACTTACCCTTTTGGAGGAGAAGATGGGGTGGGGGGGGCAGAGGGGAGCGGGAGGAGGGATGACAGGGGGATCTGTGGTTGGTATGTAAAATGAAAAAAGATTTTTAAATTAAAAAAAATAGTCATGGAAACAGCTCAGGAAAACCAAGTTCATTGCTCTCCCAGGTCATGGAGAAAGGTCCTTGTGTGCCCTCAGGATCACAGGGGAATTCCAGGTTTGGTGAGAAGGCAGCCGAGAGAAACAAGGAGAGAGATTAGGCCCAGTCTTATTGGTGTTCCATGGAGAGATTAGACAGGGCACGCAAATGGTTTAGTACTGGCTAGGTGGAAGTGTTGGAACCTTCGGGGTCAGAACTGTGCAAAGTCCTGGCAGGGTTCTGCATTCCTGAAGTTGGCTTCTAGTGTGAGGTCATGTATTAGTCAGGTTTCTAACAGAANTCACAGAATGAATCTCCCTCTCTATCTGTACAAGCAGGATTTATTGGAATGACTTACAGGCTTCAGTCCACTTAATCCAACAATGGCTGACTATGAAAGGGAAGTCCAGGGATCCANCAGTTGCTCAGTCCTCAAGGCTGGATGCCTCTGTTGCTCTTCTGTATATGCTGGATTCCCAAAGAAGTAGGCTCCAATGCCAGTGAAGGAATGGATGAGCTAATAAGGTGAGGGCAAGCAGGCAAGAACAAGAGCTTCCTTCTTCTTTGTATAGGCTTCCAGCAGAAGGTGTGGCCCAGGTTAAAGGCATGTGTCTTCCCACCTCAAAGGTCCAGACTAGAAGAGGATTCACCCACTTCAAACCAAGCAAAAATGATCTCTCACAGGTGTGTCCTCCANCTCTGAATTGTAGTTCATTCCAGATGTAGTCAAGTTGACAACCAAGAAGAGCCATCACAGCTCAGGAGACAANGAGGTTAGATGCTTAGGACCTGATAAGAATTTTATAGGCAGAGAACAACAGAGTTAGAAGCTAGAGCCAAGAGAAGGTCAGGGAAAGCTATGTAAATCAGGAGNCTCCCCACCCCCCAGCCTTTGTGCAGAGATAAACTTGAATGAAGAGAGAGCTTCAGTAGAGAATTCTCCAGGGAAGCAGGCAGCAAGGGAAAAGTTCTAAGATGGGAGCAAGCTTGGGGTGTTCTGCTTGGGATGCTTGATGATTGGCAAAGTGTAGGTAGGACTGTTATGGGGTCTGCTTGGATCCAACACAGCTCAAACACCAAGTCAATGCAGAAAAGAAAAGTTCATTGTAATCAAGCCTCAACTGATCGATCGGGGATGCAGAACAGACTCAGGAGCTGAACTGTGATCCTGAGCCAGAATACTACAGAGCTTTTAAGCACACACGTGCGCGCGCACGCACACACACACACACACACACACACACACACACATGTTAGACCCCAACTTTCCTTAGGCCTGAAACCCCCAGACCCCAACTTTCCTTAGGCCTGAAACCTCCTCCCTTGGGAACGGGAAGCTAAGGCCAGAGCAGAATTGCTAAACTAATGTTTAATCGCGGTCAAGATGTCTGTTAAGATACGCTGCCCAGCCACTGCTCCACCACAAACGGAGGCTCCAGATAAGAGATAATTGCTTAACTGTAGTTAGGGCAATTACAGGAGTTCTGGGGAAAGCCACTAAGACCTTATGTAAACCCCCCAAAGTTCTCGGGAAGAGCCTCAATTGCTTGACCACAGGATGTCGCAGGATGTCACAAAACATCCAGGAGATAATGATCATTTGGCTCTGGAATGTCCCAACCCTAGTAATTCTGTGATTTTTGCCTTTAAAACGGTGTGTAATTTCAGTTNGGGGCTTCTCTTGCTCTGTGGAGCAAGGGGGCCCAATTGTACAATTGTTTACTCAAAATAAATCCTCTTGCAGATTGCCTTGACTGGACTGGAGTCTGGGTTTCTGGGGGCCCCTCTTCCCGAGAAGGTAGTACCCTGAGTTTTGGGGTCTATCACACACACACAAATCACAAAAGTCACAAACATCTGTGCCAAGTCACATTTTCCACCTATCAGGATGGGGTTTCTCCTAGGGACATTTCTTTGTGGTACCCTCATCCTGTTCCCATTGCTTGGTTTACTCAACTCTGGCTGAGTGGCTTGCCCCACCTTCCTGTCTCAACTTGCCAATCAGGATGTCAGTCACTCAGTCTTGGGAACTTAAACTTTATTTGACCCCCTATTCAAAATGGAAGTTTTACTCAAAATGGTTTCAGTTTGGTTCCTTCTTATAGGACAGGGACTATGAACCCAGAAAAGGAATGGATAAGTTCTAGGCCTTAATATGATACGTAGTCTGATATCCACTGAATGTCTGAATGTGTCTTTCCCCTACCTTCCCCTTTTCACAATGCACAGAATGTCTTTATACTCTCCTCTAATTGAAGGGCCAGATGCACTGTAGAGACCAGGGTAGGGCTGTAATGTTTCGAAGGATGAACTGATTGTTAATATGTATTATATACAAGGAAGATATTCCTTTAAAAATGCCATACCTAGGGACTGAAGAGAGATGAGTCAACAGTTAAGAGCATTGGCTGCTCTTCCAGAAGACCTAGGATCAATTCCAAATATCCATATGATTGTTCACAATCATCTGTAACTCTAGTTCTATGGGATCAGATGCCTTCTTCTAGCATCTGAGGGCACCAGGCATGAAAGTGATACACATACATACATGCAGGCAAAATACCCATACACAAAAAAGAAAAACTAAAATAATTTTAAAAAGTCTACCGTTGGTAGCTATGATGGCTATTCTTGGTAGTCAACTTGACTATATCTGGAATTAACTAAAACTTAAGTCACTGGGCACACCTGTGAGGGAGTTTTAGTTAATTGGATCATTTGAGCTAGGAAGACCCACCTAAATCTGGGCCACACCTTCTTGTGGTAGTCTATATTGAAGTACCCTCATTTAAAAGTAAGACCCTAACTCAAAAATAATTTTAAACTATCAGCCTCTGCTTGAACTAAAAGAAATAGGCCTGAGTCCCGAGCCTCCTCGAAATGCTGACAAGAGGCTCCAGGAATTGAAACAGTACAAAAGTCACAAAGTCAGGATGCCCGGAGGGCTATCTGAAAGCAACTGATTAACCACTGAATGTCCCAGCTCCGGAGTTAGCTGACAGGACAAACAACAGGTTAACCTGAAGAGTAAGCAGAGATAGGCCGATCAAATGAAGGATCAGGAACTATAGAAATTCCTAAGAGTAAGCTAGTAAAAATTGAACCCGTACAAATCCCCTCCCCTTTGAGAAATTTTGGGGTTTTGCCTTTAAAAGCTAGGCTCACAAAGAAAGAGCAATTCTCCTCCCCACCTCGTTTCGGCGTGGTGCTGAGGACNAGAATTCCGAGCTAGCTTGTATTATGCATGTGCTGAATAAACCTTGCTGTTGCATTCTGGACATCCTCAGTCTCCGGTGGTCTTTTTGGGGGTCCCAAATCTGGGCATAACATATATAAAGGGCAAGGAAGAAGGAAGGTTTCACTTTTTGCCTGCTTGCCCTTTCGATTCACTGGCATTAGAGCCTACTTCTTCGGGATTCTGACATATACTGAAGACCAGCCGAGACATCCAGCCTGGTAGACTGAATAACTACTGGATTCTGAGACTTTCCTTCTGTAAGCCACTTTAATAAATCCCCTTTATCTATACATAGACTCATTCTATCAGTTCTGTTCCTCTAGAGAGCCCTGATTAATACAGCATCTGATTAAAAAATTAAAACAAAACAAAAACAAAAAATAGTGCCATACCCACGATCCATGGGAAATTTCTAGGCTCTAGACCATATCAGCAACTCACTGAAAGGCCTGTCTCATGCATGGGCAAGCCAGCATCTTCTCTGTCAGTGCTGGCTTCCTTTAGCTCCAGCTGAACCCGCCTTCCCCTATCCATAATACTTTTGCCTATAACATTTATGCTCTTTGCCTGAGTTTTATCCTAGTGTCACTGAAATCAAAGTTGCCTCCTGTCCAGTGTCACAGGAAGGACACTGAGAAGGTGCAAAGACCAGGTCAGACCAAACAAGGTCACATGAACTATGGGGAAAAGTTAAATCCACATGTTGGAGGATGAGCTCCTCCATATTGTACAACTTGGGGAACATCATTTGAATGGACATTAGTGGGGCAGAGTCTCTGGANNTGGTCACGCAACACCTGAATGCTACAACACCAACATGCCAACCAGCAGACACTGCTAATCAGTCATCGATCTCGATCATGCAGCTTGAGGCTCTCACGTTCTCTGCCCCTANGGAGTTGCAGGCATTCTCTCTTGATTCTCCAGAGCACACTTGTGCTTTAAGTAGACAGTCATTTTCCCGACTCATCGCTGAGGCTGGGATATCCAGCAGTTTGTCTTACAAAGACCCAGAGACAGCTAATAGGAGCAAACCTGGTCAGTTCTTTATTGGGAAAGGTAAGCAGTCTGAAATCCGACAAATTTGTGATTGGAAATAGATATCAACCTGAAGGTTTAGCTTGTTTCCTGTGATCTCATAGCAGCCCTGGATCACGCTGTGATCTTCACAGATANAGTCATGATTGCTAGAGTCTTGCAGTTTTCGGACAGTGTTGCGCAAATGGAGGTAACGCTTTCGCATGAGCCACATCCGCACCCAGGACTGCAGCTTCACAGCTGTATGTACTTGCCTCAGGTTGCAGGCTATCTCCTTCTGTAACTTCTTCTTCAGCAGCCTGGCCATTATCTGCCTCCACCAACGCTGAATGGTCCAAGCACTGAGAGCAGCAAGCAGCAGGGTCCGGCGCACCAGTGTGCCTCGCCACCAGGCCTGGATCTTTATGCTTGCCAGCACGATGTTAGCAGGCAGCTGCNATTTTGAAGAAGAGTGGTTGCATGAAAAAGAAAGGACACTCAGGAAATAGCCCTCAGATACCTCAGCCTCAGGATGGGAAACCAGGGGGGCTCTTAGAGAGCAGGCAGAGCATTCGGCCTCTGGTTACCTCTTTCTGTCATGTTTATTAATGGATATGCACGCTTCACCTTGAGTCTCAATGTCCCCATTTATAGAATGGGGTACATCTGATCTTGATATCTCTTCTGGCTTTCCATGGANCTGGGCTGGCCAGTTTAGGACAAGAGCCCTAGGTTCTATAGAACCATCTTGGATCTGATAGCCACCAGNGCCCCTTGACCTCTTCCTTCAGACCTCCCATCTGCAGGCATGAACTTCACTCTCCTATTGCCTTAATCTACAACCTGCCACCTCCCTCTGTGAGGTCCTAAGATTGTTTCCTTCCTCTGTACAATCTGGGGTCTTTCCCTTCTATTTTTCAAACACACACACACACACACACACACACACACACACACACACACATTCCATACTCTTGCATAATTTTGGGCACGAGATTCTCCCTGTTTGGCTACTTATTCACCAAACGCACACCATCCCATAGCTTCACATAGTCCTACTCCCACTCTCTGAGACGTTTCTTCCCCACACACCAGTCTTTGTACCTCAGTCATCTGCCTTTCTAACAAGGTGACTGGATAAGACAGTCAAGGATAAGCAAGTCCTATTCATAGCAGCGTTGGAGAGGGTAACTGCCCCAGTTAGCTGGGACAGTCTTTGTTTCGGATGGTTATTCAGGGTAATGGTTTTCTCAGACTTTTTACTCTCACATGTACCATGCTTGGAGCATCAATTCCATGACTGTCCCATGGTATGGGTCACAAACAAAGCCTTCATCAGCCTGGGTGATGTGGATCAAGAGATTCATTAGATCAGAAGCACCCCCCCAACCTTGGGGCCCTACACTACCTACCTCTGGCTGAGGTGGGAATTCCATTTTCTCTATACTCCTTTTCTGAAGTATAGTTCCATCTGTCTTTGCAGCTTCAGTTTTCTTATCTTGGGTTTGCTTTTCCTATAATCAGAATCANAGAGCAAAGTAGATGGTTTTGTGTCTAAGTCAGTGCTGATTGTAATACGCACCCAACTGCTTCGCTTGGACAGCCAGCCTAAACACAGCCTTGTAGCCCGCTAGTGGAATCCCACTTTCCCCTGCATACAACTCATTTGTCGGTTGGCTGACTTCAGTCTNGTTTTTCTAAAGCCTCTGNCAAAACTTCTTGTCAACAGCGGGAAATTCCCTGANGACTGTGTGCTGATCCCTCCCTCCATTCTCTTGGCTTCCTTTCTCACCTCCAGATTGTCTGTTTCTGTGGGATGGGTAGGCTGTTGGGGAGGTGGTGTCAGTGACCTGGTAGGGTATGACACCAGACCGTGCTATGGCTCCTTGAGCCAGCCTCAGTCCTCTTGGAGACAGACAAGTCAACTGCTCCTCTTGGAGGAAGAGCCCAGACAGCCCATTAGTAGCCCAAACCCAAGCAGCCCCCTGGACTCAATGCTTCTGAGCTTGGATGGCCTGTGTGGACTCTCTTCACTTTACCAATTATATTAAAATTTATTTAAAAATATATTATTTGCAGCTTTGACCTATTTTCTTTGTCTTGTCACATTTGTCTTCTATCTTTTAGGGATTCCACATCATTGTTGCCTTCTCACATTCTTTTTAAAGGTGCAATAAATATTTTTGAAATGATACATTCTTCTGTTATTCATATGAGTGTACAGAAGGAGAGGGAGGTCAGAGGCTGTGCTTATCATTAGGATCCAGTGTCAGGCATTCTGGGTTTTGTTTGTTTGTTGTTGTTGTTTTTGAGTTTCTGCATGTTTATGTTTCTTTTGAAGTAGGACCCTGAAGCATATTTTAGACAGTGACTAAGAATTTTCTTCTGTAGGTGTCTTGTGTCTTCTTTGTTTACTTCATAAAAAAAAATCTAAAAGTGTAGTTTCTTCTCATCTCTCACCTTTTAATTCCCTTTCCTCCTTGAACTGAAAATCAACAGACTGGACAGTAAATACAGATGGACAAAGAAGTCAGCCTTAAACAAAGCCAGCGAGGATGTCAAGCCAGGTGAAGAGGCACTGGCATAATAAGTGAGGTCGCCAGCAGAGAACCCAGGCCAAGATAGGAGGGGTCCACACAGGGCTCCAAGTTCCCAGGTCTAACATGTATCATATCCTTGGGATGAGAAGTGGTCTGCAGGAAGTCAGACTGTGACGTAAGCAGGATCACACCAAGAGGCTGATACTTTGTGTGCTCAGGTGAATGAAGGGGACTTTTGCATGGGTCAGCAGGCCAGTGAGGAGGCAGTAGCCTCATCCTGGTGAGGACTGNGTTCACCTGGAGAAGTTGCCTGGCACAGCGCTGGGGCCNGAGTGGGTGAGAAGAGCATCAGTANGGAGGATGNNAGGCCAGGGTGATCAGAGAGACCGACTGGAGCAGGGCAGGGTATCCACAGAGAAGGACATCTGATATAAGGTGTCAGAGCCTCAGCAGGGAAGGAGGGTGAGGGCACAGGAATGGGGCCACAGTGGCAGTGAAAGGTGGTCATGAGAGAGGAGAGGGGAGGGTCCCATAAAAATTACTCTGAGTAGTTATTAATGATTGAGAACAAGGTTCGGATTGTGTCTGCTCTTTCCTTGCTTCATTTCCCAAACTTCATGTTTATTGTTACAAAGGAAGTGATCTGTGAAGCATTACCCGTTTTTTCAAAGGATTACACATGTTGTGAAACTGTGGTCCATGGTGCAAGCCCAGGCACGGGTGACTGAGGTAGGATGGAAGCCAAAGTCACTGGAGATGAGAAGNGAGTGGTTGTGAGCCCCATCAGCTGATTCTGGAGTCTAAGAATATCACCATGCTTAGGGAGGAGGGGACTGTATATACCACAGAAAATCTAGTACTAAGGGGCAGGGGTCAAAACGTGAGAGCTGGACTACTTTCTTCTGCATGGTTTTACAAGAAGCAACTAACAAGGATTCCCAGTACATTTGTCACAATCAAACACATGGGGCTCTAANAATCAACCCTCTGCCTGGACACAGGGGGAGACAGGTGGGGTTTTACCTGTACCTTTGTCTTGCTCATGGTTATGGCCACATTGGCTCACCCTCTGAGCTACCGCATCCTTATCTATCATGTGGGATTACACTTGCCACATGGACTTCACAGAGGGAACTGAGGGGAAATGCCATCCTCTGTGTATAGGAAATAAAGCGTCCTTACAAGGAAGAAACTTTGAATTTATGGCCTGTGACTTGGTCCTGAGTGCAGGATGCTGCTCACCAATGTGTCACACAGTGTCCTAGCCATCCAGGGTCTCCGTCACCTTGTTTCTATTAATGTCTACTCCTACCTTTCAAGTCACTCCCNAACTTTGGGGCTTTTGCCAGCCTCTGTCCATCTTCCCATTTCTCACCACCCCGGGTCTCACCTTCCCTGTGCTCTGTATTCTGTTTAGTCAGGGAGGGGATTTCAGAGACAGACCAATGCTGAACCAACCTAGCGGGGCCAGAGCTGGCTCTTCTAAGTCTAGGGACTGTGAGATCACAGGGTTTATCATCTCCAGTTTTNTCACCTACCTTCAGTGGCTTTTTGTTCTCTGCTTTTTCTTTTTTTTCTGGTGTTTCCTTTTTCTTATCTTGATCAGACTCCTGCAATCAGAATTGGGTTGATATGGTAGTTTGAATAAGAATGGCCCCCATAGGCTCATAGATTTGAATGCTTGGTCACCAGGGTGTGGCACTACTTNGAAGGATTAGGAGGTGTGGCCTTGTTGGAGAAAGTATGTCATTGGGGATAGGCTTTGAGGTTTTAAAAAGCCCATTCCAAGCCCTGAGTCTCTTTCTCCCAGTTGCCTAAAGATCCATTTGTAGAACTCTGAGCTACTTCTAGCACCACGTCTGCCTGCATGCCACCATGCTCCCCACCATATAATAACANACTAAACCTCTGAAACTGTAAGTAAGCCCCAATTAAATGCTTTCTTTTATAAGAGTTGCTGTGGTCATGGTGACTCTTCACAGCAACAGAACACTATGATAGTTGGGCTGTTGTGGGATATTTGATGGCACAAATAAAGTTAAACCTTGAATCAAGGGGTTGAGTCCATTACTAGCTGACCAGAATTAGCCATAGAGATTTTGGAGGGCCCAGATAGAGAGGTACAGGAAGAGAGTGGGACGGGCTTGGAGACATTCTCGGGCTTTGTGATCTGGGAAAGTGGAGAGAGTCAGCTAGTCATTTCTCCACTGCTTTCTTGATCTAGCAGATTTGCACCCCAATATCTGACCCCCTGAGTTTTTATTAATAGAACAATATAGGTAAATGCTTCATTGGGTCATGGGTGAAGACTAATTTCTCTGGGATATGTCTAAAGCCCCAGCTCCCTCTTTTATTCCTGAAGCCCATGGCAACACCCAGGACTTCCTTCTGTCAAGGGATAAGTCTCCATCCCAGGGAAGGTGAGTCTGACAGAGCCTTACACAACACTGACTGACCATGGTGGGAGGGCAGGGATTCAGATGTTCATTTCCCTCTTGGTATTACTCCTTTAGCCTCAACAGGGGCAGGGCAGATGGTAAAGGAGGAGATGACCATGACATCACAAGGATATCTGTGACTCATGGACCAGGTTGTCTTCTCCTAGCTCAAAGATGAAGAGGAAACCCTTGACTGTTACCCTCCTGACAGGAATGGACTAGAGATGTCAGGACACGTGAGTTTTTACTGCNTCAGTGATGACTGCTGCTCTGGGCTCATGCTGTCACTAGTCATTGAGNGGAATACTTCATGTTGTCACAGGAAGGACCTTCCCACCCTACTGATTCAGGCTGGTGTTCCCTGATACTCTCTGCCTGTCTTCCATGGTGTCTGAGACTAATGCCTGGCAGTCCTCAGGAATTTTTCCAGGGACCAGGACCAACAGTTGCTGGTCTTCACTGGTCCTTTTCAGCCTTCCATGGTCCTTCAGCCTCAACATTCTGCCTTCTTCCACCTTCTTTTAATTTCTGCCTCTCCTCTCCTCCCCTCCTGAGCCCCTCTCTGGAACTGTTGGGGGTGAATCTTGATGCTATGGCTACTGTCACAGTTACCACCACAGGAGGACAGGCACCTTTTGCTATTACTGATTCTGCTTGCCATTATTGCCACTAGTGCCGTCACTCTACTATGGCCCCNGCCATAGCCATCACTACTGCTATCAGACTGCTCCAGCTCTGCTGACACTCCACTGTCGTGGCTTCATTGCTGCTGTTACTGAGGCTATATTCATGGTGGCCAGATGCTTCTGTTGCACCACCATTGCGACAGCCACAGCTGCTGGCCACTGCCTTGGCCCCATTGTTGGCACTGTCCTGGCTCCTGCCAGTCCTGTGACTCTGCTATTGCTATGTTCCACCATCATTGCTGCAGGGNAGCTGCTCAGCCCACTCCCCTAGTGATGGGAGTCAAAAAACTAGGCAAGAAAACTACCACTAGAGAGAAGCTTTGCATTGGGCCCAATGTTTCCACACTGTTTTGTTGTTGTTTATTTTGGTGTGCGTGTGTTGAGAGGACAGCCCAGGAAGTTGTATCTCAGCTAGATCACAAAGCAATCCAAATGAACCTGCCTATACAGCCAATCACAATGGGGCTACATGCAAATGAATGTATATATACACGAATTATGACATTTGTCCCTTTTGGATCAGTCAGAACAGTCACTGCTAGGCTGCTAGAGGATGTGCTCCCTCTATGATCTGGGTGAAAAGTTGCAGGTTCCTTCAGAGTTCACCAAGTTTTGTGACAGCAATCATCTCAGAGGGGACTGTTTGAACCGGCTGTGGCTGTGGCTGCACCTTTAGGAGCTAGCGCTGTGCTTCAGCAGCAAGCAGCTGTGACTGTTATGTCGCTTCCTCAGCNTGCCAACNGAATATTCAAAACAGTCAAAAGTGGGCGTACGGGCAGTTCAGTTGGCTGCNTGGCTGAGAATCTTTTGTTCAAGGGAGCCAGGACATTAGGGAGGAGTTAAACAACTGCCAATTAGGGTGAAATTCCTCCTCCCATCCAACAGCTTAGTTTATTTATAGGAAAAATAAACATCAGAGAGTTTAAAGGACTGTGGTGGTTTGAAAGAAAATGGCTGCTAAAGGGTGTGACACTATTAGGAGGTGTGACCTTGTTGGAGTAAGTGTGGTCTTGTTGGAGGAAGTGTGTCACTGTGGAGGTGGGCTTTGAGATCTCGTATATGCTCAAGCCATGCCCAGTGAGANAGACAACTTCTTGTTGCCTGTAAGATGTAGAACTCTCAGCTACCTCTCCAGCACCATGTGTGCCTACATGTCCCACCATGATGACAACGGACTGAACCTCTGAAATGTAAGCCACCCAATTAAATGTTTTCTTTATAAGAGTTGCTGTGATCATGGTGTCTCTTCACAGCAATAGAAACCCTAAGACAAGGACTTACTTCTAAATTCGAAAACAATTTAAATTGAAATATAATTACATCGTTTCCCCCCTTCCCCTTCCTCCCTCCAATCCCTCCCTTGTCCCCTCTCCAACCTTTCCCATAGCCCCCCTCACCCCCCTCTCAAATTGCCTAGTGCCCGTGGGCAAATCTTCTAGCCTTGTGGTGTCTGCCTGCTCCTGGGTGACATGGAGATAGTGCCATTGTGGCTCCTTGCCAAGCTCTGTGAGGACTCCCGTGAGTGAAATACTTGCAAGCACCCCAGTTCTTGGTACCTGTTTTAGTTTTTTGGTTTTTTTTTTTTTTAGATGTTTTTGTTGCTGCATTCTGGCCGTTGATGTCTCTGTGCCACTTGGCCTGTTCTGTCCTTGGTCTGTGTTATGGTTTGAATATGAAATGTCCCTCATAGGCCCATGTTTTGAAGGTTTGGATCTCAGGAGGCAGCACCACAATGGAAGGTGCTGGAACTTTAGCTGGTGGGGCCTACCTCAGACAAATAGGTCACTGGGCACATGTTCTGGAGGTTATATGTCTCCTGGCCTGTTCCTCTGTGTCTAATTGTGTTTCCTGGCTGCTTCGAGGCAGGCATTTCTGCTTTCCTGTACCGCCATGAAGTTGTACCTTGCTGCAGGTCTAGAAGTAATGGATCCTGCAATGATGAACTAAAACCACCCAAACTGTCGGCCAAAATAAATCTTCTCCTTTCAATTGGGTGTCACAGGTGTTTGTTGCAATAACAACAAAATCTTACAAAAGTTGTTCAGTCTGGAGCCCATGTCTGTTCCCATGAAGTACCTCTAGAATCCCAGCTCCCTGTTGGAGAAGTTTTGCTAAATCCCTTCCCCAGACTGTCTATCTGCCTTTTCACTTTTCCATAGACAGCATTGACTTGATGTTGAGGTTTGCTGACATTTAATTTTAGCATTTGTATTAGCATCGTGAACACAGTTGTTCATATTTACTCAACGATTCTAAGTAAACAATGAAAACAACCAGGGGCTCCTGCTTAATTTTCTCCTGGTATCTTTCCCCATCACTCTGTCTCTTTTAACTATGCCCCTCCCCCCACTACTGTAACTCGAATTCTAATTGGTCTTAATAATAAAACCCTGGAGTCAGATATCAGGATGAAAGCTGAGAAGATCAGACAAAAAGAGCAGCCAGCCACTAGAAAGACTTCTTACCTCTAAGAATCCTCAGACCGAAAGGGGCCAAGCCCTTGTCTTCACCCCGCCTCATCACTTCCTCTTTCCACCCAGCCATATCACTTCCTGTCTCCTCCTCCCAAGTGCTGGGATTAAAGGCCCATGCCTCCCAGGTACTGAGATCAAAGGCATGAGATCCCAAGTGCTGGGATTAAAGGTGTGAGCCATGCCACCACTGCCTGGCCTCTAGTGGCTAGCTAGCTCCACACTCTGATCTCCAGGCAAGCTGTATTTGTTAGAGCACAAACAAAATATCACATTATATACCTCACTAACATGCTATATTGAAAATTATATTGTCCAACTTTAGATGTTCTCTGTTGAGTTCTTTCTGTGTGGATGAAGACTTAGTCTGTTCCTACTTGTCTACCCTGCTCTCAGTATGCTTACAGTGCCCTCTTTTTGTAACAGATCAGTATTACATCATTGTAACCGTATATACTGCTCTGGACTCAGAAATGGTACACCACCAGTACACAGCCTTTCCAGAACTTTCCTTTTGTTTTCTTGGAGCTAGTGGTTGCCTTGCTTTTCCTCATTTACCCTCAGACTTTTCACAAATGAGGGTAAATTGAAGGATTTGATTCTCTCTCTTTCCTTTCTCCCTCCCTCATCTCTCCTTCCTTCCCTTCCTTCCTTTGCCACTCATTTGCATCAGCAGCTCTGTCAGGGTCTTCCTCATTGTTTTCTACTCTTCTCTAGGTGGACTCCCCTGTGTACTGGATTCCTAGGGTAGCAGGCAGCCTTTGATCAGTGCCTCTGTAGCTGGAGTTACAGGTGCTTGTGAGCCACTGGATGTGGGTGTTAGGAATTGAACTGGGGTTATCTAAAAAGCACCAAATGTTTTCCACCACTGAGCCATCTCTCCAGCCTCAAGCACATAGCTTTAAGCACGTGTTTTCTCATCTCCACTTACAGGCTTTCTGCAAGCTTCTGCTCTACCTTTTATAATGAGATCTTCACTGAGTGGCAGGAATCTTGTCCTTCAAAAGAGGTCTCCCTTTCTCAGATGTAGCCCTTATTTTCATAGAGCACATCCTATGAAGGTATTCTTCTCAGTCAGGTCTTTTCCTGGCAGGCTGTATTTTGCAGTTACAAAGAAAGGACCAATTACTTTATTATTTATCTTGAAAGGTAATCTTAAAAGGAATCACAAACCTAAACTTTTATGTATGAAAAAGAATCAGTCAGGTCTACTTATATATTTGGGGTACATACCCACTCATCAATAGTTTCTTTTATCAGGAGATTGAGGGCAAAAATGAGTACAAGGAATTAATCATCACTTCAACCACCAACCAAACCTAGCAAGGAAAGTACGTCAACTAGCAACAATTGGGCTGCTTTGTATTTTTGTCCCTAACCTAATGAATCTATAACTCACCTACGTGTCCTTGTGAACTTTAGATTATTTTCTGGGGTTATTCATCTTAAAACTATTATCAAAGCATCTGTTCTAACCTGAAGTTATTTTAAGGCTTTGTTTCAGCTAATGATGCACATCAAAACCTGTGACTGCATCTTTCAGCATTAAGAGAATTGAGCCAGCTTGGCTCCTGGGGACTCAATTGTTTTCCTTAATCATTAACCTCAACTGCAATCTATGCAGCTCCTTAGGTAAAACTCATAGGCCCTAGCTGTATAACATTTTCTTGTATTTATTTTTATTCATCAAAACTCTGTATAAGCTCACATTATTATTGTCAATTAGACAGTACACTTTAAGGAGGAATCATCTTCATGACAATCCACAGGTAAAAATGCCCAGTAGAAAGGGATGTTTCCATGAGATAAACACACTATATTACAGGCAGAGGGGATCTCCCCACACCCATTCACACCATGCCAGATACCAGAGAAAGATAGCAGCAGCAAACATGTAAAGGCATAGCAGAAACAAAAGATATTCCAGGGTCTGTAGTCTTGGGGCCTTGCTTGTCTGAGATTGACTCATCAGAGGGTTTCCTCCTGATGGGCTGACACCTTGAACTTCAATTGCCACCTGCTGCTCCTCTGACACAGCCACCAGCATGTGTGTGTGTGTGTGTGTGTGTGTGTGTGTGTGTGTGTGTGTGTGTGTAGCTAAATCTAGATTCCATATATGAGAGAAAACATGCAATATTTGCTATTCTGGGTCTGGTATAATTGTGTGTGGGCCAGTGCCATGGCAGTCAGAAGAGGGTATCAGATTTCTTGAAGCTGAAATTACAGATAATTGTGAGCTGCTCAATATGGTTGTTGGAAATAGAAGTCCAGTCCTCTGAAAGAGCAGCAAGTGTTATTTATGGGGCCTACTTTAAGGGCCCCATACATTAGTAGATCCCCAGACCTTGGCACAACTGACTCCACAATGGAAATACCATTCAGGCCATAAAACTCAGCACATAGACAGTACCACCTTCCAAAACTAAAAGGCCTAATCCATTCAAGTCCATAGCTCTAGGGAAATCTCTAAATGGACAAACCTTGCTTTTTGGCTTCTGTAGTTCCTCTTCTGGCTAATTGTTCTTGTTAACTGAAGCATGTCAACCCAGGACATGGTTTTTGTGCTTAAAAGTCACCCTGAGAAAATCTCAGGGCTTATGCTTGGAAACCCTGTCTCAAAACACCAAAAGGAAAAAGAAAAAAGAAAAGGGACAGTAGAAATACTTAGTTTTTTGTTTGTTTGGTTTGGTTTTGATTTTTGAGACAGGGTGTCTCTGTATAATGTCCTGGCTATCCAGAACTCACTCTGTAGACAAGGCTAGCCTTGAACTCACAGAGATCTGCCTGCTTCTGATTCCAAGTGCTGGGATTAAAGGCGTGTGCCACCACTCCCTGGTTTCTTGTTATTTTTAATGGAAATGCTTTTAGTTTTCCTCCATTCAGCATGATGTTGGCTGTAGGTTTGTAGGTTTGTCATATATAGCCTTTATTTTGTCAAGAAATATTCTCACCATTCCTAGTCTCTTCAGGATAATTCCTGAATAATAAAGAGATGGTGAATTTTAACAAAGTGCTTTTCTGCATCTCTTGAGATGATCATGTAATTTCTTTACCTTGGGTCCATTTATGTGAGACATTACATTTATTGATGTGTGCATGTAAAACTATCTTTTTTTTTTTAGAATGAAGTGAATTTGATCTTTTTGATGTACTTTTGAATTTGGTTTGCAAGTATTTTATTGAGAAAGTTTTCATCTATGACCATTAAGGAGTTTGGCCTATAATTTTTTTTTTAACCCCGTTACTGTGTCTTTATCCGGTTTTGTTGTCTGGGTAATACTGATTTCATAAAAGGAGTGTGCCTTGACTGAATTTCTTTATTTTAGCAAAGAAGACTCAGATGAAGAAGGGAAAAGGAGAAGACTGAAGGAAGGGAAGGAGGGAACAATGATAATTCACAGACAACCATGTTTACTGGGTTGATTGAGTGAATTTTCAGATATGTTGAGGTATTTGGGGAGTTACTCTTAGGGAGTAGGGTTGGATCCATAGTGGAACCACAAATCCAAGTCCTGGGAAGAATCTGGAATCATGTGTTTGTGCACTACAGAAATGCTTATTGAGACTATAAAAGTGCGGCTTAATTAGAATACTTTTCAGATGTTCAAATAGGCATTTGCCCAAATAGATATTCTCCAAATGGTCAATATTCATAGAAGGATGCTCAAAATCCTTAGTCATTAAGCAAATGCAAATCAAAACCCACAATGAAGAACCATTCCAGGTGAACAGGAGGGCAATAACTTGAAAGATGACATTTGTGGTTTTCTGTAGTGGTCTGTCTGCTGCAAGAAGCATCGTCTTTGAGGAGTGAGAGGATGTTTACCTGTGGCTATAAGGGTGAGTTTTAGAACGTGGTCAGCAATTGTGCTGTTCAGTAAAGTGTGGTAGGCTCTCCCCTAAGACCCATGCATTAGAGGTGATTTTAATAATGTTTAACAATCCTCTTGACAATGTTTACTACCTGCCCCAGCAGTACCGCTCAAATATACCCAACTCTTTTACATGACTTATGGAATTGTAAACTGCTAACCATTCATACTGACTTTAGTCATAAGAGCCCAAACACATGCAAAACAGTGTGATAGATTCTCACACTAGAATATTGTGCAGTAATGTGATGATGTACACTGTGATGTGAATGAGTTTTCTCAATCAACACTGTGTTCTGAGAGAGGCCATACACAAATGATATACTGCTATGACTGTTTATATGAAATAGAATAGATAAATTCTATAAGGACAGGATACATTTTGAAGGGCACAAGGGNCTGGAGGAGAAGTTAGTGGGGAATGGCCATTAAAAGGCTAGAGGATTATGTAGTGTGATAAAAATACTTTGGAAATCTGTGTAGGTGGTGGCTGCTTAACAATTTGAACACACTAAATGGCACTGCCTTAATAGCTACTCTTAAATGAGTGATTTTCATTTAAACACACAAAGAGCACAAGCACATGTGCACGTGCACACACACACACACACACACACACACACACACACACACACACACACACTGTGATAATCAGTCCCTGCAGCAACAAGAAGGGGTGATACTCTTGACAAACTCTGGGTGCAGACCCTTGCCCCCTTGCAGGGCTGTTTAATGGAAGGTCTGCGGACACCTCTAGTCTTGATGAGGACTTTGCAACCAGGATATCAGTTACCAACTAGACCAAAAGAAGGTGGGCAGGGATAGTCATATAAACCGGGAAGACAGAAGAGTCCCCTCTAGGGAGTGTCTGTGCAGAGGCCACACTGAATGGAGTGAGCTCTCAGGAGAGAATGCCCTAGGGGAACAGGAGATGAGCTCCAACTTCTGAATGGGAACAAGGTTGGCATGTTCTGCTTGTGATACTTAATGACTGGCAGAGTGTCCAAGAGGGCACTGGGAGAGTTTGAAGGACATGGCTACACCATGTAGGGTTGTGGACATGGTGGGGGGCTGCCAGACTTGTTCTAAGTAGGTGGGGAGACCTTAGAGGGTGAGAACGAGAGAGTGGCATATTGGACAACTAAGGGGAGTGGGCATCGCAATGTTCCTGGTGACTTTATCTCAACTCTCCAGCCATGCAGGCAATGCTAATCAGACACAGCACTGTTGTGGTCCANGACTCTCACATCCTCTGCCTGACACATGCTCGTGTGGTGCTTTGTGTCTGTGGTTATTGTGAGGACTCGCTGCTGGACAGGGACGCCAAGTGGTTTGTGTCACAAAGACCCAATGCCATCTGTTAGAAGACCTGATCAGTTCTTTATTGGCAAGGATATGGAGTCTGATATACNACAAACCTGTGATCCCAGAAAGATGTCAAGCTGAAGATCTAGTTTGTCCCCTGTAATCTCATAGCTGCCCTCAAAAAAGCCACGGGTATGGCAGTTATACCAGCGCCATGACACCTGGATGATGTGGGTAGCATAACGCAAACGGCGATACTGCTGGCGGATTTGCAGCATTCGGACCCACGACTGAATGGTGACACAGGCCCTTGTTTCTCGTGCCATCCAGCACAGATACTCCATGCGTCTCTTCTTCAGCATTGTGGCCAGTGTCTTTCTCCACCAGCACTGAATGACCCAAGCACTGAGGGAAGCCTTCAGCAGTATGCGTCGTGCCAGTGTGCCTCGCCACCAGGCCTGGATCTTTTGGGCTGCCAGCTGTTGATAAGGTGATACTTTTGGCGGTGGTGGTCGTTTTGGTGGTGGTGGTTTTTTATTGATCTGAGGGTGAGAAAGTAAAGAAAGGTTATTCCAGTGTGTCCCCACTTAGCCCCAGGATACTTCTGAAAGGGGCCTGATCTCAAGTCAGTGGCTGTCACTTCCTCTCAAGTTGAAGAGCACTGATCAATCAACCAATGACCCAGGAGACCAGGAAATAATGCCAGCACTATTTCCATTCTGNTTCTGGTCTTCTTTCTCTGCCATGGCAGTTAATGAGCACACATCATCTTGTGCCCTGAGTCTCAACCTGTAGAATGAGAACATTTGCTCAGTGTACAGAAAGAATCTTGTGACTTAGAGGATCCATCTGGACTGGACCACACACAGGGCCCACAGCCTCCCTAAAGATCTTCTGTTTGACGGGAAGCTAGCATTCTCTGCTTGCTCTGTTCTCTCCTCCTCTACCTCAACCCATAGGCTGATGACTCCGCCTGTCAGATCCTAATGTCAATCGTCCTTGACCAGACAATTTGAGGTCTTTATCACTCTTACTTCTTTTGCTTTTAGTACTTTGCACTTCAACACACAC
>LZPO01044192.1:959199-969494 GCA_001675575.1 Neotoma lepida
CACACACACACACACACACACATGCTCCTGAACAATTCTGGTTGTGAGGTACCCTCTGACAACATACAACCAAAATCCAGCCCTCACACCCTACTCCCTACTCTACTCAGCACTATTCCTACTCTTGCAGGTTTCTCTTCCTCACACCTATCTTCAAGCCTCAATCCCTGCTTTTCTCAGGTCAGCAAGGCAACTGGAATAGAAGACAGCCACAGGTAAGCCACCTCATCTCTGTCTATTCCAGTTTAGGACAAGGCAGCTGTTTATTCCAACAGTCTTGGTTTCTGACAGTTGTTTTGGCAGTGAACATCCCAACCCCCTTTCTCACACAAGGATCCNGTTTGGAGCATAAATTCCATGATTGCCCTAAGGTGTGGGCCACAGAGAAGACCACTCTCAGTCTGGTTGACATAAATCAGAGATGTGACAGATCACAGGTCACCTCCAACCTCGAAACACCTACCTTTCTTTTAGGCAGAGGTGTGGACTTTGGTTTTTCATTTTTCTTTTGTGGTTTTCGTTCTGGTACTTCTTCCACAGGGATTTCTTTGGCTTTAAAAGTCTTTATAAGCAGAGTTAAAAAGAAATCTGTTAGTGGATTGTCCTTTGAATAGCTATGTCACTGTTTTAAGACATGCCCAGTCTCCCTAGACACAGCCTCATTGTGTCTAGGGAAACTATACGATTAACTAGAAATCAGCCAGCTTCTACGGCCTGTAACCTACCGCACATAGACAGCCCATGTTTGGAGATAGATGGTTCAAATCTCCCAGGTCTACANTCCCTTAAATTACCCCATGGCTGGGGTTATGATGGAGCCATCATCTCAGGTCTGTGCTCTTCCAGCCACGAGGCTGGCAGGAAGAGTGAGGGAAGGGAGTCCATGATGATGTCATAAGGGCGCCTGTGATGCGGGAATCATTCTAAGAGTTGGGTAGGATCCCATTCATTCCTACAGAAAGTCCCAAAGTTGGGCTTTAAACGGGGGTGGAGACAGAAGGTAATAGCTTTTCCACCCTGTTGGCAGAAGTGTCACCCAAACTACTGTGGATGATGGTTTGGCAGTTTCCAATAATGCCAAATATGTATCCACCATATAACTCAAGGTCTCACTCCAGGGCAAAGGTGAAAAATGAAAACATGTATCTTCAAAGTGTATACACATGGGATTGAGGTTGTAGTAAGTTGGTAGAGTGCTTGCCAAGCAAGCATGAAGCCCTGGGTTCAATCCTCAGCATTGCATAAATGATTTGGGTGTGCATACTTGTAAGTCCAGCACTCAGGAGGAAGTAGAGACAGAAGGATCAGGAATTCAAGGCAATCCTCAGCTATATTCAGTAACTTAAATGTATACACACACACACACACACACACACACACACACACACACACACACACACACATATGACAGTGGAGGACAGAGGTAAGAAGCAATCTGTAAGTCTCACGTTATTAGCTTCCTCAGAAAGCCAAGACACTTGAGGCCTGAAAACCATTAGGCCTTACCTAAGGCGCAAACACCTTTGGCTGTTCTTTTTCTACCCTTTGCAAGAGGCAGATCAAGGGCAACCACTTCAGCAGGAGCAGGTCCCATCTCTGTCTGTTTCCGGCTCTGGAAACTCCACCTGAAGGGCAGTTTGAGCAGGAAGGCTGGTAAGTAAGACATCANGCTCTGATTCCCCACAGAGAAACTGCCCAGGGGCAAACTGAAGGATGGAATTGGAGTTTGTGAGAAGCTGGTATAGGACTATGGNGGACTGTGGGGAGTGGCAGAGGCCATTTCAGGATGGGCCAATCAGCAGGAAGCTAAGAGGTCGAGTACTTTTTAAGGAGGACCGGGGAATTGGTGGGGAGCAGCACAGGGGACCTGGAGTGTTCAAGAAGCATTTGTTGAATCCTAAAGGAGTTGGACANCCCCAAATGGCAGACTGGAGTCTCTGGATTTCCTTCTTACTTTGGATCACAGCCCAGAAATTTTAAAATAATTGCTGGGGTGATAGCTCAGTTGGTAAAGTGTTTGTCCTACCAGTATTAGGACCCTAGTTCCATCCCCATAACCCATGTGAGAAGCCAGGTGTGGCAGCACTGTCTTGTAATCCCAGCACTGGGAAGGCAGAGACAGCAGATTCCTTGGGCCAGCCTAACTTACTTGGACAGTTCCAGACAGGGAGAGACCTTGTCTCAAAAAACATGGTGAAGAATTCCTGAGGATTCCTGAGGTTGACCTCCAGCCTCCAAACATATGCACACACACCCACATACACACGCACACACACAAACACACACAAGCGCACACACATTTTTCTCTAGTTCACTCATGAAGAGAATACACACACGCATACACACCCACATACACACGCACACACACAAACACACACAAGCGCACACACATTTTTCTCTAGTTCACTCATGAAGAGAATTTTCAAGCCATTTGATCAGTTCTCAGTTACCTTTAGCAGAAGACACAACCATGGTTGAGCACATTGTTATCAGAAATTTGGGTCCCTCTTTCCTGCATGTTTATCCTTTGCTTGATGTTTAGCTTCCTGCTTGCTTTGTTAACTAAATAGCTGTATGCTTAGTCAAAACAAGCAGCAAAGTCTCNACTATTTCTTTGAGGCAGGGTCTTACTCTGTAGCCCAGGCTGGTCGGTCTTATGATTAATAGATGGCTGCTCCAAGCCCAAGGTTTATTTGTTTGTTTTGTTTTTTAAACATGGATCCTGGAGATCAAACTCAGGTTCCCAAGCTTTCATGGAAAGCACTTTAATTCACCGTGCTAATTCCTAAGGCCCACGGGTTCTGTTTTAAAATCCAGTCTTCTAGCTAGTGTTTTTTGATTGGGGAGCATTAATATTCAAAGTGTATTAATTCCTGTCATTTTGTTGGTGTTTGTAATGTTTGGTTTTCTGTTCCTCGTTTGCTAACTACTGTTCTGCATGGCTTATTCCTTCCTGCAGTCTCGTGGATGTGTTTATCTTTCTCTTTGGTCTGAAGGATGTCTTCCAGTATCTTCTGGAGGTCTGGCTTGCTGGTCATGGGTTTGTTTGGTCTGCTTTTGTTACTCCTCCTATCATGACAGTATTGATGGGTACAGTAGTCTAGGTTGGCAGCTGTGTTCTTTCACAACTTGAAATACATCACTCCAAACCCTCCTAGCTTCTTAACTTTCTGTTGCGGATTCCGCTCTTACTCTGATGGGCCCATCTTTATATGTGGCTTAGTGGTTTTCTCTTGCAGTTTTCAATATATTTTACTTGTTCCTTGTATTTAGCATTTTAACTATAATATGATATGTACTATACTTTCCTGGTCTTATTTCGTGTTCTAAATGACTCTTGTACTTGGAAGAGCTTCTCTTTCCCTAGCCTTGGGAAACTTTCTCTTACAGTTTAATTGAAAATGTCTTTTACACTTTGGGGGTTAAATTTTTCTTCCGTGTCCACCGTTCATGAACTTGGTCATGTCATAGTGTCCCATAGATCTTGCATATTACATTTGTTATTTTTATTTATCTATGTCATTGACTGGATAGTCCAGTTCCTCCANCTTGTCTTCAAGCCCTGATACTGTGCCCTGCTTGTGACCCATTCTATTGGTGAAANCTTCATAGAGCTTTTCATTTGACTTATTCCAACCTTCATTTCCAGCATTTCAGCTGTATTTTATCATTTCTCTTTATTGAATTTTATTTTCATATCTTGTGTCGACTTCCTTACTTCATTCATCTGTTTGTGTTCTCTTGGACATTTACTGAGAAAAGAAAGCAGGAAGGGAAAAAAAACACAGTAAGACTAGTGATTAGTATTGGGGTCATAGAGGAAAAAGAGAGGAGTAGAACGTAAGTAAGTAGGGGAGGAATGATATTAACAAGAGCTGAGGCACTTTTGACTAAAGGGAGGATGAAAAGATCACATAGCATAGGAGAATGCCAACTCTCAGGAGGAAGCCACGACACAGAGACGTTGTAAACCAGACCAGTCTCTGTTCGTTGGGAGTAGAAAATGAAAAAGGAGACAAGAGTAAAAAAAAAGAAAAGAGGAGAAGGAGCGGGGGAAGAGGGAGGAGGAAGAGGAGGAGGTGGCAATATAGGAAGAGAACAGGATGGACCTGGCTGCTAAATTGCCACTGAGTGTTAGGAGTAAATGTGAAGCAGAGAGCTGAATGGAGGTGTAGTGTACGCACGCTCTCATGTCTGCTGGATTCAGTCTTGAGTCTCTCAGCATGCCTTCCCTGACACCCAGAAGTCTGTCTTGCCTCAGGCATTCCTTTGTGCACACAGTTCTTTCAGTGTCCCTTAAATTCCTAAATGGNTGGTACTGGAGCAGTGACTGTTTTTTATATGGCTATTACTGTACTTTTATTTTAATCTTATATTAAATTTGTCCTCTGTCAATTTCATATACACATATACCACATTCTGATCACTGTGTTTTCACTGTGGATCTTCTTTTGAGAGATCAGGTTACAGATGCTGGTCTGGCCCATAGGTGGTACTTCACAGGTGGCATCTCAGATCTGGACACATCCTTCTGGAGTCTAGATGAGAATGCAAGCCCTGCTCTATAGTCAGATTTTCTTTGGACTGCCAGCTCCCAAATAGTGACATGGAGACTTCTTATTAAATATGAAAGCTTAGCCTTAGCTTAGGCTTATTCCCAACTAGCTCTTAAAACTTAAATTAACTTGTTTATATTAATCTACCTTCTGCCACATGGCTTGTTACCTCTCCTCCATTCTGTACATCTGACTTTCTCCATATCTGGCTGATGAATCCCACCTCTCTTCTTCCCAGAGTTGTTCTCTCTCCCTGGAAGTCCTGCCTATCCTCTCCTGACTAGCTATTGGCCATTCAGCTCTTTATTAAACCAATCAGAAAGTGCCTTGACAGAGACACATCTTCACAGTGTACCAAAAAATTATCCTACAATATTTCCCCCTTTTTGTCTAAATAAAAAGGAAAGGATTTTAACTCTAACACAGTAAAACTATATACAATAAGAGCAATTATCAGGTAAGAATTACATTCAATAAAAATGTCCAGTTCATCTGTATTTGACAACTTTGGAGAAAGTACTCTATTATCTATCCTATCTTGGCGAGTCTAAAGTTTTGTACCTAAATCACTTTATATCATATCTTATATTACCAGCCTAAAAATATCCTTTTAGACCTTAAAACATTTTCTTAGATAAACGACTTAAGCTTTTATGTCCCTCAACCTTTATAAACTTTACATCTCCTTTGTGAGTTTCTTTTCTGATAACAAGGAAAACTGTAAGACTATCTAGTCTTCAATCCTCATCTGAGATCCGAAAAGGATAAAATAATTACCTGAGTAAACAGGGAGTTCAGAGCAAGCAACTTCCAAAACTATAGAAATGACAGAGACATTCGGCTACCTGGATAGTCACCAAAGTTTCCTCTGTAATGTTGGGGCACCCACCTTTGGCCCACAGGCCTAGAATATCTGACAGACTTTTCTGTGAAGCAGAAATTTTGAAGGGCTAGCCTACCTTGTCTTGGCAAAATTCAACAGTCAACTTCCTTTGTGTCCTGCTTGTCCGATTTGGACAGCATTCTGTCAGCAGTTGAGGCAGTGGCAGTTTCTTTCCCAGTGGGTAGCCTTGCCACAATGAAAGCAAACTCCATATGGAGGTTCTTCAGTGCCCATTATCTTTTCTGAAGTAGATTGGCACTGCCAGGAGCAAATGTATCTCACAGCATGAAAAGCCTTATGTTATTAAAACATCTTAAATGTCATGTTCTGTAGATCTCTGAAGTATTTGGAGACCACCTAATCTAGCTAAAATACGTCTATTTGACCTTGAAACATACCTAACATGACTACAAACTTGGTTGTTATATATGACTAACTACTAATCTGCATTTCTTAATTATCCCAAACAGTTTGTAATAATAGCTTTCAAGAACTAGTATTTTACATTACATTTTTAAGTGAGCTACATAGNTATAATACCTTAAACAAGAGTAGAAATGTATATACAGTATAATAAAAATAACCTTAAATTTGTATCAATATATAAAAATCCATACTAAAGTAAAATATTTAAGACTAGTAGTTGCTTTTTAGTTTAAAAGTAGATTCAATAATCTACCCTTTTATCCTATCATTCCTATATTCCCCCCTTCTTTTCTTTTTTTCACTAGATAGGAAAGAAAGAAATCCTTTAATCCAACCTCTTGTTTAGTTTCCTCCCTGACCATGACCAATAACAACTTGCAACTAACCCCCTAAACAATGACAAATATCCATAACCCACTGAACAATCAAAAACAACCCACCCTACCTCTTGGGAATGTGGGTGTCATGTTCTTAAAATTACTTCCTGTTGTCTGGGAGCAACAGCATCTTTAGGGGACCCTGATAAAATTAGGATAATGGTCAAGTCCTGGGAGAGCTGCTGTATCTGTTGTTCAGTCTCTGTGTGATAAGAAAATGCAGAGCTTAACTGAAGTCCTGGATGGAGTAGTCTGCAAGGCTGGACCATCTCAGCTAGCCACTTTGAAGTTGCTCTGGATGCAGACTTTTGAAGAAACTGCAACAGAGTCATTCTGTGAGGCTGGATCACCTGGGCTACTTGTCTTGTCTTCATTACTGTCTGGTCCTTTTGTTCTGAAACATATACAAATTTAAAGGTAACATACATATCTGCATTAACACAAGTATAGAATGTGCAGTGTGCATAAATCAGCTAAAGATGATTTTCTGCTCTAAGTTTGAGCAAGTAAAAGTCATCTGTCAAATTTATAAATCCATTTGGACTATATAACCAAACCTCTATCCATGTCATATGAAAAGATGGCATAATGACTCATAGCCAACAAGATTTATCATGTCTCATCCAACCCAGAGCTGTTCCCATGTAGAGAGATCAGCATATATGTCACTTGTCTTGTAGTTTTTCTTGGTTTCTTCCTTTATGTCTATAGCCAAGATTTTCAGGAGGTCTCCCCCAGTCAAATCTGATCTTTATTAATTATGAAGAAATCTGTGGTGATATTTTATTTGTCTTCCCTAATAAAATTTATCTGAGGTCAGAGGAAAAACGGGGCTGCTAGCCACTAATAGAAAAACAATAGCCATGCAAGTTAGCACACGCCCTTAATCCATTTGGTTATCTGTGACTCCAAGGTCACATGGGGAACTAGCAGTAGGAGGTGGTGGCACACGCCTTTAATCCCAGCATCAACCTTAGAGTTCTGAAGATCCATGCAGACAAGACAGGAAGTGATGTAGCTTGGGAGGATGGGAAATTAGTTAGCAGATGGACAGGTATAAAAAGCCAGGTTAGACCGGAAGGCTCGCTCTTTCCTCCGCTTCAATCCTGGGAAGTAGAGGCAGCGTTGGTGAGTGGTGGCTTGCTCCTAATTCCTCTGATCTCTGTCAGATTTTCACCCTTATTTCTTGTTCCGCGTGTTTATTAATAAGACTGGTTAGAAGTTCTTCTTACAGAAATCCATAGCTTCATTTCCTGTGGAAACAAAGGTATAACCTATCGCCCAATGCAACACATTTCTGACTTCCATTATGAAGTTAAGACATCCTTAAAATATATAGGAGGGTTTAATTTAGCAGTTTTTGTTTTTTACAATCCAATGTCTCCCAGCAGCTGTTGTTTTTTTGTTCATTAGCATTTTAAAAATTTAAAATAAAGCACTATATAGGATCCAGACACCTTGTATTATATTTTCTATTTTTACATGGCTTCTTTTTTTTATATATCACTTTACTCTCTATCTAAAGACTATCATTTTTAAACTATTTATTTATGATTTATTCATTATTTTTTATGACTGTCTATACTCATTTTCTTTTCTTTCTTCACCACCTAAGCACATTTTCAAGTGTACTGTACCTGTTTAGAGGTTTTTTTCTGTTTGGACCTGGTTTTCTATGCTCCTGCAGCCTTCTCTGATGGCATGAGCCAAGCCTTAAAGGGTGAAGTCAGCCACTACGCAGCTTAGCACATGGTGCTAGTGGCTGGCTTTGCCCCACTTGGGTCGGTCCAGCAGGCTACCCCACTGGTTCTGGGCTGCAGCCGCTGCTTGACTTTCAGTGAGAGCCTAGCCTCATGCTTGTGGGTACCAGCTGGAAACTGCATTTACCCACCCTAGCTCTGGGAAGTTACTGGGCCTGTGCACTGTGACAGGCATTTCTATNTCGTCTCCCACCAGGTAGCACACCAGCTGCTCTATGCTTGAATATACGTGCCCAACATTGGACACCAAATAAAGTCAGANTTTCTTTGGACTATCAGCTTCCAAATAATGACATGGAGACTTTTCATTAATTATGAAAGCTTGGCCTTAGCTTAGGCTTAGTCCCAACTAGCTCTTTTTTTTCTTTTTTTATGTGCATTAGTGTTTTGCCATGGGTTCCGGGTCTCCTGGAACTGGAGTTAAAGACAGTTGTGAGCTGCCTTGTAGGTGCTGGGAATTGAATCTGGGTCCTCTAGAACAGCAGTCAGTGCTCTTAACCTCTGAGCCATCTTTCCAGCCCCTCAACTAGCTCTTAAAACTTAAATTAACCCATTTATATTAATCTACATTCTGCCATGTGGCTCGTTACCTCGCCTCCATACTCCACGTCCCACTTCCTCCATGTCTGGCTGACAAATCCCACTTCTCTTCTTCCCATAGTTCCTATCTCTCCCTGGAAGTCCCACCTATCCTCTTCTGCCTACTGGTCGTTCAGCTCTTTATTAAACCAATCAGAAGGCGCCTTGGGCGAGATGCATCTTCATAGTGTAAAAAAGATCATCCCACAACACTGCTTCTGTGTAATCCTTCCCAAAGCCTGGCTGCTTGGCCTGTGTGAGTTTCCTTCCAGACCCTGGTTCTCACCAGGCTTCCAGCTCACCAAATTCTTTGTAGCTCTTATTCCAAGTTTCTTTCCTGTAATCTCACAGTCCTGTTGGCTAGGCTTTAGCATGCAGTCCCAGGACACAGTGGTCTGGGTCTGCTGGGGCGCTGACATGGAAGGGCTCTATGTATATACTTATTTATTTATTATCTTTTTAAGAACTTCATATATAAGCACTGCACCTAAATAATTCCAGTCTCTCCCTCTCTCCAACTCCTCTTGTGCCCCTCCCCTGATTTACAGAAGGAGTGTTTTCAAATTGCCACTGCTCCATTGAATGCTGGGTTTTGAGCACAAAGCGCTGATCACCCAGGGCCAAGGAGTACCCCCTATTTTTCTATTCCTTAAAATTGCCAATACAAAAGCACAGTGCAGTGTGGCACAAGCCTTTAATCCCGGCACTCAAAGATACAGGCAGATCTCTGAGTTCGAGGCCAGCCTGGTCTACAGAGAGAGTTCCAGGACAGCCAGGGCTATACAGAGAAACCCTGTCTTGAATCAACCAGAACAAAAAGCACAGGGCAGATTTTCTGAACCTCCCTGTGTTAAGCTGTGGCTCCTGTGTCTGTTCTTGGGAGTTCCCGGGGCAAGGGGATGGGGGCGGGGAGTAGGGAGCACTCACTTTAAGCCAATACCTGCTCTGGACTTGCCCTCTTGCAGTGTTACGTTTCCTGTTCCCTGTCTCAGCTAAAGGATTCAGGGACCACCCACCTGAATAGCTGTTCTCCAGTCTGTTACCTGGAGACAGTCTCCTAACCGGAATTCTTTCTATTTCTGTGGTCGACAGTGTTCCAACATTTAATGAGAATTATGATTGATAACATGTCAGGACATCTCAGATTTCTAGAACACTCATCTCAACATCATACACACCTAATGTAATTTAAAGAAGGTTTAGTATCGCTTATTTCACAATGATTCTCACAGAATGTAACATCAAGCCTCATTAGTTCAATTCTTTTCCAAATATTTTATATACTTATTTTTCAAAAAATTANGTGTGTGAATGTTTGTCTGCATGTATATACAAACATCACACGTATACAGTGCCTCATAGGCAAGAAGAGGGTGTCAGATCCCCCAGAATGGAGCTGACAGGTAATTGTGAGCCACTATATGGGTACTGGGAGTCAAACCCAGGTTCTCTACAAGAGCAGCAAGTGCTCCTAACTACTGAAACTCTTTCCAGCCACTGTCTTTTACAAATCATTGGAGACACTTTCTGGGGCCTCTGTAACCTTCCAAAATTAGTTTGAGATCAAAAGACTTCATGTAGAATTTGATTTGGAAAGATTTGTCAGAAGGTTTAAACCATTTCATTAGGGTCTGGATAGATGGCTTTAATGGTTAAGAGAACTTGTTGCTCTTATAGAGGATCTAGGTTTGGTTCCCAGCAAAGAAGAAAAAGA
>LZPO01044192.1:975392-988023 GCA_001675575.1 Neotoma lepida
TGTGTAACTCTGGATGGCCTGGGGCTGGCTATGTAGATAAAGCTAGGCTCAAAATCCCAGCCTCCACCTGCCTCCCAAGTGCTGGAGTCCAGGCATGCCTCACCAAGGCCAGCAGCTGGGATCTTTGGGAGATTTTTAAATACTTCTTTGTTGTGTTGCTTATGTTTAAATTATTTATTTCATCCTGGTTTAACTTTGGTATGTCACATACACCTAGAAATTCATCCATTTTTTTCTTTAGATCTTCCAGTTTAGTGGAGTATAAGTTTTTAAGGCATGTCTTCATAGATATCTGAATTCCATTGTTAGCTCTTGTAATTTCTCTCTGCATATTTAATTCTTTTATCTTGGGTCTTCTCTTTCTTTTCACTAATTTGACAATCTTGTTCATCTTTTCAAAGGACCCACTCTTCATTTCATTGATTATATTTTTTGTTCCTATTTTATTAATTTCTATCTTTAGTATCATTAAATGTCTATCTTAGTTATTTCTCCTCATCTACTGCTTTTGGATTTGGTTTGTTCTTGTTTTTGCAGTACATTAAGGTGCATGATTAACTTATTTATTCGAGATCTCTCTGATTATTTTTTTAAATGTAGGTGCTTAGAGCTATAAACCTTCTTAAGACTGCTTTAAATTGTACCCCATTGGTTTTGGTATGTTGCCTTGTCATTTTTATTCATTTCTAGGTATTTAAATTTTTTCTTCATTTCTCCAATGATCCGCTTATTTAATAGAGTTGTTTAATCACCACAAGCTTCTATAACTTTTAACTTTTTATTGGTCATATTTGTTTGACAATTTCATACGTGTATTTAATGTATTCTGATCAATCTCTTCTTCATCTTCTATCCTTTTCCCTCACTTGTTAACCCCCTCTTAATCTTGCCCTCAAGCTAATGTCTTTTTGCTTGACCATGGCTCTCTGCCAGGCCTGCGGAGTGGAACTGGAGTCTGGTGGGTATACCAGTGGATAACTGAAGATAGTGTCTCCCCCTCTTCCGGTCTTTAGTAGCTTATAGTTCAGAAGTAAGGGGTGAGGTTCCACGATCCCCTCCCACATCCATGACTGACTGTTTAGAAGGGTCTTCTGTGGAACCAGTGTAAGCAATCATAGCTTGTTACCTGGGGCTATGTGGGTCAGTCTGCCCACCCACTACCATGTAGTGCCTGGAGCTCCATGGGTCTGTTCATCCCTAGTTTACCAGGCCATGCTGATTTTTCCCTTTAGTATGTGTGTTTGTGTGTGTGTGTATACATGAGCACACACAGAAGACATGACAGCATGCATACTTCTGTGAGTATGGATAGGTTAGAGGACAACTTCTGGGAGTCAAGTTTTTTCTTTGCACTATGGGGGTCCTGGGACTAGATCTCAGGTGTCAGGACCAAGAGCCATTACTCACTGAGCAATCTCACTGGGCCCCTGTTTTTTTGAGACAGAATTTGACTAAGTAGTTCCTTTTGATTTGGAACTCAGTATGTAACCCAGGTGTGGTGGTTTGAATGAGAATAGTTATATTAGAATTTTTGTTTTCTAGTTGGTGGGCTGTTGAGGGAGAATTAGGAGGTGTGGCCTTGTTGGAGGATGTGTGTTACTAAGGGTCAGATTTGAGGTTTCAAAAGCCCTCACAGGCCAATCTTGCTTACGGCCTCTCGATGGTAGGTCAAATGTGAGCTCTCAACTACAGCACCAGTGCCATGCCTGCCTGCTGCCATGCTCCCCACCATGACGGTCATGGAATGGCCCTTTGAGACTGTAAGCAAGTCTCCATCAGAATACTTTCTTTTATGAGGTGCCTTAGTCATTGTGTCTCTTCACAGCAAGAGAACAGTAACTCAGAGAGCAGGTCTTCCNGCCTGATGCTAATACTGGGCTCCCTCGTGTCACCACCACATCTGGCTGATATTTAAACTTTTACAGTGAGGCTGGTTGAAATTTGAAAAGTCTTTTGAAATTTGATCCCCATTCTAACAGTACTAAGAGATAGGTCTCAGGCCAGGCAGTGGTGGTGCACACATTTAATCATAGCACTCAGGAGGCAGAGGCAGGCAGATCTCTGTGAGTTCGAGGCCAGCCTGGTCTATAGAGCGAGTTAAAGGACAGCGAAGGCTGTTACACAGAAAAACCTTGTCTTGAAAAACAAAACAAAAAAAGAGATAAATCCCATAAAAGCTGATATTGGTGTATGTGTGTGTGTGTGTGTGTGTGTGTGTGTGTGTGTGTGTGTACATGCATGTGGAGGACAGCAGACAACCTCAGGTGTCATTCCTCAGCAGCTTTGAAACAGTCTTTCTCATTGGGCAGTGGTTCTCAACTTTCTTAACGCTNCAACCCTTTAATACAGTTTCCTCATGCTGTGGTGACCCCCAACCATAAAATTATTTTCGTTGCTACTTCATAACTCTAATTTTGCTACTGTTATGAATTGTAATGAAAATATTTTTGGAGATAGTGGTTTGCCAAGGGGGTTGCAAGCCGCATGTTGAGAGCTAGGGTTTATTGATCAGGCTTGTCTAGCTGGCTAGTGAGCCCCAGGGTAGATACCTGTGTCCATTCCCCCAGTGTTGACATTACAAGTGCATGTCAGTCTACCCAGCTTTAAGAATAAATTACTCTTGGATAATTGTATACAGTGTATTTTGATCATATTTACCCCCCATTCCTCTCCTAACTCCTCTGAGATCCATCCCCACCTTCCTACCCTCTCAACTTGGTATTCTCTTTTGTGCATGTATGTGCTCAGCTTTTTAACATAGGTTACAGGAATTGAACTCAGGTCCTTGTGCACACAATGCAAGCACTTCACCTACGGAGCTCTCTCCTAGCTTCAAGAGCAGATTGTCTTTATGAAAGATTCTTCNTGGGATTTTTCTCTAGCAGCGCAAATGGGCAAATGCATGGCTGCTTCTTGTGTCCTTTCCCCTGAGGCTTCCATCGCTTTGGAGCCCATTTCCGGGATTATCGGAGGCCGCACTTGAAACTTGCTGCATCTTTGCAAATAAAATACCTTCTTTCATTTTCCCCTTACAATGGATAACACTTGGGGTGCATTTATAATTCTTGCTTAAAAAGAGATTTCTTGCGCTGTGGTGGTGCATGCCTTTAATCCCAGTACTTGGGAGGCAGAGGCAGGTGGATCTCTGTGGGTTTGAGGCCAGCCTGGTCTACAGAGTGAGTTCCAGGACAGCCAGGACTACACAGAGAAATTCTGTTTCGAAAAACTAGAGAGAGAAAGAGAGAGAGAAAGATTTCTCCAGAATTTGGGGTGCTGTTCCTTTCTCTACTCTGCTCTGCTGAGAGGCTGACTGACTTCCCACGAGGTAACTGTTGGCTTTATTTCTTCTTCACACATTCCAGCGTCTCAGAGCATGTCTGGTTCCATCTGTTTCCAGTCACTTGGCTCAGCTGGCTGGATGGCTCACACTGGTTTTCCTAAAGAATCTCTTTCAGACCCTCCCCCTCATCAATGGCAGGAAATCCTCTCTGCAGTATTTCCTTTCTGAGGAGCACACATTTGCCCAACACTGGAACCCCTTGTTCTTCCATTTCTGTGGAGCGAGTTGTCCTGGGCAGGGGCATTCCCGAGCCAAGTTATCACTTGATGACCCCTGTGACCAGGCCCTTCCATGCTTCCCAAAGCCAGACATATCTTCCTAGAGAGAGTAACTGTATTAGTTACTTTCTTACTGCTGTGATGAAGCACTGTGACCAAAACCATTTATAGAGTGAAAGGGTTATTTAGGTGTAAGCTTCCAGAGGCATAGAATCTAGCACCATCATGGTTGGGGAGTGTGACAACAGGAAGACATGGCTTCAGGAACAGCTGAGAGTTCACATCGAGAACCTCAAAGAGGAAGCAGAGTAAACACATTGGGAATGGCACAGGGCTTTGAAACCTTAAAGCCCGTCCCCAGTGATCTATGCAAGCCACACCTAAACCTCCCAAACAGTGCCACCAACTAGGGACCAAGTATTCAAAGATCTGAGCCTATGGGGGAGAGGAGGCACATTCTCATTCAAACCACCACATTCTACTCCCCGGCTCTTATACACTCGTGGTCATAACATAATGCAAACTGCATTCAGTCCAACTTCAAAAGTCTCCATAATCCTTCAGTCTCAGCACAGTTTAGAAGTCCAAAGAGCCAAGGCAGTCTCTTAATTGCAAGTTTCTGCAAAATCTAAAAACAAATTACATACTTAATGGAATATGCATTACCATTCCAAAAGAATGAGGCATAGTGAGGAAATACTGGACCATGAAAGAAATAAAAGAAGGATCTGGCTGTCCCTAAGCGGTTGAGGTTTTAATTATAGATATAAGGAAGAATACTAGAGGCAGAGGCAGAGACATATGAAATCCTGAGTGGACATGGCTGACAAACTAAGCCGGCAATGTGAGGAGAGGGGGCAGGAGAGAGGGGAGAGCCAGAGGACCTAGAGGGGTGGCCAAGAGGCCATGAGGTAAAGAGGTAAAAGGGGCCGGCACAGCCAAAATGGCCGGATTATATAGGGAAGGGCTGCTGGGGGAAGGGCAGCCTAGTCCTTGGTCTGGAGAGTTCAGGGTAGAGGGTAGGATATGCCTGCTATATCCTGTGCCTGGTAGGTACTGAAGGATGCTGGGAGAACCTGGTGTCCAGAGTTCTTTAATATGTTAATAGGCATTTCAGTTANACATTCATTAGTTTGTACTGGGTTTGAGAACTAACACAAAGCAAGACTGAACCCTAGCAGACCAAAGGCCAAATCACAGCTCTGTGTCTGATATCTGAAGTACATTCATTTAAAATAGGCCCCTCACTCAAAAATAATTTTAAACTAACAGCCTCTGCTTGAATAGGCCTGAGTTCAGAGCTTCCTAGAAATGCTGACAAGAGGCTCCATGAATTGAAACAGTATAAAGTACACAAAGGTCAGGATGCCCAGAGGACTATCTGAAAGCAACTGATTAACCACAGACTGTCCCAACTCTGGAGATAGTCTATAGGAGAGGTCTTGTGACAAACAAACAGGTCAAACTTAAGGATGAAATAACTACATAACTCAGGAACCTAAAAGTAAGCAGAGATAAGCCACAGGAACTGTAGAAATTCCTAAGAGTAAGCTGGTAAAAAAATAAACCTGTACTAACCCCCTTCCCCTTTGAAATATCTTGTGACTTTTGCCTTTAAAAACTAAGCTCACAGAGCAGGGACAGATCTCCTCTCTGTCTTGCCTCAGGGCACTGCGGATGGGAATCTCCNTGCCTGGCTTGTATTTTGAGAGAATAAACCTTGCTGTTGCATTCTGGACATCCTCNGTCTCCNGTGGTCTTTTTGGGGGTCCTAATCCGGGCATAACAATATCAATAGGCTAAGATGGCTCCACACTTCGAACTTTGCTGCCCGCAACAACCATTTCTTTTTTCTTGGTCTGATTCTACTAATTATGCGTAGCTGTCTTCGGCAGCTATCCCACGCCCATGGCGTGTCCAATGTCTTGGGGTTTCCAATGCAACTCAGGCTTCACCTCCACAGACTCATATAGTGACCTCTCAGGGCCTCTTGCCCGCTTAGGGCCCTCATGAAGACACTCTCCTGCCACATATTGCCTGGTCTTGGTTGCTCTCTGAAACTGCATTAGATTCCATGACCCTTTATTCTTGACTCCTTGCCACATGGGCAACATTGCCCGGTTGGGCTGCCAGGTTAGGATGGAGCCTGGGCCCTTGAATGACATTTACGGCAGCTTTTGTTTGTTGTTTCTAGGAGCAGAAAATCCCTTAGGCCCTCTCTTTCCAAGAGAAAGAGGTGGAAGGGGTCTTGCCCTGAGGGCACCCTTTCCTTTATTATAACACAGATCAGGGCTCTGCTTAATCTAATCTCTTTCAGCACAAATCTTGGCTGCAACATTAAGTTTCCTAGTGTTCTTTTTTAATTTCAAAAGGTACATTTTGTATCCCCCCCCCACTTGCTCCTTTTCATTGTAGACCTGTCTAAGAATGAATACCAGTAACTACACGACAGAGTCAGTATTAGGAGGTCTTGAAATCTTCTCCACCAAAGAAATCAGTCTATTTCTTTTTTAATTAGCCTCAAGCAAGTTCTTAGGAGCTACTTTTTTTTATTTTTTATTTTGTCAAAATATCACAGGAACGGTCTCTAGCCTGTTACTAATATTGTTCCCCCCTGAAACCTCTTGAGATGGGCCTCCACAGGCCACATTGCTCTCAGCACTGTTTTCCTAACAGAATAGGATGGTCCATGAAGCTCTGCTTAGAGCAGTTCAACCACTTTTCTAGTCCAGAGTTTTAAAGCCTTCCACTTTCCTCAAATGACAGCATGGCCAAGTCTCTTACCCACTCCTGGTACTAATTTCCATCTTAGTTTGAGTTTCTATTGCTATGACAGAACACCATGACCAAAAGAAACTTAGAGAGGGAAGGATGAGTTCACCTTCCCCTCTCAGATCATACATTATCACCGAGGGAAGTCTGGGAGGGAGCCTGGAGGCTGAAGCTGAAGCAGAAAGAAGCTGTGGAGGAATGGTTGCTTAGTTCTCTATGACTTGCTCATCCTGCTTTCTTATACAACCTGCACAGGGAGGACTGGGCCCTCCTATATCAACATTGATAAAGACAGTACCTCACAGACTTGTCTACAAGCCAATCTTATGAAGGCTTTATTTCAGTTAAGATTCCCTCTTCACAGATACATATAAATTTGTGTCAAGTTGATAAAACCCAAACAGCACATTAACAGCACTTAAAATATTTTTTTCCTTTTGGGTGTGTGGTTAAAAATAATGAAGCAGATTTTACTGAGTACTAAGAATTTTCTTCTACAGAAGACAAATGTGGCAGGATTTATGTTGAGCTGGCATTCCTAAGGAAAGAACTGATAGAAAGCCTAGCTTATCTGTCAGACCAATTTGAATGCACCAACAATACTGAAAAATTCTAGGTGACTGTCCAGGCTGCCAGCTGTCTATGTCTACTCTGGCAAGACTCACAGAAGTTGCTTGCATCCTTCTTCCATTTCTCAGGTGTTATTATATTCCTTCTCAGGTCTTTGATGGGATTAAAAACTAACAGTTATAGTTACAATCTTCTTGTATCTTAGCTAGAACATATTAAATATTAGATTCAGGTTCTTTAGGATAGGACACCTTTCAGAATGATCTCTGTAACATGCCATTTACCTATGCTCCAGACTTCTCTGGATTTTAGTATTTTAATATGTGTCTCTTATTTGATGTTGTTTGTGTTGGTTGTAGTTCCATCTTGTCTAGGTCATTATGTCTTATTCCTCCTGGACAATATTTGATAATAATTCCTATTGTATATAGTTTTGTATTAGGTTAGAATTTTCTTATTTAGACAAAAGAGGGAGATGTAGTGGGCAGCAGTTCCAGCTTTGACCTGGAAGCACAACCCCTAGTGAGGCTTCCGGTAAATGCCACACCTACCTGGGACCTCCCCCTGGGGCAGCCGGAGACGGGAGCCTTTAAGACTGGAGATCCGTCTGTGCCGGCTTGCTTTGTTACTGGATCCTGGACGCTAGATGGTAGTCCAAGCAGAATTCTCCCAAGAACACTGCTGGACTGCACCTCACCTCTCCTGGACCCTGTAACCAACCCCTTTACTGGCTGTAAGTTACCCCTAAATAAATCTTAAACCTTCTATTAACTACGTGGAGTTGCCTTAATAATTTTCCACTATAGCAGGTAGTAAGACCCTATTGCTGAAGACACCACATGCTTTGACTGTAGAAATGGAGAAATTAAGCTGAGTTGAACTGGAAACTCCCACCCTGATGGCTGGCTTACACAGTGCCAGAAGAAGCCATGAAGACTTCAGTGGAGAACCATCACTAACGTCCCTGCTTGGCTATCAACCCTGCATGCTGAGATACTGATATGCTAGGCAGGATGTGCCTGCTTGTGCAATAATGGCTTGGCTATTGTGGATAAGCCCAACAGTCTTCCAACTGGATCTAAGGCCCACTCCACGAGAGGAAGTTCAAGCTTGGTACTGTAAGCTTGAACAAAAAACTGTGGGTGGGGAGGTCATAGGTCCAAATGTGGAAGCAACTTCTATGATTTTCAGTGATTCTCAAACTTTCTAATGCTGTGACCCTTTAGTACAGTTCCTCATGTTGTAGTGACCCCAACAATAAATTATTTCATTGCTAGATGGCTATGGTGTACCTCTCAAACTGCCTTCTAAATGTGTGTTTACTCCCATATATCATGGTTGTTATTGTTCTGCTGGAATCTCCAGCTCAGCCCCACTCCTCCCTCTCCAAACCCCACCCTCTCAGAAAGACTACCAAAAGTTGAGTTCTGCAGCTGTCCCTCTTCTGAGGCTGCCACATCCCCAAACCCCCATCCAAAGCACAAACCCAGGTTGTGGAAGATGCATCATCACTCCTGAGCCGGTATTTAACCCCCCTCCTCTAGAATGACCATGTGATTCCTCTACTGTTCCCTTCCCCGCCTCATCCCTGGGGGCTGGAAAGGTCACCGGGAATGCTTGGCCCAATAAACCTGGTCATTTTCATTCGGCTTGATCTGCCTTACTGCGCCAGCAGAGAAACCTATAATTGAGGTACAGAAACATTTTAGTTATCAGCCTCAACTCATAACCCCTGATGAAGCTCCTGAAAACAAGTGACTGTTTCTTAGTCAAAGGTGGACATCTATAATCATCCCCTCCAAGGCTTAGGGATCATTGCAAAAGAGGNAGCACAAAGAATCTAAGAGCCAGAGAAGGGGTGGAGTGTTGTTTAACAGTTTCCTCTGTGGAGTGCAACATTCCATACTGTAGGAAGCTTCTTAAGCAAGAAGGAAAACAACTCAAAATAGTTGCAGGAAGTCCATGAAACTGATCAGACTCACCAGTCCCCTCCTTTATTGTGAACAATAAAAGCTGAGAGTCCTTCTCAAAGGAAGTGAGGCTAAGCTGCAAAGACTCTAAGACCAGAGCAATTGCCTGGAAGAAGCAGAAACCAGCAGAGCTGCTGAGCTGTCTGGAAAAGGTTTTGACTAACTGAGTCACTTGGAAAGGACACTCTCTAACCTGTTGAGCTGGCTGCAGGCTCTGCAGTGTGCTCCTGATTCCCAACCGTCACCCATGTAGGGGTGGACTTTGGTGATGCAGCTGTCTTTGAGTCATTTCTGCTCCTGTAAGTAACTCCTCACTCATATTCCTGTAAGTAACCCAAATAAAACTCATGGTTCTCCAAGTTGGATTTTGGTGGTATCCTTCTTTGGTCTAACATGGGCTCCCTCTCTAGGGTGAATCATAGTGAAAAGACATAGTATTGGCTCAGGACCCCCAAGGCCAAGTTCTCAGTGCAAAGATTTATTTACCCCAGAGGGACAGAGGACAGGGAATAAGAGACAAACATGGGAGATAGATGTGGCACATCAGAAAATGGTGGCTTGTAAAGGTAAAATGGGAAACCCCGTGTTAGGATGAGGTGTTTAATTTTAATTGGGCATGTTAGTTAGGTGAGCCAAATGGGGCTTCTGATTGCTAGATTTCAATACTTTAATAGCTGGACCTTGATAATTAGCCTCAGGAGGAGGAAGTAGCCAAATAAGGGAATAGACCTTGGTGGCTAGCTTTAGGAATGTAATCTAATGGTTTTTAGCAAGGCAGAGGGGATGGGGGAGTAGGGCAAGGCCTGCCAGAGCCACCAAGCTCAAACCTGCCAGAGTCCCTTCAAGAAGATGTGTATGTTGTATCTCCCTAAGAAAAGTTTTGTCACACAACAGTCTAGGAATGGGACAGTCAGTAGCAGCAATGGATAGTTGGCCACAAAGGGGGGAGGTGTCATTGATTAAATAAAACATTAAATAATAAAGAGCAGGTGTCTAGCTCTCAAAAATAAAAATTAGACAATAGGAGGGAGCCAATAGAAAAAGTAAGTGGCCGAGGGAGAGCAATAGAATTCAGCAAGTAAGATACATGAACCAAGGTACCGAACCACAAAAATTATGAGGAAGGAGGAAGAGAGAGATGGAAAAGAATAATAATGCAAAACAGTCATATCCTTATAACCTTGAAGATAAATAGATTAAAGTCCTAATCAAATGGTCAAAAGATGACCCAGTGATGCTGTCCACAAGAAACTCACTCCACTAGTAAAGATATACAGAGACTAAAAGTAAAGGGTTGGGAAAAATTATTCCAGTCAAATAGAAACCAAAGTGAACAGTAATAGTTATATTAGACAGACAAAGGAGGATATATAAAGTAAGCAAAAGGAAATAATTATAGTTTTTTGTTTTGTTTTGTTTTGTTTTTTGTTTTTCGAGACAGGGTTTCTCTGTGTAGCTTTGCGCCTTTCCTGGAACTCACTCGGTAGCCCAGGCTGGCCTCGAACTCACAGAGATCCGCCTGCCTCTGCCTCCCAAGTGCTGGGATTAAAGGCGTGCGCCACCACCGCCTGGCAATCATAGTTTTTTTTTAAAGTAACAACTATACTTTTAATTGGTTTCAGATAAAAACTACACAGGAAGGAGGATCAGTAATTAATTCTGGCCCTAATATTTCAGAGCCATACCATCCACATTAGAAAAGAACAAGACATTATGTCCTCACAGGTGACACATGTGGCTGCCATCAAATCTGGTCTTTTATATTCCGTATTTCTTTCTTAGCTCTTCCACTCTCTTCCTGCTGATCACATGTAGCACACATCTAAATATTCATATATTCAAGGGAATTTCCAAGGCAATAAATTATGACTATATAACATCAAAATTTGTGCAAGGCTGTTAAAGCTGTGGTGAGAGGGGAATTTTAGAATACCTTTAGATCAATATCCTGAGCTCCCATATGGAGAGGTGGGGGAAGAAGGGCAGAGTAAATAGAATAGAGGAAATGCAGTTGAGAACAGAAATCTATAAAATTATAAATAAAAAAATAATAGAACTGATGAAACAAAGACTTGGTTCTAGGCAAAGACCAATGAAGTTGTCACACCTTAAGGAGGAAAAAAAGGATGCACAATGGTTATCTCTACTATCCCTATAAATACTCAAAAGATAACACAGGATTTCCAAAACAACTCTACTCACATAAATATGAATACTTAGATTAAATGGACAAATATCTCAAAATACAAACTATTTTAATTTGCTCCATATGAAATATATAAATGAACAGCACTACACTGTGACAGAAATTAAATCTACAATTAAAAACTCCACCCCTAATTTTAACAGATCCTTATATAATTAAAACCAATTTCTACAATCTCTTCTAGAAAATGGAAGAATAGATAGCTCTTTCTAAGTTTTCAATGACACTAATATTGTCCTGATACCAAAATGAAAAATTTAACAAAAAGAAAACTATCTTCATGAACATAAATGTAAAAGTCCTTAGAAATATTAACTATAACCTAGCATGCAAAAATAGTTACATAATATGACCAAGCATATTTTATTCCACACAGGGTCAATATTCAAAATCCAACTAACAACCATCCACTATATTAGCAGGCCAAAGAAGATATGATCATATTAATNGATGCATAAAAAATATTTGAGGTACTGGGGAGGTGGCACAGTTGGTAACTCACTGCCCAGCCAGCCTAGCTAAGTCACTGAGCAAGTAAGAGAGTAAGATTTAAGATTTGATACAGTGAAGATCCTGTCTCAAAAAAATAAGGTGGACAGTAACTAAGGAAGACACCCAACATAGATTTCTGGCCTCCATATGCACATACATGCATCTGCACACGAAAACACAGTATATATACACATAACATACACAAAANTGTTTGACAAAACTCAGTAGCCTTTCATATATCAACTGTTCTCAATCTTATTCAACAAAGGGCTACAAGTAGCCAGTGTAATAAGGCAAGAAAAGTAAATTAAAGAGCACGCCTACCATAATGTAAAAAAGAAAACCATCTTTGCATACAGCATAATTTCATATGCAGAAAATCCCATGTGATATACAGAAATAAAACAAAAACTTCTAGAACTAGTAAGTAAATTCATAAAAGTCAAGGATGCAAGACATACAAAAAGTCAATTTTATTTTTACATTGAATGAGCAAATGGTTCCCCCAAATTTAATACCATTTATATCTTTAGTACCATGAAAAACATACACAGAGCTTGTATGGNAAAAACTACAAAACACAGATGGAAGAAATTGGAGCTCTAAATAAGTAGAGACAAGACATGCCAATTGGAGACTCAACATAGTAAATATGCTAATTTTCCTGCATTTAAAAAGTTTCTATCCACAGGTNCCTACTGAGTCTTCGAGACCATCCCCACAGGAGGGCTGGAGGATTTTATAGCAACCTGNGGCAGATAGGAGTCTATGCTGCCCATTTGATGGCATGGGTCACAGTGGGCCATTGGGCATTTGATTGGAGTAGAGGTGTTATACCTAACAGTTTTGTCTTGGTCTGCATTTTTCTGGTGTTTTGGCTAAAGAGGACTTTGGGGAGGGGGTGGCTCTTGTCCTTGACCATTTGTGTTTCTGGCTTCTTCACTGCTAATTCTAAATTGAGAGTAAGACAGGGAAGTTGACCCTCCCCACTGTTACTTAACAGAATGCTACAAGTTACAGCCAGTGCTATAAGGCAAGAAAAGTAAATAAAGGGTACCCTGGC
>LZPO01044192.1:988218-1003452 GCA_001675575.1 Neotoma lepida
TAATCAGACACTGTGGACTTTGAAGAACTAGAAACAAGAAGCTAGACACACTCCCCATTAGATTAGGGTATACCCACTTGCCTCTTCTTTAGGGAATTAGCCTCAGTCACTGCTTCGTTAACATACTAAGGGCTGCAGAGGTGCTAGAATGCTGAACTGAAGGCAAAGAGGGCTCTGAAGAGCTCATGAGGATGGAGGAGAGTCAGCTGACCCCAGTCGAGAACAAAACCTCTCTCCTGAGGACCATCTTCTGCCTCAGCTCAGGTCCAGTTCCCAGGGCTGACTACTGACAAACCGTATCCACCCTCTGGCACAGGCCTGGGAATTTCTTTAAATGCATATGCCAGGTAAATGGTAAGGCATCGGTAACTTCCTGCCTTTCTTCCCGACACATGTTCTGTGACTCCAATAGCAGGTGCCACCTACCTGGGAGACAGTTTCACCAGGTGCAGCCTTCTCTTCTGCCCTGCCCCCATCAGGCTCCAAACCCTAGTTAGCAGATGTTTGCAAAGGTTATATGTTCCCCCCAACTTAGAGTCTAATTTCATTTCAAATTTGTATTTGGATCATTTGTAGAGCAGAAAGAATGAGTCACTTGGGCTCACTGAGTGCTTGGCTTAGCCCTTCAGAGCCAATTTTAAACACCCCCACACCACCACCACGCCAGTGAACTCTCCAGGGACTTGTCTTATGGAATTCCAGGCACAGTGACCTTAGTTATTCAGTGAGAGCAGGCTCAGCTCTCACAATGATGACACAGGGTTTCTTTCTTGTTGCTTCGAGTAAAAGAGATGAAAGCTATCTTAAAATGCCCAAAGAAGAGAGCCCCTCAGACAAATAAGTTAGTCAAGGCTGTAAGCCTAAGCTGAGTGTGATGAAATGTGCCTGTAATCACAACACTCATGAGGCCGAGGCAGGAAGGTCATGAGTTTGAGGCCAGCTCAGAGCTTATCTTAAGAACCATAAACCAGGGCCTGGAGAGATGGCTGAGTGCTTTAGAGTGTGTACTGCTCTTACAGAAGACCCAAGTTCAGTTCCCAGCATCCAATCATCAGGATACACTCTGCCTAGAACTCCACGTTTTGGAGATACACCACCCTCTGCTGGCTTTCATGGGTACTGCACTTGGCATGCAGGTGCGAGCAAGAGAGAGAGAGAGAGAGAGAGAGAGAGAGAGAGAGAAAGAGAGAGAGAGAGAGAGAGAGTATACACAATAAAAATAGAGTTAAAACAAACCAGTGAGGGCTGGAGGGATGGCTCAGTGGTAAGGAGTACCTGCTCTTCTAGAGAAGGGATTCCGTTTCTAACACCCACATCAGTTGGCTCACAACCACCTCTAACTCCAACTTCTGGGGCTCTTCTGGTCTCATTCATATACACATACCTACACATGCATGGAGACACACATAGATACACATAAGTAAAACTAAAAACAAAACAAAACTCAAAGGTCTTGGGCTAAATCTTTGCAGCATGGTGTTGGGCATCAGACTGAACCTTGAACCCAAAACCATGTCCCACCTGACATGGAGACCGCCACCACCCTCACACACAGAAGAGGCTTGGGGTTCGGAGACACTTCCNTCAGTTGCAAAGCCTGGGAAGACCTGTCTTCCATTGCACAGCTCCCAGCTGGTCCAGCCCTTCTCCAGGATCCAACTGCTTGAAAACTCTGGGGAGAGGCAGACCTCAGACGTTTGGAGTGTTTTCAGACACCTGAGGGAGCCCGGTGAAAATGTAGGACCCCAGGCCTAGATAATGAAGCAGAGACTCTGAGAAGCAGCTGAGAAGAGAGTGAGTCACAGATGCCAAGACAGTGAGAGACCCAGCAAAGCTGAGTTCCAGCAGCAGCCACTGAGGCTGACCCAGCAGATAGTGGCAGTCCAAGGAGGGATCAGCACAGCTGCTTCTGAGGACAGTAGGATTTGAAGGCTGTGAGCCCAAACCCATGGCCTCCAGTCCTACCCTGCTTGTGTATCCACCCCAGCTGCCCCTCTCCACTCCCAAGCCATGCCTGCTTCTCCCAGGGAGTGGCCAGCATGGGGAGGGAAGCCTTGATGCTCAGCCTCAGGGGACAGAGACAGCAGTCACAGCTGCTGCCCCTCCACTCAGCTCTGGCCATCCACAGGGGCTGGCTCTGGAGCACAGCTTCCCCCACAAGCCCACGGGACAAGTGTGTGTCCTGCTGCTGCTGCTGCTGCTCCACTGAGGTGTGCTACCCTTCTGGCTCCCTGCCAAGCCCTGTGCTGGCCCTNAGGGCCCTGTGGTTCAGGGTATGGAATCCCTGTTTTCTCAGTTGGCCAGAGGCACTTAAGCTAAACTCTGAATGGAAACACCTTGGCAGGAGCTGCCGAAAAGCAAAGCCCAAGGTCCGCATTCCCCTGGTGGTGGTGGTGGTGGTGGGGAGATTGCAATAGGCTCCTTCCTGTCTCTTTTGGCATTGGGCCTTAGTCCTGGGATCAGTTTCAGACATGAGCCTTGCCCAGTCTGCCACTGGGAGCAACAGCCTAGTTGCTGATTAGCTGCATTTTCTTACAGCCAGGCCTCTGTGCCAAAGGTGTCTCTATTTCAAGTGCATCTGGCTTGCTGTCACTGCAGACTGAGCAGATGTGATGGGAAGAGAGGAGGGGTTGAGAACATTGTCTGGGGCTCTGAATCTAACTGCCTCTAAGGCTGTATTTGACAGCTCAAAAATAGGCCTTGTGGTATGCTAAAAAAGCTGGCCCTCAGAAAGCCGTCCCTGTCAACTCCCTGGAATCTGTGAATGTGTTCAACTTATGGGCCTTGTGAGGAAAAGGAGTTTATTCTGAATTCTCTGGGTGTGACCTAAATATAGTTACATGTTTTCTTATATGAAGGAGGCAGAGGGAGGACTAGGGAGAGGGCTTAGTGGGAAAGAGCCCTTGCTGCCCAAGCATAAAGAGTCCAAGTCCCTAGAAGCCACATAAAAAGCCGGGTGTGGTCACACATGTACCTGCAGCGTCAGTGCTGGGGAGTGGAAACAGGAGGATTGCTGTTTTGCTGGCTGTTAGCCTAATTCCAGGTTCAGTGAGAGACTCATCTCAAGGGAAGAAGGCAGTGTGTTGATAAAGCAGGATACTCAACATCCCAATGTCCTCCTCTGGCTTCTATGCATGTGTGGGCACGTGCACCCACATAGACATGCACATACATGTCACACACACAGGAGGCGGCAGAGGGAGTTTTGAGAGACAAAAAAGAGATGGCGATATAAAGATAGTTACAGAACTAGAGAGAGTGACCTCCAGCCAAAGAATGCTGGTGACCCCCAGAAACCAGATATGGCAAGACAAGCTCCTCCCATAGAGCTTTTGGGGTGTCAAGGCCTACAGATCCCTTAATTTCAGACTCTAGTCTGCACAACTATAACAATATATTTCTGTTGCCTTTAGCCACCAAGTGAGTGGTTATTTGTCATGATGGTCACATAAATCAACACATTCCTTACCCTGTATAGTTGTGCAGATATCCAAACAGAAATGTGCACAGCAGAAGACAATGTACAATCACAAATGGAGATGCCCCATCACTGACAATTGCTATGCTGTTCTGGCATGAACGGGGATGTCTAGCCATTAACACCATGCAGCCATACAGGAATACCTATACACTGGGCAAATGTCCACGCACGAGACAATCAGCCATCTGTGAGGAGGTGTACCCGTGTGTGGGAGCCNCCAGCAGTGGTGACTTATTACCATTTGTCTCCCTCTACAGGTGGGATGTTCAGTAACAGAAGGTCCAGCTACTGGGACAATCCTCAGCCATGACCAGGACTGCCCGGCTTCTGGCCTAAGAGGAAGGTAAGCCAGTGCAGGCAGAAGAAACCAGCCTTGTTTTACAGTTCACTTTTCTCTTACTTGGCTACTAACTCCCTGCCAAATGGGTGGATATGGTTACAACCCCTATACAATGGTAAACTCCTTTAGCTTGCTTCTGGATGGTTGAGCCACCTAGTATGGGAAAGAAGAGAAAAGGGGACATTATAAGATCAAGAGTGACCACAGTCCAGGGATTAAGAAACTGGTCACAGTTGAATTTTCTTCAGGAAGAGACTTATGGAAAGGATGTAACAGTTGTCCATTTTCTGCCTGTCAAAATTACACACATGCCTCATACACACAGCACTCAGGAGGCAGAGGCAAGGAGATGGAATTGGAGCCCAGCTGGGCTACTTAGTGAATCCAAGACTAGCTTGAGCTACATATTAAAACAAAACAAAGCAGACACCTACAAGAACAACAGAAATAAGTTAGAGGTGTAAGTATAAATATGTGCCCTAGCTTATCACTCCCNTGTGGGCCCCAAAGAGTCCCGTCCTTGTGTAGCAGTAAAGAAAACAGGGAGGGTTAAGACCACATTGTCCCTTGTCGGGCACACTGCTCCTTGACCTTGCACATGTCTTTTACTGGTCCCGACCCTCATCTTTGAGTCTCGTCTTTTCTCACTCCTATAGGCTTTCAAGCATGGTCCTCACAGATGAATACAGACTTTCAAGATTTCATACACAAAGGACGGTGGGTATTGTGAGAAAGTTTGTAATTTCCACAGTGTCCATCCCCAAGCCCTAGTTCCTTACCCATGTGAGCTAGGCAAGGAACTACTGCCTGCTTGTGCCCATCACTCAGGGCTGGTACCTCAGAGGAACAAAGATATTCCATGATTACCAGTGACAGCCAGTGTCAGGTGAGAGGGTGAGTTGCAGGACTTCCTGGTTTAGCAGGTTCTCCTAGGCTTCAGCACACCACCATTTATATTCCTCCGTGCTTTCTAGAACAACACACCCAGTGGCATGAAAATCTATTTTGAAGGGAAATTACTAGACTGGTTTACATAATACAGAGAGAGTAGCCCAAATACGGCTGCCTCACGCCAGAGAGGCTGAGATCCCTCGGTCTTCAAGGCTGTGTACCTCAGCAGTCCTGATCCAGTACCAAAGGCCTGGAAGAGCTGCTGAAGACTCAGGACAAAAAGCAAACAAAAATAAAACAGGCAGTGGGCTTGGTTGGTCAGCACTTTGCCAATTCCTACTGTAAAACATTTCTTATTTATAACATTTAAACCTTTTTTCAATAGTTCATTTTGTTCGAATTTGCCAGCCATATCTTTATCTATCCTTGTCTTCTATATTTTTATTATTTCATGTGTATGGATGGATGTTTTGTCTGCACATATGCCTGTGCACCACATGTGTGCCCGGTACCCCCATAGACCAGAGGAGGCCATCATACCCCCTGGACTGGAGTTAGAGATGGAGTTGGGAGCCGCCATGTGGGGCTGCGTATCAAACTCAGGTCCTCTGGAAGAGCAGCCAGTGCTCTTAACTGCGAAGACATTTCTCCAGCACCTCTCTCCTGATGTTTTTAAGCTTTCTGTGTTACCTTGTTTTATTTTGACCTTTGAAAATATTATACAAATCTGTGTGGTGTATTTAATTAAATCTACCACCCTGCTTTTTAATCATTACATTTTACCGATTGCATATATGGCAATTATTAATCTCTTTGAGACTATATCCATCTTCAACCTTAGAATCAGATCTGGCCCATTACCAGCAGGCTGGGTTGGCAGTCAGAGCTCGTCACTACAGACTTTAATGAGCCTGAGAGAAGGCCAATTTGCATAGCCCTTCCATGCCCTCAGAGTCCCAGACTCCTCACTGCATGCAGACTCATGTTCCTCCTCTTTCTGGGAACACAGACAACTGCTGGAGACGAGATCAACGTGTGAATGGTTCTGTTTCTGACTGGCCTTTTATGTCCTTCTGGGCAACAGGCATGTGGTCAGCATTACAATAGCTCTCCTAGTGATCAGGAATGGTAATTGGTCTGTGGTGCACAGTTCTCCGAAAAGCACACACAGACACATAACAGGAGACAGTCAAGGCCAGGATCTGAACCAATCAGTAAAGATACCATGAGCCACTTCAGATGCAGATGGTAATGTGGTTCTCAGCTCAGACAACAGAGGCTCAATGACTGCTCCACAGACTGTGGGATGCCTTACTGCAGGGGAGCCAGTTCTAGACTGCTGTTAAGGGGTATAGATCCTGCCGCAGTATGGGAGGGGGGAGGTCAGAAAGCCTCATGCCCCCATCAAGACCTGAGAGGAGATGGGAATTTGTCCTGACAAACTTCTAGCCTCTCCTGGGCCAGGAAGATCCTCNTGTGTGTGTGTGTGTGTGTGTGTGTGTGTGTGTGTGTGTGTGTGTATGTGTGTGTGTGCCACATTGCCACAGCGAAGCCATTCTTCAGCGGGTCCATCCCTGACTCTCACATACCCATATGTGATATATTATATTGCATATAATATGAATTCTCAGGACCATCGGCCACTTCATCAGAAACTCTAACTAGTTGCACAACTTGGGACTTGAGAGGCCCATTTCATATATTTGGGGCAACATTGAGAGTGACAGTTACTGTGACTCCTGCCACAGTATCTGCAAGCAAGCAGTAAATATACCAGTGGTCCAGATGTGGCCAGAGATGTTGATAACAGTACCCCACCCCCAACACACACGCACCTCAACCAGCCATCAGAAAGCCNAGGGCAGTGCCATCGTACACCTCACACAAGAAAGTTTAAGATAATGAATAAGCTGTGAACCATACAAAGGGGTTTTTAACTAAACTGTAACAGAAGGAGACTAAACAGAATCACGCCTGTGTCACCAAAATTGATCTCATTCTGTCCTCCTAAATGTACCCATTTCTTGCTGGCTATTGGGTGTTTTTAGACTTGAAATATTTCATTGGCAGTGAGGGGTGGCTGCAGTGTTCCTCACACAGGCTGGACACGGTCCCAAGTCAGGGCTGGATGTGGTCATCTCCCAGTTGGCTGCTCGGTGCTCTAGCCCCTCCTTCCACTCTCAATGCAGCTTCCTTAACCACGTAGCTAAAACAGGCCTCCTCTCCACCCTGGCATGCTCCTGCTCCTGCTCCCTGCTCTCCTCCATTCTTCTGTCCCAAGTGCTGCTAGACTCTTGCCCGTGTTGTCACTGCTTTGACCTCAGCACATAGTGGGTGCTCACTAAATAACTATTAAATAGTTAAATAAATAGATAATAATAAACCTTCACATCCTGAGTACAGGCCACTCAGCACAGGTTATAGACACACGTCTGTCCTTAGTCAGAGAGTATGGTCATGGTTTCCAAGCAACACTAAGCTCAGAACTTGTATTCTGGGTGTTTGTTGACAAAGTATTGAAATCCCATTGTAGGCAAATGTCACAGGCAAGTAGCCACCCTAACTTCAACCAAGGTCACCTTCCTGTGAGTGACAGGCCAATGTGTCCCTGTGCTCTGTCAATATGCTTCCCATGTCCTCTGGTTCCATTTCTGTTGTTGCGGTAAAATACTCTCTCCAAAAACAACTTAGGGAACAAAGTTTGTTTTAGGCCACAACCCCAGACCACAGTCCATCACTGAGGAAAGTCAAGATAGAACTCAAGGCAGAAATTTGAAGGTAGGCCTGCTTGCTATTCTGCACAGCATTACCACCAACCAAGGAATTTGTTTCACAGCAAGTAAGTAAGCCAGGGACNGCGGAGACCACTATTTGTTGGTTCATAGACTGTTTTATTCTCAGCTAGCTTTTTAGACACTTCAGGACCCCTGTCCAGGGAATGGTGTCATCCAGGTGAACTGGCTCCTCCTACATCAATTAACAACTAACACAACCTCCACTCACCCCCAGACATCTCTGCAGGCCAATCTGATGTAGGCAGTTCTTCAATTGACGGTCTCAGATGACTGTGTTAATTTGACATTTAAAGCTAACCAGGATCCCATGCATTGTGATTGCCTTGAGCTGACAAAGAGCACAACATTAGTCTGAACAGTGTTAACACTTACCAGCATGGGCCCTTTGTCTAAAAGGATTCCAATAAAAACTCAGGCCTGAACCGTGTTACAAACCAGCAAGGGCAAACAAATCCTTCAGCAGCTGCTGCTATTTTTGCCTCCCCTAGAGGGCGCTCCTCATTAGCCAAATCAAGCCNTGCTGGGAAATGCATGTTTTGAACGTCTTCCTTCTTTATGTGGTTTTGTCAAAAGGAACATTGTTTGCCCATTAAAATTCAGAGTTGATGATAAAAATATATTGTATAAAATCTTCAAAGAATAAATAAAAACATAATTAAAAAGGAAACAAGGCAAAACACAAACCTTCTTAGCTGAATGCTCAAAATTTTGGAAATACAATTTTCCCAAAAAGTTTTGTTGATTTATTTGTTTAAAAAAATTTTTTTTAAACCAGGCAGTGGTGGCTCATGCCTTAATCCCAGCACTCAGGAGGCAGAGGCATGCGAATCCCTGAGTTCGAGGCCAGTCTGGTTCAGGACAGCCAGGGCTACTCAGAGAAACCCTGCCTAGAAAAAAAAAATTTTTTTTTAAATGGGGCCAAGCATGGTGGTACACGCCTTTAATCCCAGCACTCAGGAAACAGAGGCAAGTGGATGTCAAGGTGAGTTCAAGGTCTACCTGGTATGCACAGTGAATTCCAGGCTAACAAAGGCTATATACTAAGACTCTGTGTGTGTGTGTGTGTGTGTGTGTGTGTGTGTGTGTGTGTGTGTGTGTCTGTCTCTCTCTCTCTATGTGTATATATATGTGTGTATATACATATACATATATACATATATTTATACTTAAAGTCAATATTTTAAAAGAAATTGGGAATAAGATAAATATTAAAATGTAAAGAGCAGATTTCTAATTACTTACACATGATATGTGAACCTGGTCTATTCATATAATCTATTGAAAATTGTAGCTCTAACTTTCTCCAGTTCCATCCAGCCTGTGGTCTTGTGTTTCTCCAGTCCCACCTGGGCCAGGGTCCTGCAGCTGCTTATAAAATAATCACTCAAAGGCTTAATATTAATTGCAAATTATATGGCCTATAGCTCAGGCTTCTTAGTAGCTAGCTCTTATAACTTAATTCAACTAACTATTATTAATCTATGTATTGCCACGTGTTCCCTGGCTTTACTTGTGTCCTATTTACATGTTGCTCCTTGGACAGCGATTTGGCGTCTCCCCTTCTCTCCTTTCTCCTCTCACTATCTCTCTTGGCTTTTCCTGCCTGGCTCCATCCTGCCCTGCCATAGGCCAATGCAGCTTTATTTATTAGCCAATGGGAGCAACGCATATTCACAGCATACAGAAAGACATCCCACAGCAGAAAATCATTAAAATACTAACATATATCTATGCAACACTTTCTTCCTGGTTTGCAGAACAGACGATTATTAATAGGAAACACGGAATCTTCTAGCCAGATTTCAACGAAAGCCTTTCTAGAATCAGTGGCTGCAGCTAGAAAGCCAATGTCTTGAATTAGGAAACAGAACCAATAATACTGTGCTCCCTTCCTTGTTGGGGGATATTGGATCACACTGTGAACCCCGAGTTTGCATTTGCATTAATTAAATAAAATTAACCTTGAGTCAGGAGACTGAGTTAGCAACTAGTTGACAGAAAGTAATCATAGAGTCTCAGAGGGCATGGGGAGAGATAGAGAGACACAGGAAGTAGTAGGGGAGTGTTGCAGCTTTTTTTGTTTGGTGGAGTGGAAGGACTTTTGGGGGGCAGGTGGGGAGGGGGAGANGCCAGCAAGGAGCGAAGGTTAGCTATTTGCTACTCAGCCTCTGAGCTAGCAAGTTTTCACCCCAGTCTCTAAATCTCGAGTCTTATTTATAAATAGAACAACAGAAATTTAGTTAAAGCTACCTTTAGCGGCACCAACAGGGCTGGTGACTGCGGGAACAGAGTTCCAGCCAGGCTGTGGCCTGAGCAGCCAGGCTGCTGCCAAAAAAGCAGGCCGGTAACTGTGGAGTCACAATTTCTGGCTGAAGTTGCATTAGATTAAGGCACAGCCACTGTGCTGAAGTTAAAACCACATTTCTTCCCCTTGAGGTCTGAATGAAGGGCTGCTCTAGGTCCAGCAGCCATTACCATTAATATAGAAGGCAATTGAGTCTAAACTCCAGACCATCAGATCCCCGTAGGTCAGAGGTTAAACCAAGACGTCCCAGATTAAAAGGAGAAGAGAAACCAACCACCTAGTCCAAAACATGAACAGACAGTTCCACAGAAAAAGAAAGGGCTGGAGAAAAATATCCCAAACATATGCGAAGACGCTTAACTCATCCANAAAAAAGTTAAAGGAACATATTGGTGGCAGGTCCTCTGCGTTGGCAAGGGTGGAGAGAAATAAGCAGCATTATATATTTTGTTGCTCAGAATGTAAATTGGCAAAAAGTCTTAGGATAACAATTTGACACTATCCATCAGGAGTGCAAATGCACAGACTCTATGCTGTAGCTATTCTACCACTGGGATTTTTCCTGCAGAAATATTCTTGGCAGGGCATGGTGACACATGCCAGCTATTGGGGAAGTTGAGGCAGGTGGACAGTAAGTTCAACCCAATAAGGTGAAAAGCACGTACTTGACACTAAAATCAGATTAGGAGATGCAAACATAGGAAATTATCAGAATAACTTTATCCACACATATTGACACCTGAATCCATGGTAGTTTCAAATAATAAAGGAACAAATATGGCTTATCTCACCAATGCATGTAGACTGGCCATTGCNTATAATCACAAGCAACATATCCTGGTTCATTTTTCATTTAAATAGGAACATACACATACTGAAGTGCCGCAGACTGACTCAGTCGGGTAGGAGAACCGGGGGGTCTCTGGTACTCAGGTGGGTGAGGATCGACTGGATGACAGAAAGCCACAGACTCAAAGGAACTGTAAAGCTGACTGTGNTTAATGTTGCTAAGCACAGCGTTTTTATGGACAGTTAGTAAAAAGGAAAACTTAGAATTGAATACACAATCTTCACGGACATGTACTTTCCCCAATAAATCAGACTGTACCCTGGTCGCGCTCAGATATCCCCAAGAACAATCATTCAGTATTGTGTAAAATACATGAGAAACTTATTAACCACAAATGTAATGGACAATAGGGGAGGGAGTCCATGCCAGGTGCCCGCCGCTTGTGTGGTTAACACTTGAAAGCCCTTAGTTCCCTTCTTAGTCTTTTTGCTTTTGAGAAAGAGGCTATAGGCATTCTCTGTCTTTTTTTGTTGTCATAGATCACCCCAATCTCTTTATTGTATATGTTTTTTCTGGTATATATTCCCAATATTTCTTACCTCTTCTCTATCCATTCTAAAGCTGGCATAAGTTGTTTTAGTATGCTCTTTGTTTCTTGGAGAGCAGACACCAAGGGGGCCTGCTTCTCCTGAGCTTTTCCATAAGTGGCAAGGTGTAATAGGAAACCTTTTCTCTCATGTAATGTACTCATCTATTTCCTAACTCATCATAGACTCCTGTATAAGGCAAAGGATTAAGAATACTTTTTATTCTCTTCAGGGAATTTTTTCCTTGTGGAGGGTCCCACCACCTGTCCCCTATGAGCCACTGCCATTTCCCAAGACATATCCTTTTGGGATTTTTATGCAAGTTTCTTGCTAAGTATTCTTCTGATTTTATGGGGTGGCCATATGAATCAGTGGTGGTGGAGTTATCTAGGACTTTCCTAACCCTCTCCATCTTTACTGTCCCAGTCTCTTGTTGCTGATTTTCAATTGGGTCATATAATCTCCAGTTGATTTATTCTCTTGCAAAACTTTCTAGATGGCCCACAAAAGTGGACCCTCAGATGGCCCTGGGGTCAGTCCCGGGCCTGAGCCATAATCAGGTGGTGGCGTGACAGTAGGGGGGTCACTCTCCGGTCCAGTTCCTGAGAACTGCTGCAGGCTTGACTGATGTTTCCCATAAGAAAGCAGGACAGAAACAAAAGAAACTGACAGCAAGAAAAGATATCCCCGGGTCACTGTGGCCGTGAAGCGTAGAGTACACCTCCTTCTTGGGGAACAGCCAAGCCCTCCAGGAGCAGAGCTTCCTTGAAGCCTCAGCCTCAGGCCTACGAGCACGTTTTTCCACATGCTACGCAGACTCTACTGGAGTCGCTGTGGCACTGAAGCAATATTCTGTCACTCACCAACTGTTAGGAAGTCTGGTGACCAGGCCCAGAAAATAGGCAGATTAACAGAAATCGTATATCCATGGTGACAGATAACACTGTTGAGGATGCCACCATCCTCAGAGAGTTTTGGATCCCAAGCTCAGACCAAAAACACCTCACAGGTACATTTGATGGGTCAAACTGGGTCTCATGTCCACTGAAGTGCCAGAGCAGCTGGGAAAGTGAAGACCTGGCATTTCAGGTCTATAACTCGAGACAGACTGTCTTACTAACACAGGTAAAATGGGTGGTCCCCACCACATGGGGAGGGGCTCAAGTGTCATACGGCCAAGGTCTACTATTGTGATGAAGATTCCACTGTAGAAAAATCTGTCAATGCAATTTGCCATATTAATAGGTCAAAAAGAAACACTATGCAATTCTCTCTGCAAAGGAAAGTCATTCCTTCAGAAAAAAATAATAGTTTTTAAAGTATTTATTAAAACTTTGTCATAAAGAACCTGTGCATAAAAATAACAATAACAACGCGCNCNCACACACACACACACAGCAAAGTTTGCACGTCTCAGCATCTACACGGTCAGAAGAGCTACTCAGCAACTGTGCTCACACTGGGTTTACACTTTCATTACCAAATATATTTTTATGCACTTATTCTCTAGCCAAAATCCCCCCGCCAAGGGGACTGGAGAGATGACTCAGTGGTTAAAAGTACTGACTGTTCTTCCAGAGGTCCTGAGTTCAATTCCCAGCAACCACATGGTGGCTCACAACCATCTGTAATAGGATCCAATTCCTTCTGGTATATGTGGAGACAGAGCACTCATATACATGAAATACATGAATAAATAAGTCTTTAAATTAAAAGAAAAAGAAAAAAAACTCCCCCTAAAAATCCATGACAGGGCTAAATCACCCTCATAAGCTCTTTGAGGACTCAAGTGTCTCACTTGCACCCAGTCCTTCCTCACTGCCTAATTCGTACCTTTTTTGTTCTTCTTTCTACATGTTATACTGAACCCATATGTACATTTGGTTACTTATATACATATGTATTATAGGCTAGGATCTGCCTATGAGAGAGAACCTGCTGTTTCTTCTTTCTGAAATCATGTGATTAATATTATACATTGTAAGTCCAATAAAGTCTTTTAAAAAATTGCACCTGGTGGGGCTGGAGAGATGGCTCAGTGGTTAAGAGCACTGACTGCTCTTCCAGAGGTCCTGAGTTCAATTCCCAGCACCCACATGGTNGCTCACGACCATCTATGGTGAGATTTGGTGCCCTCTTCTGGCCTGCAGGCAGAACATTATATACATTATAAATAAATAAATCTTATTTAAAAATGCACCTGGATTAGGATTTTAAGATGCTAGATAAGAGGGAAAGCCTAAGAAACATCCTGTTAATGTCAAGGGAAAGCAATGGCCACTCCCCCAATGTTCTTCAACACCATACTCAAGTCTTTGTGCAAAAGGAAAGAAGGAAGGAAAGGAAGGGAGGGAGGGAGGGAAGGAGGGAGAGAGAGAGGGAGGGAGGGAGGGAGGAAAGTGAAAATCCAGAAGATCTGTGTGGAACTTTAGCTCTTTCAAACAGGATGTGACCACTTACTTACCCACAGAATAGTAAAGCAGGAGCCACACACTTGGCTGTCACAGGATGCTTTAAAGCAATAAAAACTAGTTTCATAAATATTTTTGNTGGCCATATCTTATAAAATCACAATATAATAATTAAAAACTTAATGTCTTTCCTCACTGCAAATTAAAACCCTTGGTAGATGATGAGATCCAAGTGAAATTTCAAAAGCACATAAATATAAAATAAACCCATCCCCAGTCACCACTGGAAACTGGCAGGGACTTCACCCTCAGATGCTTTTAGTGTTGTGGAAGTAGGACAGAAAGCTCAGCGTTCATCATAAAAACAAACAAACAAACAAACAAACAAAAAACAGCAAATGAATGGGGATGGGGGGAAAACAGTAATATTGAGTTAATGAAATGGAAAACCAAACAACAAAAGTTTCAGGAAATATAATTAAGCTCAAAAGCTGATTGTCTGTAAAGAGCAATAAAACATACGCACTCATATGACACAGATTAAAGAATAAGGAGAGAGGGTGTGAACAATAATATATATTGCCCTAGAAGAGTGGTTCTCAACTTGTGGGTTGTGACCTCTTGGGTGGACCGGCCTTCTACAGGGGTCACATATCAAATATCTTGCATATCAGATATTTACATTACAATTCATAACAGAAGCAAAATTACAGTTATGAAGTAGCAACAAAAATAATTTTATGGCTGGGGGTCCCCACAACATGAGGAACTGTATTAAAGGGTCACAGCATTGGGAAGGTTGAGGACTACTGCTTTAGGAGCTAATGGTTTCATAGCTAAGTTTTATGCAGAATTTATAGGGGAGATAATTCCAAAGATCCATCCATCCATTTGGATCCATCCATCCAAATCCAGGGCCTTGTGCCTGCATAAGAGCTTGACCAGGAGATACATCCCTGATATCTAAAGCTCTTTAACTGTTCCACCTAACAGGAAAAGGACTCCTTCCATTTTATCAAAGCAGCTTAATTACAGCACCAAACTGATCAAACAAGGCTCCCCAAGAAAGATAAGACTAAGTTTCTGTGAAGAACCTAAGAGTTANNCACTGTAGGTTTGCAAGCTTATGGCCCTTGTTCCAACTTTTCAATGAAATAGGTTACATAGTGATATTCAGTCCATCTTTATTTATAGACATTGAAATCTAAATTTGATATAATTGTCAACTATTTTTATTTTTATCACAGCCACTTTTTAAAAAAAAGTAAAAAGCAGGGGCTGGAGAAATGGCTCAGAAGTTAAGAGTGCTTATTCTTCATGCAGAGGTCCTGAGTTCCATTCCCAGCACCCACATAGTGCCTCACAAGTGCCTGTAATTCCAGTTCCAGGGGATCTGATGTCCTCTTCTGGCCTCTGCAGGCACTAGGTGTGCATATGGTGCACATACATACGTACATACACATAAACAAAACATTCATTTATATTAAAAATTAATTAAAATAAAAACCACTCTTTTTTATAATATAATTTTTGATTGAATCTTTGGGTATTTCACATCGTGTACCCAAATCCCACTCTTCGCTCAGTCCTTCCATATCTGCCATCCACCCTGGTAGCCTCCCAACAAAAGTTAA
>LZPO01044192.1:1003557-1023792 GCA_001675575.1 Neotoma lepida
TCTTTCCTGCATCCATCACGTGTTCATTCGCTGTAATGGCATTGGAAGCTGCAGTGTGTCATGCAATATACCCTTTAGCCAAATCAGCCCAAACGACTTTCCTTGAGAGTGTTCATTGCAATAGATCGTTAGGCTAGTTCAAGTCCTCTGGCTTCTGCTACAACGACAATCCTGGACCCTCACAGAGACTCTCAGATATCCTGTTGTTGTCCTGAGCTGTGGGGGATCCTGCAGCTATGGATCCACAGGGCTGGCCCTCCAGCAGCTCCTAGATGGGGAAGATGTTGGGGTGGACCTGGACGGTAATTGAGTTGGTCAGCCTGCCAGCTTTCCGGAATCCACACTATCAGAGATAGCTCACTCTCTGCCCAGGTGAGGGGCGGGGCCAGCTCTCTCACACCCAAGGCATCAGGCTGGCTTGCCCAGGCCTTGCCACCGGGGCCAGTTTTCCAATGCCCCTGGGCAGGGTCAGCTCTCTTGCAAGCAGCATCATGAGCTCTCCCACACCACCCAGGTGATGGGAGGACCAGCTCACCCATGCCCACACCATCAATGCCAGCTCTCCTGCACTTCTCCAGTGAAGGGCAAGGCCGACTCTCCCACACCCATGCCACCAGGACCACCTCTCCTGTGCCATCCCAATGAGAGTTCTCCTGCACCCATGCCATCGGGGCCAACTCTCCCAAGCCTATGTCACCACTTGTACCACAGTGTAGTGGCTGGTGGGAGTGGAGCCAGCTTAGGGTGACCCTCAGACATCAACATGACTTCTGGCTGCATTACGTACCCCAGACATCCTTAGCCTTTGGTGGTAATACAGGCTACTGATATCAACACAGACCCTGGCTGCATAAGGACGGTGGACCCAGACATGGCCCTTGGTCGCAGCAGGAGCCCACACATCACCACAGTCTCAAGTGGCTGCACGGGGCTGTCGCATCAAAGTGCTCCTTCAGTTCTGCCTCTCTTCANAGCTCACAGAATGCTGGGCTCCTCTTCCTCTCCTGTCTCCCCACCACATACTTCCTCATTTCCTTCTACTGTGTTGGTCCGGCAAGGGCTGGGCGCTGTAAAAAACACTCTCAAGTCACATGAGCAATAGACTAGCCTTGACCCATGGGTAGTATTTTTGCTGATCTTGGCAATAGGACAACCTCACTATTGATTATAGAAATGAAAATATGAAATGAGGCATTACAAAGTAGGCTCCAGCAATGGGTCCAAGATCAAGACATCAAGAGTGAAAACAAAGAGCNGAGTGTGGTGGCACACACCTCTAGTCCCTGCACTTAAGAAACTAAGGTAGGGGGATTGCTATTAATTCAAAGCCAGGCTAGGCTACCAGTGAGTTCCTGGCCAGCCTGGACTACCAGAGACTCTGTCTCAAAACCCCCCCAAAATAAATGATAAGAACAAGTAAGTTTTATTCTAAGAATGGCTCAACATTTAACACAGGACATCATCATCACCTCTACTGGTTGGTCTGTTCAAATTTTCTTCTTTTTCCTAGTTGATTTTGGTGCTGTGCTTTTTGCTAGGAGGCCACTCACTTCCTCAATATTCTCACCATATATTTGCCTTTGTCATTTTATTTCACTTTTTTATTTATTAAATTTGTTCTTGGGTGGCCTCACACACATGCACAATGCACACTAGCGACTCTTACTCTCACCCTCTCCTGTCCCACTACCANTCCTGACTGTCCTCCCCACTTCACTTCGGCGTACAAATCTCTCTCATNTTCATGTCTATTCCTTTTGGTTTTGTGATTNACTGGCCTTAACCAGGACCCTCTGCGTGACCATGGGTTTGGAGCTATCTGTAGGAGCCTGGTGGGCTCAGCAGTGCATACACAACAGGAGACAGAATTGCTCACCAGCTGATAGTTCAGCAACAAAAGGCACGGCCCTATGAGCACCCCCTTCCAGGACAGTTGACAGGGCCAGTCTTCTGTGAGCCCAGAGCAGGCAGCCACACTTGTGAGTTAAGTGCAATGGTTCTATCAAGTCCAGAGAATGGCAGTTTGCATTTTCACCCCTATTTTCTAGCTCTTGCATATACTTCCTGCCTCTTCTTTCATCCATAAATCTCCATGAACATCAGAGGAGGAAGTGTCAATGTCTCGTTTAGGGCTGTTAATCTCAGCTTCTTGGGCTTCTGTGAGTCTCTGCATTCACTGCCATTCAGCGTAAGGAGTCTAAGGGTGTGAGCATAGCTATTTAGAGGGCAATTTGATGCCATGTCAGTTTAGTTAAGCAACAGTAATAAGTTCCCCAACTATGACCTCCCAAAGCCTGGGTTGTCAGTTGGGCTTACAGTACCAGGTATTGTTTCCTCACCCCACCATGAAGTAAGCCTCAATCAGAGGCCAGTTGGTTACCCCCATAACAGTTAAGCCACTACTGTACAGATGGATACATCTTGCTTTATGTTTGGCCCATGGGTCACAGCAGGGCAAGACTGATAATAGCTTTTCTTCCCCAGCAGCCCACACAGCCTCCTTCAACACTTTAAAGGCTAGCCTGCTGGGAGGAAGAGTTCTGCTGGTTCTAGCTTACTTTCTCTGTATCTACTGTCTAAGGCAGTGATTCTCAACNGTCCTAATGCTGTATCTCTTTAATATAGTTCCTCATGTTGTGGTGATCTCCAACCATAAATTACTTTGTTGCTACTTCAAAACTGCAATTTTTCTACTTTTATGAATTGTAATATAAATATCTGTGTTTTCCAGTGGTCTTAGGTGACCCTTGTGAAAGGGTTGTTCAACCCCCCAAAGGGCCCATGACCCACAGTTTGAGAACCACTGCTCTAAGGTATGTGGTATCTTCTGAAATATGGTCTTCTCCTCTAGTTCTGATGAGCAAACATGATGTTACACTGTTTAGGGGGGGGTTGGAGTCCCTCTGACCAGCTCNTATGGAGTTATCTCAACTCCTGACCACTGGGGACTGTCATCAACAACCCTCTGCTTCTAGGAACTGCTTCCATCCAGCCGTGCAGAGCAACTCCCTTCCATCTCTCTTATGTATTTTTATTTGGGTTACAGGACCACAGACTTCCTGGCTACTCCTCCCCTACCCCACCCTCTCATCTGCTCAAGGACGGTCTAGATCCTTCCTAAAGTGCTGAGAGAGTCCTCCCAGTTCCTGGGGTTTCTGACTTGGATCCAGCCAGGGATGGCCAGGAGCCACCTGCAAAGCTCTAGCATGTTCCTTCTTTGTAGGCCNTCTTTCACACGCACCCCAGCCGGGGTTCACCTGACAGCCCTTCTTGCTAATGGTACCTCTGTGTTCTTCTTGCCACTCTCTGATCAGGGAGGTCACAGTGCTGGTGCCAGAGGAACCGAGAGGGGAGTTTGGGACAGGCCAGCCTCAGGTGCAGCCTGTATTAGGATCTTGACTACCTTAGTACTGTGATTATGAAAGACAAAGTTTCTTAGATGCTGCCTGCCCACAGCAGGTCTCTTCTCCCAGTAGCCCACTAGTGGAGATCGAACCTGGGGGTCTCATAGATGCTGGGCAAACATCTATCACTGAATGCTATCCCAGCCCCCACCCCCACCCTCCCTTTTTTTTTTCAGGTAGGACCTCCCTAAGTGTCTCAGGATGGCCTTGATCTTGTGAACTTCCTGACTTAGTTTCCTAAGTACGAGGGACTACAGGGCCATGGCACCAGGCCCAGACCCTTCTAGTTTTTAAGTTTGGAAGAACTGTCTAGTCCACGAAGAAACCTAGAAACTAAGAAAGAAAAACATAGCTACATTCATGTATGGTGGTTTATGATTGTAATAATCGCAATTTGTAGAGTGTGGATACAGGAGTTCAAGGTCAGCCTGGGCTACATAGCAAGACCTTGTCTCCCCCCCTCCAAATAAAAACAAAAATGAAAACAATAAAAAAGAAAAAGACATACATTTTGACTATATCAAAATTTAAAAGCTTCATTGGAAGCAGATATATCAAAGGAAAAAAAAAAAGACGGGGCAGGCAGAGGATTACAAAGTAGTGATAGATGAAGCTTCCATGTCTAGAGTTAGAGTTGTCAGAGTCAAACCACAACCAAATAGGAGATGGGCCAAAAAGATTTGAATAGAGGAGCAAATATTTTATCAATCAACCTAGAAAAATGTGCTCAATCTGTTCTGAGAATGCGAAGTGAAGTGGCTGTGAGGAATCCCTTCCACCCTGAAGACTGAGAAGGATCTTGCAGAAGTGTGATAATAAGTACTGTTGGCAGAGATGAGTCTCCTCAGACATGGATGGCAGAGGGATGGGAGCTAACACAGCTCTCAAAAGAGCAATTGGAGCCTGGTGTGGTAGTACATGTTTGTAAGCCCATCACTGGGGAGGCTGAGGCAGAAGGATGGAGAGTTTGAACCCATCCTGGGCTACATAGCCTGGAAAACAAACTAATAGTCTGGCATCATCCGATGAAGTTTAATAAGGCTGGGAGCCCAGGGGAGCCAGGGAGGCTGGAATTCACAGTGCAGACCACGGGAAAAAGAAAACTGCAGAGAGAGGTGTGCAGATCTTTAGATGCTCCCTCCTTGAGTATTCAGTGGCCTGCCATCCAGACCTGCCTGAAACCTGAGACCAGGTGAACATAACAGTTACTGAGACAGTGTCCCGTGCCCACACAGTCAGGAACAGTGTNCAGATCAAGTGGACGCTGGACAAAGCGGGGTTCTTAGACTTTTCTACTCATAACCCCTTTTACTCCAGAAACTTTTAGGTGACCCTGGATATTAGGTATTTAAAAATAGATACATGAAGCAATTATTTACTGATAATAAATCATAAAGGAATTTATTTTAAATAAATGTAGACGTACATACATATTTTATCATGTATTAAAGATGAATCAAATTTGTACGCTAGTGAGAGGGGTGTACTTATTTAGTTTTGTACACTAGTGAGAGGGTGTACTTATTTAGTTTTGCACGCTAGTGAGAGGGTGTACTTATTTACTTACTTATTTAGTTTTGCATAAGGAGTTAAATCTTGGCAGGATATTTGACACTGTGGGGTGAAGAGCATTGTCAATGCTCTCCAGAGTTGGTCAATATTTTCATCTTATAATCATCAATTAATGTGAATAGCATCACATAAATGCATAGCACAAAACAACAAAAGTATGTTTATGAATCTTTCGGAAATTATTGGAAATTTTGCCTTTATCTCAAGTCAAAATTCATCTAATGATTTTTTTAATGAAAGTCAAATCAGCCACTCAAATAACAATTCCCCAAATTAAACATTCGAACATAATAAAGTCCAAAGATACATTAAATTGATGCATGCTGAAGAACAACTGCAGGAAAATATTCAGTATTTGGTTTTGTTTCTATAAGAGCAGAAAACTCTGTATGTACAGTAAAAACACCGCAGATCAGAGTACACCACAGTCTCCGCTCCGGAGCCTTGGTGTCTCTGACTGTGTTTGTTGCTGTTGACTGGTGATGCTGCCAGTGGCTGAGTTTGGGGCCAGATATTTCCAGGCTCTTGGCGTCTGATCCAAAGATCAGGGATCACACAGAATTGTGAAAGAAGCAAGATAATTTCATTTGGAGCAAAGCAACAGTACAGGTTAAAGAGAGATACACTGTCAAGATTGACAGCGGGCACGTGAGTAAGGACACTCAAGGGCCTTGGTTATTGTTCAGGTCTTCCTTTCGTGGGGTTCAAGAGGAGGGGCTGGTTACCAAAGGGTGTAGTTTGAGTAGTTTTCTATTTTGATTGATAAGTTACATAATGGTTTCTCTACTGAACATGTCCCTTCCCATAATACATCTGACTTTAATGTATATATACATGCACAATTGTATATAGGCATAAGCTGGTAAGCCAGTTCAGATTGGTGCTTCTATTCTTCATACCTAGATACTTGGGGATGTACTTGAATAGACACTGTCTAATGTATAACATTGAGCAAAGATGGAAGTGTACATAGCCTAATGCAGGTGGGTTCCAGAAGGTTCTGAGATCGCTAGGTGCATTGTTTGGAGATGGGTATGTGTGCATAATATATACAGGCGAAGGAACTGGGCTGCCAAGTGCGTTATTGCAAGAGAGGGGTGTATGCACAACCCCAAACCAAATGGAGGTCCCGTGATACTAACCTACNTCCTATGCTCACCTGCCACAGAGTGATGGCACATGCAGTACAAAGCACACAGTGCTGCATGTTCAGAACCAAAGTTGCAGTGAAGTTGTGCAGTGCAACATGGGTGAGCGCTGCCCAAACACCTTGGAATTTGAACTAATTTTTGGTCATGAACCTTCAGTAACCTTTTTCTCTTGCTAAATGTTGTGCAATCCCCACATTCAATTCCATGGGGGTCATGACCTACAGCTTAGGAAGTCCGATATGGTGCTCAGAATGGCCTCTGTCAGCAGCAAGGAATAAGGAAGACTAAACATGACTCTCTCATTTCCTAACAAAGTTTAGAAGCCAGATCTAAGAGGAGCAAACTGTTTCCAAGAATCTTAATTGTATCCCAGGGGAAGAAAAATCCAAGAGTATTTATAGGGACACAAAAATATCTAGCATCCAACAAAGTACAATTCTCATTGACTGGCATCGAACCAAAAAAATTACTGGGCAAAGAAACAGGAAAATACCACCCATATTTGGGGGGTGGGGTACCAGTCAATCAAAACTGACCCAAATACCAGACTTAGAAAGCAAGGACGTTAAAGCAGTTACTGTAACTGCACTCCATATGGTCAAAAGCTTAAATATAGAGGCATGGGAGATATTTTTAAAGATCCATATTGAACTCCTAGAGATGAAAATGACAGTGTCTGAGCTGAAAACTATAACTGGCAGATTAACAAATTACAAAGGCCAAAAAAGACAGAGAGAGAGAGAAAGAGAGAGAGAGAGAGAGGGGGAGGAAGAGGAGGAAGAAAGCAGGGAGGGAGGGAGGGAAGGCGTGGAGGTAAGTCGAGCCAGTTTTCTGATACTGTAGCAAATACTTGCAGAGAAGGGGCTGATTTGGGCTCATGCGTTCAGAGGTGTCAGCCTGTGGTCTGCTGGTCCATGGCTGACAGGCCTGTGACGAGCAGTCATGCTGGGTGTGCATGCAGAGAACAGGACCACTCATGTCATGATGGGGAGATTAAAGAGAACAGGCAGGAGACCATGGCCTGACAACCTGCTTGCAGGCATGCCCCCAGTGACCTAAACCCTCTCACTAGGTCTCACCTTGTGAAGCTTCCATCATTTTCCCAGCTGAGGACCAAGCCTTGATCGGAGACCACCATCTGTGTGGGGGGGGGAGGGGGGAAACGTAGCCAAACCATAGCAAAAGGAATCAGAAAAATTATTTGCTGAAAAATATGGCTGAGAAATTTCCAAATTGATGAAACATTTTTGCTTTAAAATTTTTTATTTAATTAAAATATAATTGTATCATTCTCCCCTCCGTCTTCTTTCTACTACCCCTTCAACGAGTGTCCCCTCCCAAATCCAAGGCAACATAAACATATAGCAAATCAACATCTAAATACAAACTGCTGAGTCTGTCCAGTGTTGCCTGCAGGTTTGTTTCTAGGGTTGACCAGTTGGTAGTGGCTAACACTTAGGGGGTCTCATCCTGCTGGAAAATTCATCCTCCTTTCTTAGCAGATGTTAACTGCTTGTAGCTCTTCCTCTAGGGATGAGGCCTCATGAGCCTTTGAGACCTCCCCTGTCTGTGTTGGGATGTCAGCTGCNGTTGATTGTTCAAGTCTTATTTAGGCAGCCATGATGTTGAGATGTCACGAGTGTTGCTTCCCTGTCAGAGCTAGAAGGCACATTCTCCTAGAAGACTTCCAAGTCCTCTGACTCTTACAATCTCTCTGCCCCCTCTCCCCAGATGTTCCCCGAGTCTTATGTATAGAAGTTGTATTGCAGATGTATGCTTTGGGGCTGGGAACCTCATGACCAGTTGTTCTAGGCATTTTGACTAGCTGGGGCTCTCTGTGATGGTCTCCTTCTGCTGCAAAAAGAAGCTTTTTTGATGAGAGGTTGATTAAAATTTTAAATTCACAGAGTCAAGAAGTCTAGTGAAAATTAAGCACAAAAAACAAGAACACCAATGTGCACTAAAGCCTTCTGCCACCAGACAGGTGCATGAGCTTCAGGCACGTCCATGAGCTTCGATGGGGCTTCTTCAGTTCCAGTCCAGACTTCAGATGACAACAATCCAGCCATCATGTAGATGGCAGCCTCAAGGCAGAACCATGTGGGTAAAACCCTCCTGGATTCCTGACTCACAGAAACTGTTAGGTAGTAATTTTTAGTTGTCACACACACCACACACACACATACACACACACACACACCATTTTTAAAAAGTCATTTCTGTCCTGAAATACTCTGAAAAAGAAAAAAAAAAAGCAATTTCATGGTAAATGTTACCATGGTAAAAACACAACAGTTGGTATACAGCTCAGAGAGGGCACTTTTTCAGTATCCATGAGGCCCTGGGTTTGATCTCCAGTACTTGAAATAAAAAGTTCCTCTACTAAAACAGTAAACACTGTCCAAAACTGTCAGAGTCAATTTTCTTGGAATCTGGAAACCAGTCAAAAGATTAAAGTAGCTAGGTGTTGCTTAATGACGAAAAACCAAACAAGGCAAACCTTGAGCCTTGATCAGAGCTTGGTGGCTTATTTAACTTAACCCTAGACCCATCTCACCCTTGCTCCCTAGCTCAGTGGCAGCCTTAACAACCACAGCAGAGGCTCAGCAACACCAGCATGGACCTTACTCTGAAAGAACTGTAGTCACTCACTTTTTCATGTCTGTTGACTCCCTGCAGTACTGGCCTGTGGCTAAAGGGCTTGCCTTTATTTAGCCAGGCTCCACTGAGCAGCTGCCCAAGGGTGTTTGTGGAGATCACTGAAAGCAAATCCATTAGCCACTACCCCCTGGCGCAAGCGGTAACGGTAGAACAAACAAAACAAACCGAAAGCACTGGGTGGCAGAGCCCAGGGATTGGGGCGTTCTGGAGAACGCAGGCTTTGAGCAGCTCTCCCATTCCTGTCATTCTGGAAGATGTGTGCAGAAGAGAGATGAGGAGCTTTACAATGGGATGACACAACAAAGATCACTGCTGGGCATTTGAAGTAGAACATACCTGTGGGTAAAGCCATTCCCAGAATCCATAAGGATATAAAGGAAGATCTCAGTGCCAGGCCAGGCTACCTTTCTATGAGCCAGAGAGTCCATTGAGGCCTCCAAAACAGTATAAGCTATTGATACTGTTATTCTTGCCCCCCCAGAACTAGATGATAAGACACTATTGTTGAAGGCACCCCATGCTTTGATTGCAGAACACAGTGAAATTAAGTTGGAACTGAACTGGAAGCTTCCTCCCTGCTGGTTAGTATCCATAGTATCCGAAGGTGCTATGCCAGCCACTCGGGGAAAATGTCATTGTCCATTTTATTCAGCTGTGATCCCTGCATGCTAAACTACTGACCTGCCAGACAACATATGCTCAAGAGTACAACCGTGGCACAACTGTTATGAGGTTAACCAACTACTTTCTGCTTGGATTTGAGGCATGCTTCATGGGAAGGGATTCGCATCTGGTACTGTTGACCTGGTACTATAGACATGGCCCATGACTGGGGAGGTCCCAGGTCCTAGGAGGGAAAGCTACTGCTGTTGTTTTGCTAAATGGACATGATGCACCTGCAAATTGCTTTCTAAATAGTTGTGGTTTTGCCTTTATGTTGTATAATGTTATTTTAAGGTGGGTCACTTTTGTTTATGTTGCATTTGTTTAACTCTGTGAAGCTGTGTTACTGTGCCTGTCTAAAACACCTGATGGTCTAATAAAGAACTGAACGGCCAATAGTAAGGTAGGAGAAAGGATAGGTGGGGCTGGCACGCAGAGAGAATAAATAGGAGAAATCTGGGAGGAGAGAGATCTAAGAGCGAGAGAAAGAGGAGGACATCAGGGGCCAGCCACCCAGCTACACAACCAGCAACGGAGTAAGAAAGAAAGGTGTACAAAAATAGAGAAAGGTAAAGCCCAGAGGCAAAAGACAGACGGGTTAATTTACAGTTAAGAAAAGCTGGCAAGAAACAAGCCAAGGTAAGGCTGGGCATTCATAATTAAGAATAAGCCTCCGTGTGTGATTTATTTGGGAGCTGGGTGGTGGGCCCCCCAAAAGAGTCAAAAACAAACAACACCACCCTTAGAACAAGTTGCTGTTGGCTTTGGTCAGAGAAGCTTTGTTTTTGCAGTGAGCCCCATTACTGCAGAGGCTCATAATTGGTCAAAGTACTGAGACAAAGAGGCTGTTCTAAATGAGACAGCTATGCCATTCCCTCTAAGGCACAGGGAACATCATGGAAGCCGGGGCAGACAGAATATAGGAGGCAGAGGAAGGGATAGAATGATATGGAATGCTGTCTTCCAGACGTGATATGGTCCGTTGCACTCTTGAACTTTACAGGCAGTTTTTTTGGCCTAGCAAACTGGGCTTACTGCTTCCCTATCTTTCTATTACGTGACCATTCAAGCACTGAACTTAAAGTTATCCACATCCTATTCCCTATACATACTGCTAGCTTGTGTGTTCACTTCTCCCTCTCTTCTCTCCCTCCCCTTTCATCCACCCATCCACAAGCTACTGACTCTTCATTTTTCATTTAGTGACCTAGAGATAGACTCCTCCCAACTCACTGATCCCTCCTGACCAGGATCTATAAGATAAACTTTTTAACTAGTTTCCTACGTGGCGATATGTGTTTAATCTATGCCTTCCTTCTGAAGAACCAACAGCTTCCCCAGGCCAGATCTTCACTAGTACTCCAGGAGACAAGAGCTATATGAAGCTTAGAAAGGTTGCATGGTTTGCATTAGGGAGCCTAGAAGAGCCATGGATGTGGGTGGACCAGAGCAGGTAATGTCTTGGATATCTGAGAGAATCAGCCTTACAGGTAAACATTATCTTAAGAGTGACAATGTTGGCCGGGCGGTGGTGATGCACGCCTTTAATCCCAGCACTCGGGAGGCAGAGGCAGGTGGATCTCTGTGAGTTAGAGGCCAGCCTGGTCTACAAAGTGAGTTCCAGGACAGACTCCAAAGCTACACAGAGAAACCCTGTCTTGAAAAACAACAACAAAAAGAGTGGCAATGTTGATATGAGCCAAGGTGTGTAGCCTTTGTGATACTCTGGGAGACAAGAGTTTAAAAAATTGTACAGGTGCACAGTTCCCTCTGCCCATAGGCTGAAATCCTTGTCTAGATGTCCCTTTGCTCTGGGACATTAACTATACTAAATTCCAGGCCATATTATCACCATTCTCCTTACTGTAATTGGGTATACACAGTCACTTAGCACACATTGGTAATTCAGGGGTAATCAGAAACGTCTCCATGGGAAGTATTATCTTTATATTCTCCAACAACTCCCCCTATGAATTTAAAATATTAGTTGTTTTGCTTTGGTCACCCAACTGGAGACAGGCGAGGAGTCCTTTCCTGAAGGCAACCCTACAATGTTGCTTCCCAATTACACCCATCTATCCACTGAAATCCCTGTGTACGGTGACTTTCATGGTGCTTTATCTATATCTGACTTCCCCAAGAGTTAAAAAGAATCACAACACAGTGCCCAGCACAGCACAGCATGGCCCCAGTGCCTTTTGACCGCTCTGTATAGACAGCTAGCCAAGCCCCCTGACTTCCGTCCCCAATGGGACATGCCCATCCCAACAAAGGTGAGCTGTGTTTATTCCCATAAGCCTGTTGCTTTTACTGGCAGGTGGTGGACTGAACATTCCAGCTCTATCCATTCAGTTGTCAGGCTGATGTAAATTTAACAAACACAAACCTATTGTAGCATAGCCTTGGGTTGATGAGACATTTGCATGAGATTCTAGCCCAGATGGTTGGTGTCAGATGGCTGACTTGTGCTGTGTGTTCCTGTGCCTGTGTACCTGTGTCTCTGTCTGTGTAAGTTTCTATGTTGTGTGCCTAGATTATAGGGAAGGGGTCCGTGCCATTGAAGAACAACCTGCTGTGGGTATAAATAATTCTGGCCAAGCACAAGCTAATCTAACAGCTGTGGCTCAGCAAGTACAGATATTAATAACATCATTCCCACCCTGGCTCTGAGTAAAGAATGTGACCTGTTCTCTTGGCTCAACCCTCCATAATGGGGTGAATGGCTGTGTACAACATTTCAGTTCATAGCAAGTGTCTTCACATTGTCTATTGAATTATGCTGTTCGCACTGCCTTAATGTCTCCATTATTCATACAGAATCCATCTCAATGGACAAGGTCTAATGCCTAAGCATTACGGTGCCACCTCATTCTCTTGCTTCTGGTTAACCTTCAGACTCTGCACAAGCAGAAAGTAGAGGCGAGCATAAAGTTCTTCACAGCTGTAAACTGGGAGAAAGCCAGAGAATACCCCCAAATCCACATAGAGCACTTCTGTAAATACTGGGCCTTGGGGCAGTATGCTTCTTTGCCTTAAAGAAAATCTCTATTGAATCACAAAATGGCCACTAAGATAACAGGACAAAGACAAACAATCAGCTACACATAAGAAAACATGCAGATTTTTATAAAATCATTTCAGAAAATTTACTAAAAAAATCAGCAATAACATTCTGGGGAAGGAGGGTGATCTTTTAGAATTCTCTCTTTCATACACACAGAGAGCAAGTGAGAAATTGGTAAATAAATGTATATTAAAAAGAGATAAAGAATCAGCTAGGAAGAATCACACACACACACACACACACACACACACACACACACACACACCCTTACCTGCCTACATAATCCCAATACTCCATATGCTATCCTGGGCTAAATAATAAGTTTGAGGCTAGCTGCGGCTATATAGTGATACCCTACTTCAAAAAGCTGGGGCTGCTGGGGAGATGACTCAGGTAATAAGCACCTGCTGCAAGCTGCAGGAAAATGTAATGGAATTCAGCGACTATCACAAAAGCTACTACTTGGAAAGGTCAAGGACTTTTCTGAAGGTCAAGCCATGGCTTAAGAAGTCTTGGTGATATTTTAGCTTTTGTATATATATTAGCCTATTCCTGCAATGATTTCCTTGTGTGCTATGTACGCTTCCAAGAACTCATAACAGTGTATTTTATCTGAAATACCTATCAAGCATCCAAGGCCAAATAATCTCCTGAATTAAGGTAAATTAAGCTCAGACCTTCCTTTCTTATACAGCCTTAGTGGTATTTATACTAACATCATAGACTCCTAACATTTACTTAACCACCTCCAGGAATGTAGTTTGAGCACGTAAATTCCCTTTTTCTGACATATTAACTGATTTTAGCTCTTAGTTGACCTCCTCCCTTAGCACTCCCCTTTCGGGTTGTAAAAGAAAGCCTGATGTCACTGCCTGAGGAAAACTCTTGTCTGCCTTTATGATCCTTTAAGAATTCAAGCCTGGTGACCTTTCTTTGGCTAGCGCACTGCTATTGCATGGCTATATAACTGTAAACCTCAGAGACTGGAGGAGGATCTTGACTGAGGAGGATTTTGAAGATTTGGAGGCTTTTGACTGGAGAACTAGATGGAGAATTAGAAGAATGAGATGGAAGATGAGGAAGAGCCAGATGGGGAAGAACGAGATGGGGAAGAACGAGATGAGAAAGACCAAGATGGGGCAGAACTAAGATGAGAGAATTAAGATAGAACTTAGAGGGGACAGCAGATAAATGTAGAGATAATTCAGGCAAGAAAGGAGCTAGGCTTGAGTACAGAACTGTAGCTGTGTAGATAGGATTTTATCCCAGAGGAATAAAGTAGATGGACAGAAGAGCTCGGTGTACTTAGAGTCTTTTCCCGAAAATAATTCACACCGTTCGTAGCTTCTCTTCTGAGCCCCTGGGAAGAAGATTATTAAGGCGGGACCATAATAATATTCGAGAAGCACCCATGTCAAAACCAGCATGGTGACACACATCTGCAATCCCAGCACTGGGACTTAGAGACAGGACGCTCTCTAGAGACTCACTAGACAGCAGTCTAACCAATCAAAGAGTTCCAATCAGCCAATCAGGTGGGGCCGTCCTCTTTTCTCACAGCTGCTCAAAATTGTCCTGGAAACTCTAGCCAGAGAATTAAGCAAGGCAGCGCACTAAGACAGACCCGATCTCCATTTGCAGATGAAAGGGCCTTGCAGACGAAAGTCCAGGAGGGTCCAAGGAGTCCTGGGACTGAGAAACTGGCTCAGCAAATCTGTAAGCTGGAAGTCCAACATGTAAAACTCATTTGCATTTCTACATACTAGCAATAAATGATTGAAAACGGAGATTAAGAAAACAATTCTAGGGGCTGGAGAGATGGCTCAGAGGTCCTGAGTTCAATTCCCAGCGACCACATGGTGGCTCGCAACCATCCGTAGTTCGATCTGGCNCCCTCTTCCGGACATGCAGGCATAAATGTAGACAGAACACTGTATACAAAATAAATAAAATTTAAAAAAAATTAAAAATAGAAAACAATTCTATAAATGAGAGCACCAAAAGCCTTTAATGCCAACACTCGGGAGGAGAGGCAGGTGGATCTCTTGTGAATTTGAGGCCAGCCTGGTCTACAAAGTGAGTTCCAGGACAGCCAGTGCTGTTACACAGAGAAACCCTGTCTTGAAAAACTAAAACAAAAAACATACAAACAAACAAAACAAGAGTACCAAAAAAGAATAAAACTGGTAGGAATAAATTTAACCAAGCAAGTTCCAGGACAGCAAGGGCTATTACACAGAGAAACCCTGTCTTGAAAAACTAAAACAAAAAACAAACAAACAAAAAACAAAACAAGAGCACCAAAAAAGAATAAAATTGGTAGGAATAAATTTAACCAAGCAGGTGCAAAAACTTGTATCCAGAAAACCATACCACACTGTGGGAAGAAACTGAAGAGGATCTAAATAAGTGCAAAGACATCCCAAGGTCACAGGTAGAACAATAATCTATAGATTCAATATATCCTTACTAAAATTCCCACTGTCTTAAAAAAAAATCACTTGAAAGGCTAATGGTTAAGGTTATACGGAACACAAAGGACTCAGAAGAGCCAAAACTATCTTGAAAAAACAAACAAACAAACAAAAACCAAAATTGGAGGGAGGACTTACACTTCTCAATTGCCAATTTTAACACCTATAATAAAGCTACAGGATTCAAAACAGTATGATACTGGTGGAAGGGTAGATATGTACATTGCTGGAATGAAATGGACAGACTGGAAAAAAGCCTATGCACCTAGGTTTGGTTCATTTTTGAGGGGGGAGGTTAAGACAGGGTCTCTCTATGTAGGCCTGACCTGAAACTCGCTCTGTAGACCAGGCTGGCCCCAAACTCACTGAGATCCACTTNTTTCTGCCTCCTGAGTACTGGGTTAAATATATGCACCACCTAACCTGGCTGTGTTCAGTTGATTTTTAACAAGAGTACAAAGATAGCAGTGGTGTGTGTGTGTGTGTGTGTGTGTGTGTGTGTGTGTGTAGTATTCTCTTTACCAAAAACATTATAACAACTAGGTAACACCATGAAGGTGAGTGGCATCATTTACAAATATCAACTCAAAGTTGATTGAAGATGTTACAGTAAAATATAAAAAAGTATAAAATTCCTTTAAAAGAAAGCATGCAACTAAATCCAATGATCTTGGGTTTTGCAAAGGTTCCTTGGTTAGGACATCAAAGCACGAACAACAAAGGCAAAGCAGATAGTTGGATCTTGGGTTACTTTTCTATTGATGCGATAAAACACCATGACCAAAGCAACTTATAATAGAAAGCATTTAATTCGGGGCTTATGGTTTCAGAGGGTTAGAGTCCATGATGATGGAACAAATGCATGGTGGCAGGGACAGCAGAGAGCTTACATCTTGATCCACAAATAGAAGGCAGGTTGTGGGGTGCAGGGACTGGGAGTTACATGCATCTTTTGAAACCTCAAAGCCTGCTTTCAATGACACACCTCCTCCAACAAGGCCACACTTCCTAATCCTTCCCAAACATTTCTACCAACTGGGGACCAAGTATTCAAGCATATGATCCCATGGGAGCCACTCTTATTCAAATCATCACAGATTTCATGAAAATTAAAAAATTTTATGTATCAAATAACATAAGTGAAAGGATAACTTCACTTTCTCCATCATTAAAACATATAGTTCCACCAACTGGGGACCAAGTATTCAAACATAGGAGTCTATGGCTGGATATGTATGGAGAAGAACTTTGATAGACACTGCTTAAAAAATTATCAAATGAGCCCTAGGCGGTGGTGGCGCACGCCTTTAATCCCAGCACTCGGGAGGCAGAGGCAGGTGGATCTCTGTGAGTTCAAGGCCAGCCTGGGCTACCAAGTGAGTTCCAGGAAAGGCACAAAGCTACACAGAGAAACCCTGTCTCGAAAAACCGAAAGAAAAAAAAAATTATCAAATGAGCCAGGCAGTGGTGGCGCACACCTTTAATCCCAGCACTCAGGAGACAGAGGCAGGTAGATCTCTGTAAGTTTGAGACCAGCCTGGTTGACAAAGTGAGTTCCAGGACAGCCAGGGCTACACAGAGAAACCCTGTCTCAACAAACGAAGGATGTGAAAACCCAAATCACAGTGAGATGTGGCTATAGTGTCTTAAGGGACTATACCAAGTATATGTGAGAACGCAGAGACTGATAGGCATGGAAAATGGTTCAGTAGTGTAAAAACAAAAATCAGAGCCAGGCTGTGGTGGTGCACACCTGTGACCCCGGCACTCTAGAGGCAGAGGCAGGTGGATCTCTGAGTTCAAGGCAAGCCTGGTCTACAGAGAGAGTTCCAGGACAGCCAAAGCTGTTACACAGTGAAACCCTGTCTTGAACCATTCCCCCACAAAAAATAAATCAGTGTTCTGGTTTCTCAAAAAGTTAAGTTCCAAATTACTGTATGATCACTCTTAGTTATATCTGAAAAAACAATGAAAGCAGGTTTGCATTTTTTATTCCTCTCTCATATGTTACATCCTGACCACAGTTTCCCCTCCCTCCTCACCTCCCAGTCCCTCCCCCACCTCCCCTCTCCCCCAGCCTTAAAAAATTCATTTTATTATTTTCAGTTTTGTGTATGCATATATCTATGTGTGAATGTGTTCCTGTGAGTGCAAGTGCCTATGGGAACCAGAAGTTGCCAGAGTCCCTGTAACTGGAGTTATAGGCAGCTGTGAGCTACCTGATGTGGGCGTTAGGAACCAAACTCCAGTCCTCTAGAAGAGCAGTTTGTGCTCTTAACTGCCAAGCCATCTCTCCAGCATCTGAAGACAGGTGTTTAAAGAAAGACTTGTACATGTGTTTGTGGCAGCACCGTTAACCGTCATGAAAACGTGGAAATAACTCAAATGCCCACCGTCTGATGAATATCTAAACAGAATGTAGTATGACCACACAGCAGGANGCTACTCAGACATAAAAATGGATGAAATACTGTCAGGTATTGCCACATTGATGGCATTTGCAATCATCCCTCTGACTGTAAGAAGTCAGCCAAGAGAGGCCCTGCGATATGATTCCACTTACATGAAATTTCCAGAATAGGCAAATGCGTAGGGACTGAAGAGCTGGGGTGGCAGAGAGACAATGGAGAACGGTCATTCAGTGGACACAGAGTTCCTTTTTGAATTTAGGTGAAAATGGAACTAGAAGGTGGAGGTGGTTCTTAAATACCAGTGAGTGTGCCCAAAGTCTCTGCATAGGGTAGTTTTAGATGGTTAAATGCTTGATTTTATGAAATATTTTTAAACTTTGATTTTAAAAGATAGACAGAAATATATCTATTACACGCTATTATATATATTATAAATGTAATATAATTTCTTTATAAGTATATATAAGGAAATATATCTATTTCTTTCTCTTTTTTTGGTTTTTCAAGACAGGGTTTCTCTGTGTAGCTTTGGCACCTTTCCTGGAACTCACTCGGTAACCCAGGCTGGCCTCGAACTCACAGAGATCCGCCTGCCTCTGCCTCCTGAGTGCTGGGATTAAAGGCGTGCGCCACCACCGCCCGGCCATATATCTATTTCTTTAGGCCACAGGTGTGCTGTTTATAAATGTCTGGGAACCATCCAAGCTGGGAGCAGCAGTGATAAAAGGAGCAAACATTGATTGCCAAGGGAAAGTTTGGTTTGGAATGTATCCATTTTTATATGAGTATGTTCACCTTTTTAACTTTTGTCTTCTCTTTATTAATTTTTAGGTTAGCATACAAAGTAATGGATGCCATTATGGCATTGTCATACATGTTTATGCTTTAAGTTATTTTAATTACTTTAACAGAAAAANTAAGTTAGTATATGCATGGCATAGAGGGATATATTTGAGGGCAAATTTCATAAGAAATTTACTTTCCACCCTTTAATGCTTCTGTATATCAAAATTTTAGCAAAAGAAATATATGATATGTTTAATCAGAAAAAAATTAAACAAGCAGGGGGCTGGAAAAATGACTCTGAGAATAAGATTGCTTACTGGACAAGCCTGAAGACCTGAGTTCAGGTCCAAACACCCACATAACAAGCTGGGCTTGGCGGCGTGGACACCTGTAACCCCAGAACTATGGGGGACAGAAATAGGAAGATTGCTGGGGCTTGCTGGTTCCCTAGCCTAGCTACAGGTTCAGTGAGAGACCCCATCTCAAGGGAATATGGTGGAGAGCGATTCAGCAGGACACCCTCATCATCCTCCCCCCTCAGTATATTTGTGTGGGGAGGGAGCTGTATTGAAGCAGAGAGCAAACCTCATGGTCTATGACTACTTAGTACAAATCAGGGAGTTCACCCCACTCTTGCCTTAGTCCATTTTGTTGTTGCTATAATAGAGGACCTGGAGCCAAGTAACTTGACAAAAAAGAAGTTCACTTAACTCATAGTTACTGAGACTCAAGGGCCTGTCACCAGTGTCGGCTCATGGTGAGTTGCATCTGAATGGTGGGGTTTTGGGGAAGCCAGAGGGTAGTTCAGAAATCAGTTTCATTTCAACAGCTTTGACTGGGGGTTTCCAGGACTCCTCACTTGTAGATGTCTCATCTCCCAGCAGAGCCATCTTAGGGACCAAGTTTACAGCACATGAACTTTCTGGAGGACAGAGCACACTTGAACCAGAGTCAGACCACAGTACTCCCCAGCATGCCAGCTGCCATTGTGTAACTGAAAAATATGTGAGCATAAAGGGACAAATGGGGTTTTTCAAGTTCATCCGAAGAGGAGATGAAGCCAGGATACCATGGCAACCTCCCCCAAAGCCAGGATGGAGGGGGAGATGCATAAGGAAAAGTGGGGAGGGAAGTGACATTTGGGCCACAGCAACCTGGTCCGATGGGCTGAGTCTGGAAAGATGGTGGTGTCCACAGCCCCCTCTGTGTGATCCATCCTGTAGGAGTGGACTTCTGATGTCAGCATGGGGGGTTCACCACAAAGACAAATGCCTTTGGGGTGACTGACAACTGTGCTGCTCACCCAGCTAGAGAGCCATCAACAGGAGAAAGGTGAATTCTTTTCAGGACTTTGAACATGATGCGAAGAGTTTGCTTGGTTGGACCTGCAACACATCCAGATAGATAGCTCCATGCTGGTGTGTGAGGGAGGCAGCAGGAGNCTCGAATACACATAAACAGGCACTGTGGACGGTGTATGGTCCCATAGCCATCCACACCCAAAAAACTCCCATGTAGAAAAAGGAGCAATCATGCTGAAACCACAATGGCCTCCCAGACCCCACAGGGCTTGTTTCATCTCTGTATTGCTCCTTCTTTTGTTTCTGGATCACTGGGCTCCAATCCCAATGCTGAGTCTTGGAAACACAGTTATTTGGTGAGCTTCCAGGAGATCTGGCTACACAATGGCACGCTCCCAGCGTGAAGGGACAGATTCAGGTTTTGTAGGACCTGAAGCTTATAGCATTTAGAAGGTCAATTTTCAGAAAAGTACAAAGCACACAGAATTGCAGATACAAAGTTAAGTGAGCCTTTAGGACAGGACATTACAGCCAATCACCAGCTTTGGAATGCTCATGATGTTTCTTTATACTAACTGTCCCACCCCTATAATACTTTCCCNTACCTTAAGCTGTATGTACCATTTTCTGAAAAAAAAATTATTATTGACACTTAGGATACTTAAATCATGAGATTTTTTTCTTGCAAACCTCCACATTGTTGTTCTCCTGGGCCCAATAATCAGAGATTCTGAGAAATTTCTTTAAA
>LZPO01044192.1:1024262-1037611 GCA_001675575.1 Neotoma lepida
AGGCTCTGGGTTTAATTTCCAGTTCTACATAAAAAAAAAGTCGGTGGAGAAACAAGAAAAGCAATGGTATATGTTTATATACATTATAAACATATGTATATATAAATTATAATGTATATAAACATGTTTATATACATTATAAACATATATATATATTTATACTTGTATCATTGCATCACCAAGTATGTTTTCAACAACAAAGAACTTCAGCTTCAGTCAGACATTGGTAAGGGGCTGGAGAGATGGCTCAGCAATTAAGAGCACTTACTGTTCTTGTAGAGGACAGAGGTTTGGTTCCCAGCACCCACATGGCAGCTCATAACCTTGTAACTCTAGTTTCAGGGGACCTGACACCCTCTTTTGGCCTACACAGGCCCCTATATATATGCACATGGTGCACATACATTCTCTCAGGCACACATACGTAAAAATAAATAATTTTTAAAATATTGATGGAAATAGAATCTTCAGCTTGGGGAATCATGCAGCTGGCACCAGGAAGTGTTTTCTCCAGTACGTTTCTGGCTCTCTTTTTCCAAAACCTTACTTTTCCTTTCCAATCCACATACTTTTGGTGCCAGGTNCTGTGGGACACNTTGGTGTCACAATAGCAGTACCTCTGTCCTTACATCTTCATGCTGTGACAAAGGGTGAATGAACACAGCAGCTGCAGAATGACAGGAATAGCAGAAGTCCCTGCTCTCACAGGCAACTGTGACTCACACGGGGCTATGCTGTTAATCTAAACCAGCCACATCCCAGCTCAGTTCACTGCATCCCCAAAGAAGCTTGTCTTTCCACACAAAGCCCAGGGAGACATGGCAGAGGGCCTCTCTAATCAAAGCTAAGAGATTTGGACAAAAATCCACATTTCTATTGCTTCACTTGCCTGGCACCCTCCCAGGAACCCTGACACTGAAGCCTCCCCAAACCCACAAGGGCTCTGAGCAGCCTTCACCGAAGACCTTCTTACCTGCAAGAAAGTTCTATGGCTCTTTGCTGCTACCAGGAGGTGGAGATGAGTCTGAGAAGTAACTGGAAACCACAGAAAACTGTATACCCCAAGGGTGGGANTACATGAGTAAAGAGCTTGCCCAATCCAGAAGGAAGCAAGGCTGTGGTTAAAAATGCAGGCAGACAGGGCCTGATGAGAAGGCCTATGATGACAGGCCTGTGCAGATGGGCGGAGTCCAATGATGGCATCTGACTAACAGTTGAGGGCGGAGCCAAAAACTAGGCCAGCCTAAATGACAGATGAGTGGACTCTGAAGACCAAGGCCATGGACATACAAACTGTGAGTACAGCCCTTTCAGAGGAGACCTGCCCAGTGGATAATGAACAGTGTGGAAAGATGAGCAGGGGTTGGCAATAAGATGAATGGGATCTAGAGACAAGAGGGCAGGACAGTCCAAGCCAAGTCCCCTTTCCTCCCAAGTACCAGAAGCGGGGAGAGAAATGGCAGAGAGCCTCACTGAACATCTCCATGTTCTTCCTCCCCCCTGATCAGTTAGAGAAAGCAGCTGTAAAGATTCAGTCATGGTGGCGTGGCAACATGGTCCGACGAACACTACTGCATGCGGCACTTGGCGCATGGGCCATCCAGTGCTGGTGGAGGTCGATGCAAACCAAGATGTTGGAGCAAAGACGGTGCTTGGCCCTAAAACTCTACACCTGCCAGGAATGGGCAGTGGTGAAGGTGCAGGCACACGTCCGCATGTGGCAGACCCGCAGACGATTCCTTCAGGCACGCCAAGCTGCCTGTATCATCCAGGCCCACTGGCGCTGGCATGCCAGCCAAACCCGAGGCATGATCCGGGGCCACTATGAGGTTAGAGCCAGCCAGCTGGAGCTTAACATCGAAATTCTTATGACTTAGGGTGCTGGCAAAGCCATGGGGGGCTGGATCTCCCTCCCAATAAAGACACTTACTGATCCTAGACTCACCCTGTGGATATTGGACCCACAGAGGGAACTTAGGCCCTAACTTCCTTACTTTCCATTCAGAAATATTCCCTGGTGTGGCATCCTGAGACCCATCCTAGGCCCGTGTTCCTAATGTCATACTTAGCCAATCTTGCACAAAAGGGACTGAAGGGCTCAGGCCAGGTGTTGACGCCTCCATCAGCTGGCTTGGNGGCCCGTCAGCTTGGGAATAGGCCTTGTGTTTTGCTCTTCTGCAGCTCCTGCCGAAGCATCTCCATTCATCTTAAAAGAGCCTGGCTATATCAGGGCCAACTGGGAAAACAGGGATTCCATACCCTGAACCACAGGGCCCTGAGGGCCAGCACAGGGCTTGGCAGGGAGCCAGGAGGACAGTACACCTCAGCGGAGCAGCAGCAGGACACACACGTGTCCTGTGGGCTTGTGGGGGAAGCTGTGCTCCAGAGCCAGCCCCTGTGGATGGCCAGAGCTGAGTGAAGGAGCAGCAGCTGTGACTGCTGTCTCTGTCCCCTGAGGCTGAGCATCAAGGCTTCCCTCCCCATGCTAGCCACTCCCTGAGAGAAGCAGGCATGGTTTGGGAGTGGAGAGGGGCAGCTGGGGTGGATACACAAGCAGGGTAGGACTGGAGGCCATNGGTTTGGGCTCACAGCCTTCAAATCCTACTGTCCTCAGAAGCAGCTGTGCTGACCCTCCTCGGACTGCCACCGTCTGCTGGGCCAGCCTCAGTGGCTGCTGCTGGAACTCGGTTTTGCTGAATCTCTCACTGTGTTGGCTCATCNCTCATCATTTCCGCCTTGTTTCTAAGCTTGAGGTGTCCCTCACCTGGGTCCCTCAGGAGTCTGAACTTCCACTCTGAAAATCTGAGAAACCTCAGATTTTCCTCTCCCTAGAATCTGTGGGTGGTTGGCCCTGCATGGAAGCAGGAGGGGCAGCTAGGAGGTGTGCAAGAGGCAGGGGTCTTCATGGCATTGTTGCTGGAGAAGGTTTTTCCCAAGCACAACTCCCCGTGTGTGTGTGTGTGTGTGTGTGTGTGTGTGTGTGTGTGTGTGTGTGTGTGTTAGTTTCCAGAATAGCTGAGGCAGATGTGAGGGCTCAGAGTTCAGTTTGCTCTCATCACCTCCCATAGCTGCTGATGACAGTAATGCATTTGGGCATCTGACTTTCTGAATGGATGTTGTTCTCCCAAGGGACCCCTCTTCAAACTCCACATACAGCTCTCTTCCCATTTTCCACAAAATGAGTGAGGTGAGATGGGTAAGATATGAAGCTGAGCATGAGGGAAGTTCTCCCAGACTGGCTGTGTTGTTGCCGTCTCAACAGACAGACATGTTTAAAACCTGGGCTGGCAAGGGCTGAAGACTCTGATCCTCTTCCTGATAGAATGTTAGTCTCTCCTAAGCCATTGAAAAATACCATCCAACCAGAGAATCTCCTTTTTGAGTATGCTGCTGTGAGGTCGGCATCAAGAATCCAATGTGTGCCAGGCAGTGGTGGCGCATGCCTTTAATCCCAGCACTCGGGAGACAGAGGCAGGCAGATCTCTGTGAGTTCGAGGCCAGCCTGGTCTACAGAGTGAGTTCCAGGACAACCGGGGCTACACTCTCTGTGTAGTCCAATGTGTGGTCACAACTGGGGCCTGCCGAGTTAAATGCTATTCAATGAGCCTTTGCAATCTTACCGGGAGACGGCCATGTAGAATTCCAACCTGAACCAAGCAGGTTTGAGGTCATCAAAGCTTTGTGCTCTCCAGTGACTGACTCAAGAGTGCAAAGTGAAGTGCGTCTCAGAAAGACACAGCCCTTCCTGGTCCCTGCGTGGTGGGTATAGGAAGAGCTTTGGAGGGGAAGTAGATAGGGTCTCTTGTCTCACCAGGTATGTAGCAGGAAAATGGGGTCATACAGGTCCAAACAATGGAGACTCAAAGCTAGACCCAGAAGGATGAAGATCCACAGTGTGGTGTCCTGCCAGGAGTCTGGGGTCCTGAGAAAGCAAGGATGGTCCGGACCCATAGGGGTGAATAGGTGAGTAGTAAGGAGAGATACTCCCTNGGGCAATCGGGCCTGTGGCCCGTGTCAGCCCCCTATCCTCAGCAGGGGAGAGGTTACAGGTTAAACCTTTAAAGGCATACCCCACAGGCCCCTGCTGTTTGTTCCTCACCATTGCTGAGAACCAAGCATGAAGAACTCCTCGAGAATATATGCACTGAAATAATCAGTGGGGGAAGGGGCATGCTTGCAGCTTGGCGTGGGCCTGAGTTTACTCTGGGAGGACCTGAACTTCACTCTTGCTATTTCCCCTGGTGATGCAGGCATTACCAGGAGCTATATGCCCCAGATTGCTCTCCTATTAATAAAAAGATATATTAACCCTCAGACTGGCTCAGACTATATAGGCTTCTTAAGTATCCAGTACATTAAAGGCCCATCATGCNATGGCTCCCCAGATGGCATTTGATCTCCTTGTCCCCAAAGTCTTACCCTGTGCTCTCAAGCTCCTTACCTGATAAATCACCAAACAGCTCTGATCACACAGCTCCGAGGTCACTCTCCTGTCATATCTTCTGCTTTTCTGTGTCACACATACCAATCCAAGACGAGGTGGCCACAGCCACTGCCATGTCATCATAGGTACACTGACTGGATAGAACANAATCCCTGTCCACATCCCATCAGGGTAGAAATGCCTGGTGTCTAGGAAGGAGTCTTTGGTCAGGGTTAGGTATGTAGTTTAGCTGGTAGGCATAGGCTAGCATGCACAAAGCCTTGGGTTTAATCCCCAGTGCCACAAAAGCTTGGCATGGTAGCATGTGCCTGTAATCCCAGCACTCGGGAGGTGGAGGAAGGAAGATCAGAAGTTCAAGGACAGGCACAGCTACAAAGCAGGTTCTGGGATAGATATATATCTCATACATACATACTCATATATATATACATATATATGAGACCTTAGGCAAATAAAGTCTGATTAGCTTTGCCTCTAAAAATGGAGTTTGATGGAAAGTCTAGACGCAAATGCCGGCTGTATAAAGGGGCTGGGGTGTATCAAAAGGGAAAAAGGTTTCTGGTCACTGCCAAAGCTGTGATATGTGAATTCATGTGACAATAAAAAGACTTAGCATGGAATCTGACATTAAAGAGAGTGAGAGTTAAAGGGACACTACTGGTAAATATGTTGGGGACATGGAGACTTCTGATGCAAAGGACGTTCTCATAGTTGGGGTAGAGAGCATGACATGAGATAGAAGGTAAGAAGAACAGAGAAAGAATGTTGTGGTCACAAAGGGAGAAACAAAGTCTCAACCATAAGACAGAGTGTGAGGAAACTGAGTTACTACTACAACCCCTGCCTGTGTCTTCCTCCATTCATTCCCTGTAGGTCACCCCAATAGGAGATCTGAGTGTGGAATCTGGGGATTGTGTGGCTCAGAGGTTGCAAGGTGCCCAGGTGCTAAGTCTGGGAGCTGCCCTCATGAACCCAGAACCCTCCTCCATTACAGGACTGCCAAGATTCCTGGGCTTCCAAGACATGGGAGAAAAGAAATGCCAAAAGAATTTGTGGTTTAAAGAGGTCTGAGATGTGGCCAAGAAGCTAAGGAGAATATGAAAATCTCACCACCTGAGGCCATGAGCAATACAGAAAGTGGGGTTAAGTGGGAGGCACCAGGAGTTTCACCTGTTGGGAGCGGGCAGAAGATAACACGGCATCCAAGAGAGATGCAGGGCCAACTTCGAGAACCACCCAGGAAGGGGATGTATGGATATCATGGTTGGTGTTGTCAACTCGACTGGATTTAGAACCAGCTAGAAGACACATCTCTGGATGTGTCTGTGCCAGTATTCCCAGGGAGGTTTGACTGCGGAGGGCCGCACCACCCTGAACATAGGCAGGACCATCCCAGGAGCTGAGGCTGTGGACTGAAGAAAAAGGAGGAAGCAAACATCCAGGCTCATCTCCCTCTGCTTGCTGACTGGGGCCTTTAAAGGGCTTGAAGACAATGGCATCCTTTACCACCAAGCCAGGTTCTACAGGAGCTGGAGAGATGGCCAGTGGTTAGGAGTGTTTGCTGCTCTTCCAGAGGACTGGGGTTCAGTTCCCACCACCCACATGGGGTTATCTAACAACCGCCTGTACACTCGTAACTCCAGCTCTAGGGAATCCTATGCCCTCTTCTGGATTTTGTGCACACACCTGCACACATGTAGCATAAACATACACACAGAGATACGAAGGAAAATCAGAGTTTAACAAGACAGAGTCTACAAATGCTAAACAGCAGATTGTTGTAAGGATTAGAACACTGCACAGTTCTCTGTGGTAAAGGCATGACCTGACAAGTGTGTTACAAGAAAGGAAACTTGAGACCTTTCTCAATGATAAATATTGACATAAAAACCCAAGTAAAATACCAGCCAATTGCAACTATTGTTCCAGGAAAGCAGTGATGGATACACTGAAAATTCCATCCCCATAGCTGGGGGTGGGGTCAGACACACCCTTAACTTCAGCACTCAGGAGGCTGAGGCAGGAGGATTTGTACAAGTTCAAAGCCAACTTGATAGATGGTGAAGACCACTATCATCCTTTTCAAAAAAAGAAAAAACAAAACAAAGATATGGCAGCTTAAGCTTATGTTACCAGCACTTTAGAGGCTGATGCAGGAGGATCATCATGAGTTTGAATTCAGCTTGTATTACAAAGTGTGTAGGACCGGGTAGTGGTGGCAGCACTCAGGAGGCAGAGACAAGCAGATTCAAGGCCAGCCTGGTCTACAGCGTTCCAGGACAGTCAAGGTTGTTACACAGAGAAACCTTGTCTCAAAACAAAACAAAACAAAACAAAAAAAAACCCCAAAAAACAAAACAAAACAAAAAAACCAGACAAACAAAAAGGTGGCATAGGGGATTTGTTTGGATGTCAAGTTGGCAAGGATTTTGTGATTGTTAATCTTGCCAATTTAATTATGTTGAGATATGCCTAGGATATTAATTTTTATTATTTATTTGGTGTGTGTGTTTCTTTTAAGGTTTCTATTGCTGTGAAGAGACACCATGACCACGGTAACTCTTATAAAGGAAAACATTGAATTGAGGTGGCAGCTTACAGTTTCAGAAGTTCAGTCCATTATCATCATGGCAGCATGATGGAACACGGGAACATGGTGGCTTGCAGGCAAACATGGTGTTAGAGAAGGAGTTGCTATATCTTGATCCACAGGCAACAGGAAGTAGGCTGAANGTCACACTGAGCTTGAGCATAGGAGACCTCAAAGCCCACCCCCACAGCGACACATTTCCTCCAACAAAGCCACACCTAATAGTGCCACTCCCTATGAGCTTATGGAGGCCAGCCACACTCAAACTAAATTACCACTGTGTGTGTGCGTGCGTGTGTGTGTGTTATATGGTAAGGGCAGTGTTTGTGAGCCACAGCACACAGGTAGAGGTCAGAATTGGTGAATCTCTTTCCGCTGTGGTATCTGGGGTTTGAATTCAGGTCAATGAGATTTGCACAGCAAGCTCCTTTACCCACTGAGCCATCTCAATGGCTCGCCTAGGAAATCAATAAAACATACTTCTAGGTGTGTTTATGTGCAAATTTCCTGTGTTATTCATTTTTCTTTGCTGTGACAAAAATGGGATAAACAACCTAAAAGGCTGGACATGATAATATAGCAAGTTTGAGGCCATCTCAGGCTAAATGAAACCCTGAACAAAATAAAAACAAACAGTAATCTTTGATGTGAGTAGGCTTAACATCAGAGCATCAAAGTATATAAGGCAAAAGCTGAGGGAACTGCAAGGGTAAAGATGAATCCACAGTATTATAATTGAGGGCTTAAACATTCATCTATCGGGGAAAGCTAGTGCCAGAAGTGATAAGGGCAGAGTGGACTCCACAGCAACAAACACGGACTGAACGAATCAGCTGGAAGTCTTCACCAGCACAGTTAAGCTAGAGAAAGAGATAAAAGGCTTTGGAGTCCAGAAGGAAGAAAGAGAATTATCTCTCCTTACAGGCAATGTGATCTTATATACAGAAACCCCAAAAGTCAACCAAAAAAATAAACCCCAACCCTGTGAGACTTATTAAATAAATGCAGTGAAGTTTTGCAGGCTACAATGTTAACCAAGAAGGATGTGGGGGTGATCTGGCTATGCTACCCAGCACCCCACTAAACACAAGGATGATGTGGCTCACCTGGCCAGTGAGGTGGGTGTCCTCTTCCTCCCTCACTACTCCCTGAGTGCTCAGTGAGGATGGCCTTCCTCCACAGATGACTGCTCTTCAGCCAAGAGTATGCAAGTGGCTACATGCCTCTGCTGAGAGCTCCGAACAAGCTCCCAGAGTCCACATACAAGAATCAGTAGCGTTTCTATCCACTAACAGTGAATTACTGCCCAAAGTCAACAAAACAACCCAGTTACACTATCATAACAAATGTACGTGGGAATAGTTTTCAAATATTTATTTATGCTTATTTTATATGTATGTGTGAATGCTTGCATATATGTATAGGTACTCATATGTACCTGTGCCTGGTTGCCCACAGATACCAGAAGAGGGAGTTGGATCCCCTGGAACTGGAGGTACAGACAGTTATGAGTCACCATGTAGGTGCTGGAAACCAATGTGGGTCTTCTGCAAGAACAGTGAGTGCTTTTAACCACTGAGTCGTCTCTCCAACTCCTAGCTCTCCAACTCCTAGCTGTAATTTGGTTCTTAATTTTATGCATGTGTATTTTGCTGGCATGGAGGTCTTACATACATATGAGCACCTAGTACACTCAGAGGCTAAAAGAGGGCATCAGAGTTGTGAGCTGCCATGTGGGGGCTGGGAATTGAATCCAGGTCCTCTGGAAGAGCAGCCGGTGCTCTTAATCACTGAGCCATCTCTCCAGCCTCTTTAGGAATAATTTTAATCAAAGAGATGGAAGATCAGTACATTGAAAACCATAAAACATTGATCAAAGAGATTTTAGACAGAAAGGGAAAGACAACCCAACCCATGTTCAATAAATTAGAAGAATTCATATCGAAATATCCATCCGATCTGAAGTAATCCACTGAAGCAATGCTAATCCCTACCCAAGTTCCAATGGCAGTTCCCACAACACAGGAAAGAAATAATTCTAAAATTCACATGAAACTACAAAAGACCCTGAACTCCTAAAGTTATCTTGATCAAAAAGAACAAAGCTAGAGATAGCATAGTACCTGAATTTAAAAATCCTTCAGGAGATAGAAATCAACACAGTTCAGTAGCAGCATAAAAACACACAAACAATCAAACAGAATAGAGAGGGCTCAAAAATAAATCTGCATAGCAAAAAAGCAAATATTGAATGTTTTTTCTTTGAGGCATGTGTGTGCAGGCATGTGCACGTGGTACATGCATATGGAATGCTCATATAGCTATGTGCAGGCAGGAGGTTGATACTGGGTCGTCTGCCTCTGTCACTCTCCAACCTGTTTTCTGAGACAGTGTCTGTCACTGAACTTAGAACTCACTTATTCAGGGAGACCAGCTGGCCAGCAAGCTTGCCTCCAAGCACTGGGATTACAGGTATGCACTAACGTGCCCAGCTTTTTACATGGGTGCTGGTATCTGAACTCAGTGATTGTGCAACATCACTTTACCAACTGAACCAACTCTCCACAATCAAATAACTTGATCTTTAAAACGAGCAAAGGACCTGAATAGATGTTTCTCAGATGAAAACATATCAGGTACCAAACTTCACTAATCATCAAGGAAATGCAAATGAAAACCAGTGTTACCACCTCATACATGTTAGAATGGCACAAAAATGGTAATAAGTGTTGGAAGGGGGTGGGGAAGAGAGTCCTCATACACTGTGGGTAGGGATGTGACATGGTACAGCTGCTGTGGAAAACAGTATGAGGTTCCTCCCAAACTAAAAATAAAACCATATATATGATTCAGCAACCCAACCTCTCAGTGTATACCNAAGGGAAATAAAATTAGTACACTGAAGAGATATCAAAAGGCCAGGAATTGTGGCACACACCTATGATCCTAGCATGTGGAGGCTGGAGCAGAAGGATTGTGAGTTTTAGGCCAGGTTAGGCCATACAGTGAAACCCTGTCCAAAAGAATAAGAGGAGAACCAGACATAGTGGTACACATCTCAATCCCAGCACTTAGGAGGCTGGGGCAGGAGGATCTCTTTGAGTTCAAGGACAGCCTGGTTTATATAGTGAGTTCCAGAACAGCCAGAGCTACATAGTGAGATCTTGTCTTGAAAACAAAAACAAACAAACAAACAAACAAACAAAAGAATAAGAGGAGAAGGGAGGGGAGGAGAAGGAAGCTGCATCATGTTCATTGTAGCATTATTTACAAGATACAGAATTAACCTAACTAAGAATGAATAGTTAAATGTGCTTTTCCAATGAGATGTTTAGACATAACAGACGTTATTCAGCCAAATTCTGTTGTTTGTTACAATGGAGATGAGTCTGGAGTACATCTAAATGCAACAAACTAGTCAGACAAAGAAGACTATGGCATGATCTCATCTGTAAGTGGAATCTAAAACAGCCAAAATAAATAGAAACAGTGCCCAGTGTGGTGGTACGTGCCTGTAAGCCTAGCACTGGGGAGGTGGAGACAGGAAGATCCAGGCTTTAAGGTCAACCTTGGCTATACAGCAAATTTAGGCCAGCTTGGGCTACATGAGATCCAGTCTCAAAAACAAAACAAAGCAAAGCAAAACGAAATAAAGAGCCAAAAACAAAACAACAAAACAAAACAAAACAAAAAATTTTCCAAGAGGCAGAGAGTAAAACGGTGACAGCCAGGGTTGGGAGTAAGGGATGAGAGACTGTTGCTTAGTGTGTAGGCNGTTTCAGTTTGCGCTTATAGGGACTGGGTATCTGTTCAAAGGCATGTTGACTATAGTTACTAATAACGTATCATCTCCCCAAAGATTGCTGAGAGATCTTCCAAACCTCACACATAGGAGGGTAATTATGTGGTGTGATGAAACATAGCTTAAGTGGTAATTTTTTGTCATTTATAATTTACCACAATTTCAGAATCAATTGGGCATTAATACACTAACAGAACACAACTGGAAAAATGAACTGATACTTTGAAAAATCTTTTCTGATCACATCAAAAAATCAGACACCTAATAATAAACTCAGTATGATGATTGTAAAACTACTACACTGGAAAACTAGAAAATAGCATTGGGATTAAGGCTGAAAGAAAGGAGAAGGTATGCCAAGCCTGTGAACTGAAGGACGAGATTGTTAAGATTACAATCGTCTATAAATTCAGTTCTTCCCAAAGCTGGAAGGGCTGGTACCAAAATTTATGTTGAAATGTAAAGGACCTGGAAAGACCAAGACAGTGTTAGGCAGAGAGAGCAGAAAGCCAAAGAGGCTGAGCCTCCCTCACCTGAAGCCTTCTCTTCAGCTGGAGGACTCAGACAAGGTAGTGTTCGCTGGGATAAACACATTGACCACTGAGACACAGTAGTGTCCAGAAACAGAGATGCCTGTTTCTGGCCAAGCAATTTGAGGCTCCCCAGTCTGCAAACACTGAAGCAACTGAATATTTGTGTCGTGGAGAGTAACGTTGACTCTTACCTCACACCACACCAAGAAATTAATTCATGAAAGACCAAAGACNTGAAGGGAAATGATAAAACTCTCCACTCTCTGGCATGAAGTCAGAAGAGAAGTGACACTGGGAAGATAGGAGCCCATTCCTCCACAGCGATGAGACTCCCAGCCTGCCTCACTCCCACTGTTGTCCACGGCAGCATTGCCAAATGACAGGACCAACAGGCTCCAGTCCCCGTGTCCTATGTGTGCACCTGAGAGGATCAGCAGATCCCCAGCATATCCCTGTAGGTGAGTCATTCCGCTAAGACTGCAAGAAGGTTGACTATGGGTCAAACTCTGGAGATGGAAGGAATGTTTACCTTCAAATGTCACACCAGCTCTTCTCTTAAGCTTAGAGGGCTCATTCTGGGAGGGAAAACATCTTTTGTGGTGAAGAATGTATGTAAAGTTCAAGAATTCCTTCCAATTTTACTTTGGATTCATTTTCTTCAATTAGAGTCAAGTAAAATTAAATCCACTAAAAAATAGACATATGGCATGATCCCATTTTTATGAAAGTATTTCTATCTCTCCTATCTGTAAAAATGCATAGAAATATGTCTAGCATGCTGTACCAGAAATGTTAATGACGGTTATATTTGAATCATGAAACTTGAGGTAATACTTTGATTTTCTTTTTTGTACTTTTATGCAATGCTTAAATGGTTTACAGAGAGCAAATACTGGAAAAAAATAGTTTTTCTTAAAAAACAAAAAAGAAAAGAAAGAAAGGGAATAAGGCAACCCTAGGCCAGGAATGGTGAAGCATTCTTTAATCCCAGCACTCAGGAGACAGAGGCAGGCAGATNTCTGAGTTCAAGGCTAGCCTGGCCTAAACAGTGAATTCTAGGACAGCCAGGGCTACATAGTGAGATGCTATCTCAATCATTATCATCATTATCATCATCCTCAACATCACAATCACCACCATCATCATCACCATCTGTAGTGGGTAGCTGTTCCACCTGTGACCTTGAAACACTGCCCCTAGTGTGGCAGCAGGTAACTGCCACACCTGCCTATGACCTGCCCCTGGGGCGTGGCTGAGAGGGAACCCTTTAAGACTCGAGGTGCGTACGTGCTTGCCCCTTCTTGATCCTTCGTGATGCTGGAGGCTGGATTGTAGACCAAGCCAGATTTCTCCACTGGATTGCACCTTATCTCTCCTGGATCCTGTAACCAAACCCTTACTTACTGTAAGTTACCCCAGAAATAAACTTCTTTTGATTACTAGATAAATTATGTGGAATTGCCTCATTAATTACAATTATAACCATCATCACCATCTTCATCATTACCATCTGTCTTAGTTGAGTTTTTATTGCTGTGAAAAGACACTATGACTACGGCAACTCTTACAAAGAAAATATTTAATTTGGGTGGCTCACTTACAGTTTCAGAGGTTCAGTCCATTATCATCAAGACAGGAGCATGGTGGCATGCAGGCAGACTTGGTGCTGGAGGAATAGCTGAGAATCCTACATCTTGCAGGCAATAGGAAGTTGACCGGCAGTCACACTGAGGGAAGCTTGAGCAAAAGAGACATCAAAGCCTGCCCCCACAGTGACACACTTCCTCCAACAAGGCCACACCTCCTAATAGTGTCACTCTCTTTGGGGGCCATTTTCTTTCAAACCACCATACCATCCCCATCAACACAATCACCATCTCCATCATCCCTATCCCCATCATCATCATCGCCACCATCCAATCACCATCACCATCCCCATCATCACCATCATCCCCATCATCTCCATCACCACCATCACCA
>LZPO01044192.1:1037795-1052709 GCA_001675575.1 Neotoma lepida
CATCATCACCATCACCACCATCATCCCCATCATCCCCATCACCACCATCACCACCATCATCCCCATCATCCCCATCACCATCATTCCTATCATCACCACTATCATCATCATCATCATCATCCCCATCATCACCACCATCATCACCATCATCACCATCATCCCCATCACCACCATCACCATCCCATCACCACCATCACCATCATCAGTCGTGACATGTTGGTAAGAACCCTCAGGGTTTCACTCCCATTTTCTTCCTCTTACTTGCACATCTTCCCCATCCCCCCGCTTTCTTATCTCTTACTTTCTCCTGGCCCTGCTGTCCCCAGAGCTAGCCTCTCTCTGAGACTGAGGACACTTCACCCTGTCANGATTAACTGGCCCATGGGAACAGGTTTTTCCCTTTCTCTGGTGAGACTTGGGGTGGAGACATTTTCAGAGGGTTTTGAGGCCCTTGGTAAAACCTCCTTTCCCTTCGCTCTTGTGAGCTTCACAGTGGCAGAGGAGGCAAGACAGATTAGTTGGAATGGGACAGCATGGGGAAGGTGAGTGCCCCTGAGTACCACTCAGGGAAATGTTCTGTCCCAGGGATGCTGGGGGATGGGAGAGTATGGATTTTATCCCTGACTCCATTCATTCTTTTTGTCATCACCTTTGTTCAGTATATCACCACCTGCCCTCCTTCTTGGATAGAGCTATTGTCTCAAGGGTGTGCTTCTGGACAGGGCTCAAATATGGGGGGGGNATCCATCATCAGAACTGCCCTTGTGATGTGACCATCCCTCTACTTTGCCATGCCACGTCTTGGGGACTAGAGATGCCTGAGTTACTCTCCCACAAGTTCCATGACTTGGGGACCAGTAAAATACAGGTCCACAAAGACAAAATGAAGGGCTTCCCTGCTGTTTTCACAGGGCTAATGCAGGGACAGATACAGGACAGAAGTGGAGCTGGGAAGGTCTTTGAACAAAGTCATCAGTGAAACACCCACACCATTGTGTGAACTCTGGTTCTTTGAGCAAAGCATGTGGGGGACAGTCAGATGGTCAGTTTACCACCGTGGACATTTCCAGGGATGAATCACAAATTGGCAGATCTGGTCCTCAGACCCCAGAATGAGCAGGCTGCTTTGAGGACTCCATGCTTAGCAGAAACAAACCCAGCAGGGACCCTATGTTCGTGTCCCTTTTCAAGAAGAGGTGTCAAGACTCTGTGGGATGTGGGATGTGGCATTGGAGAAAAGAATAAAAGAGACATAAACCCAAGACACTGAGGCCTGGAAGTGGGACTTGGGATAAGAAGATATGGCCTGATCTTCATAATTTGTGGTAAGAACTGAGAGTTGAGGAGCAAACACCAAGATTCACTGCCTGTGCGTGGAGCTGGAGAGATAATTCAGCCAGTGAAGAGTTTGTGATGTAAGAACAAAGGCCTGTGTTCAATCCTTAGCCCACGTAACAAGCCAGTGTGATGGCTGTGTCTGTAATCCCAGCACTGGAGGCAGGTAGGTCCTGGGACTNNCCAGCCTATAACCAGTGAGTTTTAGGTTAAGCTGTCCCCCAAAACAAGATGGATATCTCCTGAGGAATGACACCTGAACTGACCTATGACCTTGATGTGCACGCTCGCGTGCACACGTGCGCATATACAGATTCACTGCCACAACACTACAGGGTGGGGAAGAGGTGGCCACAGACTATAATCATGAAGCTTGTACCTACAGGGCAGGGGAGTGAAGAGGCCAAGACAAAAGGGTGTAGTGGACACATAACTGGGCCTTAGGAATTCTCCATCCATTTCTTGTGTTTCTCTCCAGATTTCCAGCACTCAGCCTTCCCTAGATGGTAGCATGGATAGACTGAGATTGTCCACCGCCACATACCCTTTGTAATTGTTTAACTGTGTGCCCAAGACTAATATATAGCAATACTATATATATGTATGCATATATATGTATATATATATATGCACACACTACATGCTTATTTTAAAAGGAAAATCCCTGAGTGATACCAACAAAGGCACTCTTAGCTTTTGCAGAGGTTCAGAGTGAAATCAAGTGCCCTCTGGGTGGAGGACNGCCAGAAGACTCAGGAAAAACAAAAACAAAGTATGGAAACAGGGACAGCTGCTCCAGGCACCCTAGTGCCCTGCCCCCGGGAACAAGCCTGTGTTCTCTGGGACCAGGGAGCCAGCACCTCTATTCCAGCTACTGGATAGTCTTGGCAGTATGAGCTGATGAAAATGCAAGAGGCTCAGGTTGAATAAGAAAAGTTATTGCCGGGCGGTGGTGGCGCACNCCTTTAATCCCAGCACTCGGGAGGCAGAGGCAGGCGGATCTCTGTGAGTTCGAGGCCAGCCTGGGCTACCGAGTGAGTTCCAGGAAAGGCGCAAAGCTACACAGAGAAACCCCTGTCTCTTATACACATCTAGATGTGTATAAGAGACAGGTGTGGGACATATATCTATACCTAAAAAAGAAGTGTTCTCTGGTTATGACCTCCACAGCTAGCTGAATACCCCATTTTTCTTTTACCCCTCCACCCCACATGTTGGCTAGGGAAAAGCCTTCCCTGGAGTTTTCTTTTTTAATTTTTTCCCACTTTTTAAAATTGTTAACCCAAATTTCCAGAAACTCATTAGCCCACTGATGCAAATTAGTTCATTTGAAAATAAATGTCTCTGGCTGATGTTCTAACACAGGATTTTGTCCTTGTGAGCTACAGAAGCCCTGCCTGGAGTAGCCATATTCTTCTAGCTCAGGGCTCACCACCCTCTAGGCCTGCCCTGGAGCAGAAGCTGAGGGTGGGCCTTGGAGCCCTCTACTGGTGAGTTCCAGATGGCAAACATGGTAGATGCCTGAGGCATGCCAGGCTCAGCCANCAATCCTTCAGGCCAGAAGCCCTCCGGAGACTGCAACAGACCCTTTTCTGATGCCTCCTTGTCGGACCCATCCACAGATGGCCTTTCCAGCCCCAGCGTCTTCACCCCCCTGCCTCACCCCCTCTTTGTGAGCCCCTTTCTGGCTTTGTATGTACCTGTGAACAAGTAACACTCAGTCCCATGCCTGTTATTGGCTCCCTTTTGCACCAAACACTCACCCTGGCTCTGGTTTGTCCAAATTCCAGTCAGCCAGTCAGTATCCTACTTCCCACACTATCCTGTAGGCTGGGTCTCTGAGGAAAACCATTCCTAGAGGACCAGATAATTCTAGAGGGTATGGACCAATCTTCAATGACTCCTTTAAGGAAGGACAGTCAGCCTCCATACCAAACAGTTCTGGGCCTGCCTTGGTGGCTGCCAGGACCTAGCACTAGACACAGTCCAGAGTCAACACTCATTAGCAGAATGAATACTGGAANACTGAGGAGGGAGTCCCCAAGTCAGAGTTATTTTTAAATAAATAAATAAAGGGGCTTAATGATTAAGAGTACTTGGTGCTTTTCCAGAGAATTCAGGTTCAATTCCCAAGCACCCAGATAGCAACTGGCAAACCATCTATAACAACAGCCCCGCGAGACCTGATGCCCTCTTCTGGCCTCTGTGGGCACTGCATGCATGTGGTGCAGAATACCTACATGCACACCTTTAATGCTAGCACTTACTTGGGAGGCAGAGGCAGGTGGATCTCTGTGAGTTTAAAGTCAGCCTGGTCTACATAGTGAGCTCTAGGCCAACCATGGGCCACATAGAAAGTAGAGAGACCTTATCTCAACCGCCTCCCCCAAAACCCAACAACAACAACAACAACAAAAATAAATAAACAAAGACAAACAAAAAAGAAACCCTACATCTAGGCAAAACACTCATACATACACACACACACACACACACACACACACACACACTAATAATTAACAACAATAAGACATGAGCTGGAGATGCACCTCAATTGGTAGCATTCTGCTTTGCCTAACATACATAAAACCCCTGCACAAGAACCAGGCATAGTGATGCACGCCTGTAACCCCAGGCCTTGGGCGGGAGAGGCAGGCAGGTCAGTTTAAAGTCGTCCTCAGCCCCACAGCAAATTTGAGGCCAGCTTGGTATACATGTCTATGAAATTGAAAAAAAAGGGTTTAAATAAAGACACTTTATTTACAGATAATACAAAATAAACCACAAGACAAATTACTGGGTAGGGAGGGGAGGGGATGATCCCCACGATAGCCATCCTCTCCATCCCAGAGTAACTTATAAAAAATTAAAAAGGCCTGGGCAGGGGCTGGACTGGAAGCACCTTTACTGACGGGGGTTGGGCCTGCCATCCTCAGCCACGTTGTTCTAGAGCACAGTAGATACTGACTCTCCCCTTGGGAGTCCCAGGCCTGGCAAACATGGGGCATAGCTACAAGGAGAGTTGGTGGCCATTGCAGAGGCTTCCCAGCTAAGGACCCTGCCTTCTTACCTACAGGGCTGGGGAATCAGTAGGTGGGTAAGTGACTCTAGGGGCAGGCATGGGGTGGGTGTTATTGCAGTGCTCCAGCTAACTTCCTCCTGGCCATGGAAGAGGGTCTACACTGGGTTCGGGAGCAGCCATGTCAGGGCAGGAGTGTGGGATCTTCAAAGCGATGATGTTGTTGAGTCTACCACCTCACGGCCGTTGCAAACAGTGGGAACAAACTGGGATCCAGACCCTAGGGAAAGGCAACCAGAGGTTGGGACTGACCCCAAGAGGCAGCAAGAGAAGTAGGGCTATAGAGGTGAACATCCATCATGCCTCTTGCTCGTATCCACTGTTATCTTGAGAATATCCCATTCCCAGACAAGGAATTTCAGCATAAAGTCCTGGGGAGTGGACCTCATGCCTGGGAGCTGAGCAGGAAAGGGAACCTNGGAGGGGAGGGTTTAGGATGCTAACCTTGACCAAGGTTGGCGCTGGCCCTGGGGGCAGCACTGCCAAAGCGGCTGGTAGGTGCCCGGTGGCTCACCACGTTCTTCTGTGGTTGGAAAAGGATGATGTGCAGCTTGGGGGCAAAGAGGCAGCCGAGCACCACAGAGCCGCTGAGGCTGACCGACACGCACATCGTAGTGGTCTGTACCTGTGAGAGGTGAGCGAATGAACAAGCACAGGTCAAGGAGGATATTCCAAATGCTGGGCCTGGGCCCATGACCCCACCCTAGACCAAGGCAGGGAAAAATAGTAAGCATCCACTGAACAGTCCTTTGGCCAAGCCTCAAAGAAGAATGATAACAATCCCAGTGTCAGCCCCCGTTAGTCATTTTCCGAGGCACACTAGGATTCTAGCTGTATTGTGGACATGAAAGGGTGCATGTATGCATAGGGGTATATGCATGGAAGGGGTGCTGGTATGGAGTACGTTTGTGTAGATGCATGCATATCAGTGTGGGTGTATGCGTGTGGTAGTAAGTATGCAGAGGAGTATGTGCAAGTGTTTGTGGGAGGGGAGGGATGTATTCGTGGACAGGATTTGTGTATGTTCTATGTGTGCCAGGATGTGTGTGCACACACTTGTAGATGCATAAGGGAATGTGTATGCATCTTCACGTATGCAGGTATGTGTGATTGTGCACAAGGTGTATACATGCATGGTTGACTATTGCGTACCTCTGGTGAGCCTTTAGCTGCCTATGACAGGCATGCAAATGCAAATCATATGCAAATGCAGGCTGAGTCAGAGCAGATTCCCTCCCCAGCCTTGGCCTCCACTACCCAAGCAGGTGGCCCAGCAGGTGCAAGCGGAGCAGCCAAGCCCAGCAATCCCCCGCCCCCAGCAGTGTTCCACCACACCTCTGTCTCGGGGAAAGGGCCCACGCCAGGGCTTTTGCCACAATTTTCCAGTTCCTTTCATTGTTCAGACCATCGGTTTACACCCTGCTCTGGACTCCCAAGCTGAGTGATGGAGCTTGGGACTGACTCTCCCTGAGTCTCTACTTCATCAGTTAAACAGGGGAGCTGTGGAATTTGAGTCACGAGGATTAACCCAGATGATCCTCTTATTATTCAGAGCTCAGCTCACCTGCCACCTCCTCAGAGAGACCTTTCCAGGCCATCTCATTTGAAGTAGCTGTTGCCTGTTGGAGCTGAGGACACCCCTTGAGACACTCGGTGCCAGTTGGAACTGTTTGCCTGAAAGCCACCAACTGGAGCACAGTTGCCACCTACTTTAATGTCTCTCAGCCCTCCTCCAGCAGCTCCTCCCCCTCCCTCTGCTTCTCTTCATTTGTGACCACCCCCTCCTCCATCTCCAGATGACCCCTCACTAGAACAAGGCAGAGCCTGCACTCTCTGGAGCATATTTCTGCAACCCCAGCCTCTCCCAGGTTAGAGGATGGCATCAGAGTCCTGACACCTGACACACACCCCACCCCACCCCCCACCCCGCTCGCCGCAAGTTCCCACCCTCCTGGACATTTCTCCAAGCTTTCTTTCTCCCTTAAACCTTTTATCGGGGCCCACTTTACTTCTTGAAACTTTAGAGTTAACAGTAGATAAAATGAGATGTCAGGCAAGAGTGGGTCCCAGTGTTCCACCACCTCCTACTGCTACAGCAGACGGCTCACCCGGTAATCACTGGAGGTGACATAGAAGATGGGAAGGAAAGCCAGCCAGATGATGCAGGTGGTGTACATGGTGAAGCCAATGAACTTGGCTTCATTGAAGTTCTCCGGGCACTTTCGGGTCTTGAAGGCATAGAGCGTGCAGAGAGCAATGAGGAGCACGTTGTAAGCCAGTGAGCCGAGCATGCTTGCATCACGGTGGTTACAGCGCAATGTCACTACCTCTCGCCTCTCAGGGGCTGTCTCCTTGCCGATGCCTGGTGCCTCCACCACCAGCCAGGCAGCAACAATGAGCAGCTGGCCCGAGATGAGTGCCAGGCAGATGGCCACCTGTGAGGCAGGACTGATGAAGCGTGGCCGCTGGGCACCCTCCCGGGCCCCACCAAAGATTCGAGCAATGCGATTGGTCTTGGTGAGGAGGGCTGAGTAGCAGACGGAGAAGGCGGTGCCCAAACCGAGGCGCCGTAAGGTACACACTGCCGTGGAAGGCTTGGCAATGAAGATGAAGGTCATACAGTAGCAGAGGAAGACACCTCCCAGCAGAATGTAGCAGAGCTCCCGACCAGAGGCCTTGACCACGGGTGTAGCATTATGCCTCACGAAGACTCCCAATACGAAGAGAGTGGCCAGGGCACCTAGGCAGGCAATGGTGACAGGTCCCACTGCCCAGGCATCACCCCAGCGGATATACTCCTGCGGCAGCTCAAAGCAGCCAGTCAGACTGGCATTAGGCCAGTAGCCCAGACCACAGTCAGCACAGGTGAACTCATCCAGCCGGTACTCATAGGGCTGACAGGGGATGCAGAGCCAGCAGCAGACTTCACCCGGCTGCACACTCTTCACCTCATTCTGAAGGCAGGGTTCACTACAGCGAGAGGCAGGAAGGGGGCCGGCTGATGGGGAGGCCCACGGGATGAGGCTAGTGTCCAGGCTCAGACCTTCTGCCCAGTAGCCTACCTTCTGGTAGCGATAGCGCCCACTGCCTGCCCGCAGATAGGTAAAGATGTTGTAGCGGCCAATACCATCACCAAAGCGGTCAAAGCGGACCTCGTTGTGAGTATCCGCTGGGCGGAAGGGGGCTGGGATGGAGGAGAGAAGGAAGAGGGTAGACTAGTGAGTTTCTCTGATGTGACCTTCACCCTCAGATGGAACCCCAGAGCTAAGGCTACCTCTTTCCAAAAGCCCATTTCAACCCCAGCTATATTTCTAAGGTGGTTTATAACAAACTACGACCCTAGACTCCAACATCAAACCTCAGCTCTCACCACCCTAAGCCCCAAATGGGCTTGTAACCAATCCTCTTCCGACTTGCCAAACCCAATCTTAGACTTTAGTCTTCAAACTCTATCATAACACATAACATAGCTCTCGCCCAAAAACTTAACAGAGATCCCAAACTGGGTCTCTAGCTGCAACACCCATTCTAGCCCTAGTCAGTCCTAACTGGTCCATTGCAAACTGAATCTCAATCTCAGTGGCCACCTGAAACCAGAGCCTTCCTTCCACAGGATGGCCACCGCCACGCTCTATCCCCTAATAATCTTCTGTCACCCAGCCAGGCTTAGGAGGCAGGACTACAGCCACCCTTGATCCCAGTGAGAAATGGGTTCCAGTCAGCATATGAGATGCCAAAGGCAGTATTGACTGGATTCAAGTTTCATCTGCCTAGCCTCTGCTTCTTCCACCTAGACTCCAAGTTCTCACAATCTAACCCTACACAACCACAAATTATACCCAAACCCAGCAACAACTCCAACATCAACTCCACAAGACGCCAGACTCTAACCCACTACCTGATTCTATCATAGCTCTGGGTGTTGTCTTAGTGGAATTACGCTCAACACAGGTTCCATAGCTTCAGAGCTAGCCAACTCCAAACCAGGAAAAAAAAATCAATGTATCTTTTGTTTTGGAGAGAGTCTCACTCTGCAGCCCAGTTGGCCTTGAGTTCATAGCCATTCCCCTGCATCATCCCACTGGTGCTGGGATTACAGACATGAGGCATCACACCTAGCAAAAACATTTATTTTAAACATTCAGTTATGGGCTGGCGAGATGGCTCAGCAAATAAATGGGCTTGCTGTCAAGTCTGATGACCTAAGTTGGATTCTTGGGAGGCAGACGATCAGTTAAAGCAACAGGAAGATGAGTGAAGGTTATTTGGGAATTCCATTGCATTTTAGATAAAGAGTCAGCACCCTCAGATTTTGGTACCCACAGAGGCCCTAGAAACAGCCTTTCTACCACCAGGATGTCCACTTGGTCTAAGTCTTGACCAGTGAGTCTATTCTCTGTCTGTCCTGGCTGCTTCTCCCACTCCATCCCCAAAGATTCTTCCTGAAGCCAGGCACAGTGGTTTTGCAGCTCTTGCTCTCCTTAAAACTGGAACTTCAACTTTTGTTTTGAGAGCACTTGACTACTTTGAGTAGAAAAATCAAGATTAGGATGGGTGTGATGGTGCACACCTATAATTCCAGCACTTGGGAGGCTGAGGTAGGAGGACTGCCGTAAGTCTGAAGCTATCCTGGGGTATACAGTGAGTTTGAGGGAAGCCTAGGCTATATAGCATGACCTTATCTAAAGAAAAAAAACATTTACAAAATCCATCAAGATTAATAATAGAAGTTTCACCTACATAGGGTAGTCTTCCCTATGGTTCACCCTCAACCTACCCTGATTTGGACTCTCACTCTGCCTGAGAATTGCTTGGGTTCCCCTGGCCAGATAAAGAGCCGAGAACTACAGGGTAATATTTAAGCAGTAGGCAGAGATTCTAGAGTCAGGACCAGACCAGATTCCCCTTTCTGGAAGATTCTCAAAAAGTGGAATCTCAGTCCTGACTCCAGCTGGGGGGCCTCTGCTTATAGTCGCTTTGTCCTAACTTACACAGACTCTGATTATGTCCTTGTGAACATCCTATGTTCCCTTAGCAAGAAATGGACCCTGAAGGCCAGCAGGCTAACAGACAGTGGCCAGCACTATTACCATCAAACTTGACATTGAGCACGAAGTCTTTGTAGAGGCGGCGCCCGTTGACAGGTCTCATGGCATCACATAGGTGGGTGGTGTTGGGACAGAGGGTGCGGTGCATGTTATGTAGAGCNTGGGCCATGGCATACACTGCATTGACCACAAACATGATCTTAGACTCCTGCTCGAAGGGCACGTCCCGAAGAGAGTGGGCTGCACAGTCTCGGTGCCTGAAGCTGCAGTGGAACCTCTCCTCCCAGAACTCACGGAACCAGGGGTTCCGACTGTTGTTCCAGGGATCCAAGCTCTGGAAGTAGGAGGCAAAGTCACTGATGGGATAGGAGGCCAGCTCAATGGTGATGGCACCCTCCGCAGCCCCTTCACTGCCTGCTACCACACTCTCCAGGGCCCCCCAGCCATCGCTGGCCACCCAGGTGAAGCTGGCATTGAGGCGCTGGGTGGCTGCAAGTAGCTCCCGGGCATCCTCGGACCGGGTGAAGAGCACAGCGACCCGGGCACTGGGCTTCTGCAACAGGGCTCGCACCACACCCTCGAAGGCTGCCCGGCTCATGGCACGGCCCACCTTCTCTGAAGTGGCCACACAGATGTTTCGTGCACGTGCCTCCAGCTCAAAGGCCTCAATGCCTGTCTCACCGTAGTCACCCTCAGATGCCACTGTAGATACGTATGTCCAGTTGAAAAAGCGGAGAATTTCAGCCATGGCCTTGGCTTGGAAGAAGTCTGGGGGCACAGTNCGAGCAAAGTAATCATAACGGGATTTGTCACTCAGCTTGGCACTCGTGGAGGCATAGCTGATCTGTGGGATCTGAAACAGTCGCAGGAGATTGGCCACCTGGGCAAGGTTAGAGAGGGTAAAGGTCAGAGAGCAGTTTAAACAAGCACTGTCAGTCCCCATACCTACAGGGACCAAGTGCCCACAGGTCACCTCTGAGGGTTTCCTATCTATGAGTCTGAACTTGATGTGTCTTCTGCCTAGGGATTGAGGATTTCTCTCCTCCCCAAGGACAGAGAGGGAGAACACCCAGGGCCACTAGCTGCACCTGAACCAGATGCAGGGCAGGGGAACCAAGGAAGGCCTGGGGCGGAGTGAGGTTGGCACTCAGCTGCACCAGTATAGAGAGACAGTGGGTGGCATCTGGGACAGTCAAAGATGCCAATCTCTCTCATTGTTCGGTGCAGGTAGCCCCCCTTTTAGTGCCAATTCTCACGGGAGGATAGAGAAATGTCACCCCAGGAAGAAAAGCCTAGATCCAAGGGTCCATGGACCAGGAAGCCCAAGTTGGTCACAACTGGGTGTCCAAGCCTGAAATGAACAAAGCTTCCTGTTCTACTACTGACTGCCTGACACCCCATTTCTTAACCTTTGGTCCTGATGGCCATGAGAACGGGGTTCATCTGAGAGCTTGGTAGATGGTGGATAAATAGAAGTGCAAGTCCTACAGGAGAGGGCTAAGCTCCTGAAATTGGGATATGAGCTCTCAAATGGTCTAGAGCTCAAGTATCTCCTCACACATCTTCTTCCTCCACACCCCTCTAACAAAAATCTCCCTGAGCCTCACGTTCTCGTGCTTGAACTGCAAGTTGTTGAACAGTTAAAAATGATCTGTGTGGAGGTTTGGTTCTAGCATGTGGAAACTGACAGCAACATGTGAAAGGTAGAGGGGCTGGAATAAGAGACAATCAGTAATGAGCCAGCATAGTCTAAGGACTAAAGGCTGGGACTTTGCTGACCAGGACAGGAAAAAAAAAAGCAGCCTGACTCTGAAAGATGGGCCCTGCTAGAGAAAGGTGGCTTGGGATGGCAAGGAAGCGACTGTGTCTCTGGAGACACGTGCATGGGGCCTGGAGAAAACTGTGGGAAAGGGGGTTGCTGGTAAAGTACCCCAGAGTCCCCTGAAGACAGCTACCCACCCATCCCAGTCAAAGCCAGAGCTACAGANACAGGCGCTGGCATAGCCACACCTGTCCAAGCAGCCACTGACACCTCCAGTAGCTGCGATTAGCAAGACAGGTTCCACCAGGTCCCGACTCTGCTTCATTTCTCCTAAACAATCATCCCAGGTCAGGGATCTAAACCCCACTTCAATGGCAACGACCTCTCCTATGGAAACCGAGCCCTTACCAAGGTCCCCAGATAGTCCCCAGCCCTGATTCCAGTTGTACCTGATCTCTCTGCACCTACACTGGACACAGACAGGAGAGGATATGGGTGAGGAGGCCCAGTCAGGAAGGGGGAAGATCCCAGTTAGGCCAAAGCAGCCAAGTGAGGCCAGCGTACAGTCCAGAGAGTACAGTGGAAAGTCGGCTGGATCCACAGCTGAAGCCTAGCAGGGGCACCCTCTGCTGACCCCTTGTGGAAGAACAAGTGGTGGGGTGGGGGGAGGGTTCCCTAACCTTTCCCCTCCCTCAAATTCTGCATCACCTGCCGATCTAAGGCTACCCTCCCCATCTACACTCTCATCCAACTTCTCCTCCCCCTGGATCCTCCACCTTGTTTCTTTGGCTGCTCCAGGCTTCCGTCTACACTGTCAAATCCAAATAGAAAGGATCTGGCAGACTAGGTTGAGAGCCCTGATTTCATACTTCCTTTTGATTACCTTTTGATGACCTCCTTCCCCCTGAACCTGTTTTCTTGCCTATAAAGTGGGCTAACACTGATAGCAGCTCNTATCGACTTATGCCCTTATGACCTGCCAGGCCCTATGATACACACTCATCATCTCACGAAATTTCTACTACAAACCTAAAAGTAGAACATGTTATTAATCTTATTTTATAAAGAGGAAGCTGAGACATAGAAAAAAGAAAGAACCTGTCTAGAGTCATGCAATCAGTATAATGGGGAGCCAGGATTCGGTCCTGAGGCTGACTTCAGAGGCTGCCTAGTAACCCTTTTGGGACATTTAATATCAGGTGTGTGTGTGTGTGTAACAGTATGATTCTGTTTTCTCTCCTTTCCCCGAGAGGAGTTTCTCTTCCACAATCTCTAGAAACAGACCCTGTTATAAGGCCAGGGAACTTTCTTGCCCTTTTGTAAGAAACTACTGAAAAGATGACGCTTGGTACCCTTCCAATGCATCCATCCAGGAAGTTCCTGCTCATCTCCCTTTCCAGCCTCCCTTCCTAATATCCATTTGTGTGATTTCCACGTACCTGGATGGAGACATCACTGTAGGAGCCACCAATGACACCGGTGATGGCTGTTGGAGCATCACTATGGGTGGCGTAGGAACCATCAGGACAGATGTGGCGTGAGCCATCAGCACCACGACTGAGTGAGGCACGCACAAAGTCCAGTGCCTGCTCCAGGGCGTGTGTATCCTTGGAGCAGCTGTCGAGGATGTGTGCACCCAAGCGCACACCAGGCAGCAGGTGGGGGTCGCGGTTGATTCGGTCCAGTGCAAAAAGCATAGCCTCTAGGCGCTGTATGCCACGGTGCTCATTAACAGGACCACACTCCTCTGCTGGACCACCTTTCTGGTGCACTGGGAACAGCCCACCCAGCACCAGGTCCCCCTCGAGGGTCAGCACCTTCTTGGTCGGGCCCTCAGCCACAACACCCCACAGCAGCAGCAGTGCCAGAAACCCAAACAGTGATCCCATGGCCCCAAAGGGGATGGTTAGGTCCGGCAGACCAGGGTCTTCAAGNGATGAGGATAGAACTCAGCAAAGGCAAAGAGAGGAGGAAACAGGGGCCAGGAAAGGACAGACAGGAAGAGAGATGAGAAGGGGGCCAGCTCCTGCAGAGAGATAGAGACAGACAAACAGGGAAAAGTAGAACCAGAGAGTGGCTGCCCCTCTTTTATCTCCAGCTTCCCCTCTGACTCTCTTCCTCCCCATATCCCCTTCCCAGGTACTCAGGAGTCATGAGGAGGGTGATGTCACTAATTATGCTGAGAAGCTCCTGGGCTACCCCCATAGGTCTGTCTCTCAGCTTTGCCATAATCTTGGCTAAAGATGGGCTCCATGTCCCTACTACTCAGCAGAAGGCAGGGAGGGTGGGAGTGAGGGCCCAGGCAGAGGGCAGAGGATCCAGCCATTGTCAAATCCTAGATAAACCAAAGGGCCTACACTAACCTCCTAGGAGGTCCTTTCAGTAGTAGCTGAGGCCACGGCAGTTACACACTCAGGGGTCTGGCTCCCATCCTGAGCCTTGGATTTCCAGAGCAGGGGCATTGGAAGACCCACCATAGGGAGGGGAGAGGCTCTATGGGATAGTTTCCAGCCCAAGAGAAACTAAAGCCCAGGTGAACACCCAGGGTCCTAGACTCTGGTTCTTAAAGGGCCAGTCCCCAAAGTCTCCTAAATGAAAAAGAAATGGAAACCCTCAGCCCAGTGAGACAGCAAGGTGGAGGGACTGGCCCCAGAGAAGGTACCATGTAGTTAAAAGTCTGAAGTCAGCAGAGTAAATAGATGTGGAGATATGTGTGTCACAGGTGGGGGACAATTAACCTGGTGAGATCTCTGAACAATGATGGAGCTGAGTTGTGGATGCCCAAGCTTTACATGGGAAGCCGTTGGAGACTTGGTGTCTCTGTCTCTTCACTCACTCCAAGCCCAGAAGATGTCATTTCCAGCCTTCCCCTTCTCAGCCTTTGACCGACCTTAGAGTTCCCCTCCCATCCTCTTTAGCTTGCATCCTATCATCTGTACCTAATCATCCACCATACATTAACCCTACACAGGCAGGCTCTTGAGATCATGCAGACTGGGAGAGGCACACATCTTTCCCCAGGGTGGGAAAGGAAACTACAGCTTAAGAGGGACAGCAACTAGTTCAAGGACCCCCGTCCTGGCCACAGACTAAAGCTTCTGTGGGCTTTAGACTGGGCTAGTCTTCTGCTTGTGCCAGGGGAGGGGAACTGGGAGTCTGTGAGGACCCCAAAGAAGCAGCTCAGCCAGGCACAGAGGAGAAAGAATCAGGAGTGAAGACTAACACAGATGGGGCAGAAACCCAGGGGAGGCCCTGATGGAAGCTGAGGCAGAGAAGGGGGCAGAACCTGGGAGTCCAGCTGAGGGGCAAGACCACAAAAATCTGAGAGGGCAAGTGAACCTGAGAGGCTGAGACAAAGACAGAGGCACAGACAGAAAGAAGGATCAGAGGACGCTGGAGCAGGAGGAACTNGAAAGCGCGATGCAGGGCGTGCGTTCTCTTGGGAAGAAAGGCGGGGTGCCCGGGACGGTCTTCCCGCTTCCCGGAGCTCCCAGAAAGCGCTGTCTGGACACATCGGCCGGGGTGCTCCAGAACTCGAGGACCCGCGGGGCCCCGGGATGTGGGGTCAGGGCTAAAAAGGTTGGCAGTGGCCGCAGCACCACAGGCTAACCCTACCTGGCGCGCCCAGCTCTGGCGCGGGGCTCCGGTTCCCGCTTGCTGCCTCTCTCGCTGGCTCTGCGCTCTCCGCCC
>LZPO01044192.1:1053424-1067921 GCA_001675575.1 Neotoma lepida
TCCTATGTGCAAAGGGCATTTACCGTAGGGGTATCAGTCCATGGGGGTAGAGGGGCTTCAGGGCCCTGGAATTAAGCCTGAGGGACCTGATGGGCCCGGGTTAGGGGTTAGAAGGGCAGGGGGTGGGGGTTAGAAGGGGAGGTGGCTGAGGAAAGGCTCCAAGAACTGGCTGCTGCGTAGGAGCTGGAGCCTGAGCAGGAGCCTGAGCAGAGGGAGGACAGCTCTGAGAAGATGCTCTTGACTCTTCCCTCCCACAGCAGGATGGGGAAGGGCACCCCAGGGTAGGGGGTGGTGGATAAGCTCTGTAGTGCCAGGCTGTGCTGAAGGATCTGGGGAGGTCTGTGCTCAGATTTGGCCTCTGAGCTTGTCCTATCTGGTCCCAGCATCTACACNCCCAACACGCACTAGGGCACACACAGCATCCCTACCCAACCCTCTAGCACTGACATGTCTTCCACAGGTGTCAGTGGAAGCAAGGTCAGCTCAGATATATGCTGATGAAATGCGATGCCCAGACCCCTTAGGCATCTCTCCCTACATGGGCATGCAGCATCTGGGGGAGGGGATGACAAAGATGGGCCTTTTCCCTGGACACAGAAACCGGATGCCCCTTTGCTCTGTAAAGAACACAGCTTTTAAGCAAAACAGACACNTCAAACCCAAACAAGCCCAATGGGAGACAAGGTGGTAGCGGGGTGAGGGCTCAGAGCTGTCAAAGCTGGGGAGACAGACATGCGGTCTTCCAGATCCAGCTCTGCCACCGGCTGCTCTCACCCTTTCGATGGCGCAGAGACTGCTCCCTGGGGTGAGTGATGGGCCAGGCTCCTGGAGCAGAGGGGTTGACAGCAGGAGGGTGCTGACGTGAGAAACTGCAGAGAGATCCCAGCCATACTTCCAGCCCACTCACCAAGGCAGCCTCACCAAAAACACAGGACTTTCTACATAGATGTTGATGTACACAGAAGCAGCACAAGAAGCCCATCACATGGCCTGCAGCAAGCGAGCTGCAATATCCCACTGCAGCACAGATCAACAACACACTCAACTATGTAGCCACCACTCCTGGCTGGGTACACAGACAAGGACATATTTCACCAAACAGACATAGCTGTACTCATGTACACAGCTACACATATATGAACATAGCCATTACTATATATGTGGACAACTCTCAAAAATCTGCATATATACATACAACTGCACATACAGACTTGGCCACATAGCCATACACACATACATATGGATACAAAGCCATACAAATATGCCTACCCCAACACAGTTGTAATCATGGACACACAGCTACACTCACAGCTCTATACATGGAGACAAAGTAAAACACACAATTTTACACATAAACACACAACCACACACACAGACATACCCAGCTGTCTATATTCAAAGTCCACATAAGTGCTTCCATCTAGCTAGCCTCATATATATGTATATAAAATATAAATGCAACCACATAAACAGAAGGAACATACATACATAGCCACACAGCTATCCACACACATGTACAGCCATATCCAATCAGTCACATCCAGAAGCTCACATGGACACAGCCTCACCCATGGCATACATACACATGCCCAGGAACAAAGGTGCTGGCAGGCCCAGCAAGGGTGTCTTCACCTGCTGAGAAGGTCCCAGCATGAGCACAGGCACACTGACACCACAGACACAAAGGCATCTTTGAGCACAGACAAAGAGTCTGTGAGTTCCCTACTCCTGAGACCTGGAGGGCACTCATTGCTCTGCTATCCAGCAGCAAGGAGATCCCCCAGGGCTGCTGCAATGCTGGGGGACTTTCCCCTGGGGTGACAGAACAGGGAATGAAGGGCCTCCAATATCCCTCTGCTCAGAGTACTGAGTCATGTTCCTTCCTCTCTTTGGGTCTGGGTGCTCCTGCCTAGTCCCAGCTACACACAAACACTTCCCAAGACAGAACAAACAAATGCACAACTCAAGTCCAGGTGAAACAAGAAAGTAATTCACTTTATTCTGGGTTCTGGAAGCTCCAATGAGTCTGCAAAAAGGTGGCAGCCCAGGAGGCTGGTGCAGATAACAGTCTCTGGCTCCTTCCGCCCTGGGAGCCAAAAGGGCAGTGAGGAGGTTTGGGCTTGGGGTAGGAGAACTCAGGCCTCTGGTACTCCCAGTCCAAGCTGGGCAGGTTAAGGAAAAAGGGGGCTGGAGAGGTTGCTCAGTCCCTTAGCAAATGCACCACAAGAGGGCTGAGGGCTTGTGGTTACTCCTCACCCCTCTCAGGGGTGCTGAGCTCCCGAGTAGCCCCCAGAAGCTTGGCTTCAGGGCTCAGTCGGGGTTCCCCCAAGGGCCCCTCGCCCTCCAGGTCCAGCTCCTCAAAAGATGAGCCGCTGGAACCCGATTCACTGTAGCTGTGCTCGCTGCGGTTATCGCCATCATCCCAGCCACGGTTGCTTGCCCCAGGAGAAAGTGTGGTGGCTGAAGTCTCCCGGCTGCCAGGGCGCACCTCCAGGCTTACAGAACTTGTATCACTTGTGTCACCTCCTGTGGCCAGGACAAGGCAGCACTGGTTAGCCAACCACCACTTATTCTCAATTGTACATCCTTCAGGGTCAGGGCAAGGGCTCTACCACCAGCTCAGGAACTGAGCACGAATAGTCTACTCATGAATAATACAGCCACCCTGTCTCAGGAGGCCCATTCCAGCTGCCCTCTGCCCTCTGCCCTGACTGGGGCTACACTGACAGAGCCAAGGGAGTTTGCAGGGTGAAAGAGAGCAGGAGAGAGGAGCAGCTGGCTGTACACTTCTCTCCCTACCCTAAATTAGCTCCTGTTCCCTGCACTTTCACAAAGCCACTGGCCCCTACCCCCACATCCATTAAGGGCCACTCAGCCTGAGGATGAGGCGCTGAGGGTAGAACAAAGGAGACCCAAATAAGTGTCTTCTGTACCATTCATTCCAGACTTGGAATGGTTTGTCCAAGGACAGCTACATAACACTGCCCGTGAGGCAGGAGGGCTGAAGAAAGAACCAAGACAACTACTCTCCAGTCCATGCCCCCACAAAGGCCTCCCCAAGGAGCACTGATATTCAGGACATCAGCTGGCTCCTTCCCCTAACCACATTGCATCCCCACATAAAGGAGGAGCTAAAACAGGAAGATGAAGATATCCCGAGAAACACTTACCCAGTCAAAAGGAAGGAGAGCGCTAGGATGAAGCATTTTAAGGATTTTCTCCTCATATGGCTGAGTGAACCCGGGGGACCCTTACCCACCATGTCCCCACTCCAACCACTGATGCTTTTTAATCTGCCCCTTCTATTCCTTGTATATCCTCCAAGTAAGTGGGCCTTTGTACACCCTGTCCAGGAGCAACCCCTTGGCCCTGAATCAATCAGAGGCACTGATTGCAGGTGGAAGATAGTAAGGAGCAACAAAGAGCCCAGGCCTACTGTGTGCAGGACTCCAGATTGGGAGATGGCCAACACATCATCCGAAGTACAAGTAAAGAGGCGCAGCCGTCAAAGCTGTTAAACATCATGGAAGGTGAGGGTGGGCTAGCTCCCCCAGCTCCTGTCTCCATGGTAATAAGGTCCCGAGCCAGGAGCAGTTGGGGACTGCTTGGTATTTGCACTGGCCTAGAGCTATCCTTGAGCCTCCAGCTGGGGCCTAGGGTAGTGAGGGTGAAGCAATACGAGGGACTGCTCCACTAACCTATTCTGCCTTCTGGGCCCTACTAGCAAAGGTGAGGTGAGCCCTGGAAGTGCAATACTGCTGGCCCTGGGCTCTCCTTTTTCTGGGGCCTTTGGTATGGCTCCCACAGTAGCATGCCAGAAGAGTGCTGAGTTATGGGCTGACCCTGGGCAGGACTCTAGTTCTTCACTCATTCACACTGATCAGTGTCCCAAGGGCTGCAAGTCTGAAAGGCATAATGGAGGGTGGTAGTTTCTCCCTGACCCCATTACTGTCAAGTTCTATCTACCCACCCACCTAATGGCTCACCCAAGACCCTTGGGTATAGGGACCAGCCTCTTCCCTTCCCACTCCTGGGCTAAGAGCGATCAGAGGACAGAACCCAGGAGTGCGTCCTTCAGCCCAGGCTCAGAGCATCAGATGAAGATGGCTGCTGGGAACAGATGGACACGACTTACAAAGGAACTTTTCAAGGCAGGGGAGTGGTATCCCTACAGCCCTACAGAAGGAGGTCCCTTTGTTGAGCCTGTGTCCCTTGAAAGAGGATCCCAGGCAAAGCAAAGGAACATCTAAATTCCCAGGGCTGTAGGCAGGGGATGGGAAGCTACCACCTTTACCCAGTTCCTCCCTCTTCCTCTGCCAACAGCCAATGCAAGGAGATCAAATATTCATCGCTTCTGTGGAGCTAAATAATACATCAATGTAATAACAGGCACAAGGCAGCTAATCACCCCCTTTCACCTCCCAGTCCAAGTCATGGCCCCAGCAGGGAGGCAGGGAGGGACAGACCAAGCCCTGGGTGGCCAGGCACCCACCATGCATTGCTGTGTAAGTGGCATGCACCTGGAGAGTGGCTGCCCTGGGAGTCAGGACAGCCTCTGTCAGAAGTGGGCAGATCCCACAGCACCCACAGTAGGGAGCAGGCGGGCAGACTGGTGGGGAGGACAGGCCAAGGACCTCAGGGGTGTGGGAGCTGTGGCTGCAGCCAGCTGTATGCAGTGAGTGCCAAGCCNTCCTTTAACACTCCTGGCAGGCAGTGTTTGGGAGGGAAGGGAACTGGGTGGGTGGGCCAAGGAGGCAGGAAGCAGAGTAAGGTTGTAGGAAGGTCAAAGCACTCCTTTTCGACTCTGGGGGCTGCCTGGGCTTACTGACCTTGTGCCATGTCCAGTGCCCACAGTAGGGGCACGAAGAGTATCTGCCGGGCACTACCAAGCAGAAGGGAGCAGTATCCCATGGAGGTAATTAAGTGGCAGATGAAGTTAACTATGTTGGACACAAGCCCCAAGGGAGAAGAGACTGCCTCCCAGTACCCTCCCTGCATCAGCCCCTACCAACACATGTCTCTTTAGAGTGACCTTGGCTGCTGAAGACTGAAAGGGCAGAAAGACTCACAGAGAAGTAAAGGAGAGGGACAGTTCCTTTCCCCACAGCCGTTATCACCCCTAGAATTTGAGTCACAGAATAGCCAAAAGTTGGGGTCCCTAGGGATTCCCTGGCATGTTACCAACAGGGTTCCTTGCCCACTGAGTGTCATAAAAGATCATGGCAGGGTGGTGCAAACAGGCAAATGGCTTGTGGGCCTGAGCCTAGGGCATTCTAGCTACTGGTATGGGCTGGCTCTAGAAGGAGCTCTATACTGGAGACAGGAGAACACCTTCCTTTCTTTCTTACCTTTAGACCTAGTTCAGTCTCACTTCCAGATAAGCCCCACCCAGATGAGTTCCACTCAACTGCCTAGGACGTTAGGAATTACTACTTCATCTGAAGGGAATTCAGACAGGGTCTTGTTACCTGGAGAACATATGTGAATCCACATTTATGTGGGTGCACATGTCTGAGAACAGGCAATTCTGCATGTGGATCCTGATGTAAGGTATCACCTTCCCTCCTTTGCCAAGCAGAATCTACCTACGATGCCAGCTCCTTAGACAGAGGAGCCTCCTCAACTGTGTCCTTAGATGTACAGAAGAGGGACTCCAGGCAGGGCCCCACCCTACTTCCCCCACCTTTGGTACCTGTGCCATCCATCTGAGTGTCACTGGCCTCCACAAGCCCCCGACATTTCCGCTCTGTCTCCTTCACCTCCGGCACATAGAAATCTCCTTGCCGTGCCAGTGGGCACATGAAATGGATCAGGTCTTGCTGGTAGATCTCCAGCCGAGGGTGAGCACACAGCTTCCGTTCCTACCAGTGTTGCAAAATGTGGTATAAGCATTATAGCACTCTGACCAACTTGTCCCATGGGAACCCTGGGAACTGTCTACAGCCTATTCCTTCTGGAGGAGCTAGCTGTGCTTTCCATCCCAATCTTTTCCAAGTTTCACCCCCCTACTGAAGGAGGCACATGAGGAGCTCTCCAAGAGCAGGCCCCTACACTTCAGGAGCAGGGGTCTAATGACAGAATCCTCAGATCGGCATTCTAAGTCAGATGATAAAACATCCAAGAGCCTGGCCCTGCTAATCCTATGTGCGTGTCTAGGACTAAGTAGCTGGCCTCATAAAACAGGGCTATCACCTTAGGCACTCAAGCCAAGATCTGACCTATCTGACTTTTTATTCTAGAACTTTGTGGCCTGATCCCCCTGTCTCCNCGGGACATTGCTGACTGACACAGAAATATCGGGTGAGGTCAGTGCCCCTGAGCTGGGGCCTCCTGCCTCTGTCTATAGACATATTACTACAATTACAAACTGCTTTTACCACATTCCCATGGCTAGGTTTGTCAAACTCTGAAACTATCAAATATGGCTCCTGTACTTCCTTACACCCGAACCCAGGATTTCTGCCAAAGGAGGAAGAAGCAGAATCTGAGCTAGAAGGTAGGTAGGACATGAGGTGGCACTGAATATTATTACCTAATGGGCTAAAGTATCAGCTTCTAGGCCCCCAAGTTCTGACAGGCACTCCATTCCCCTCTGCCTGGACACAGACCAATATTTCTTAGCCCCTAGTGCATCAAAGCAGCAGACAGATGCCAGAGCTGCCCTGAGGCAGGCAGGAACCACCAGAACAGGGAGCAAGTGTCTCTNGAAGCAAGTGTCTCTCGATCTAGAATGTGCCCTCCCTTTCCTGTGATGGGGCACAATTACCCACCAAGACAACTGTGAGGCCCCTGCCCTGTCACTGCTCACCCGCCAACCTTCACAACATGGCTATTTATAGCACCTGCCAGGCTCTCACCGTGAGCTCTAAAATGAGCCTTCCACTTAACAGTAATGAGAGACATATCGGCTGGTTCAGAGGAGCCACTCCAGGACTCCACTTGTTCGCCTGCCTGGCCAACCCAAGGCTTGAGGAACCTCCTCCAATTAAAAAGAGCCCATGGAGGGGAAAATGAAGGGATAACAAATCTGAAAAAAGGACCTGGTTAGGACCCTCAGTGCCAGCTAGGGAGAGAGTATATCCAGGAGGCCAGGTGGAGGTAGGTGGCCCAGCCTAGGTCAGTGGCAGCTCAGATTCAATCTCCACAAGTAATCCAGGCAAAGCCTTTCCTCCTGAGTATCCATGCACCCAAACACAGGGTGAAACACCCTAGCCCTGATGCTTCTAAGGTCAGTGAAACAGTCATTACTTTGACTAGTTTTGACTCCAGTCTTTCATGCCAATCTGGTTGCTCTCCAGGCCTCCTCCATATCCAGTCTCATGGCATCTCTCTATATATACCATTTAGCTTTTTGTTTTGTTCTTGATGGCTGCCTTTGTTTCTGGACATGATTACTGAAAGCCCAGTTCTCAGGAGGAGCCTGAGGACAATGTACTGTCAGGGAAGTAACAGATCATATTGTCAAAAAGTAGGAGCTACTAGGCTCTGGGACTCTTCTTTTCTTTTTTTTTTTTTTTTTTTTTTTTTGTTTTTTGGTTTTTCGAGACAGGGTTTCTCTGTGTAGCTTTGGCGCCTTTCCTGGAACTCACTCGGTAGCCCAGGCTGGCCTAACTCACAAAGATCCACCTGCCTCTGCCTCCCGAGTGCTGGGATTAAAGGCGTGCGCCACCACCGCCCGGCTTCTGGGACTCTTCTAAAGCCAGCACCTGAAGCCAGGTATCTGCTAAACATGTGCTCCATTCAACAAACTGGGCCAGGCTGCCAAAGCCATGGAGGCTCCCGGAAGAAGGTCCAGTTCCTTCCCTAGTAGTTAAAAAGTAGTCCCCAAATACAGTCAGAGCATGACATTCACCAACATCATCAGACTCTGAGCATTTGAGAGGTCCAACTGGCACCATCAGAATGACCAACAGCCATCTCAAGAGCAAGAGTAAAGTTTATGTCCATCCAGAGATTCCAGATACAATGAGGCTCTTACCCCAATCCTGACCCTTACCAAACTCAGGCTACCTCCCAACCTTTCTTTCTGGAAGAGTCTGACAGTAATAGGGAAGAGGGGGTAGTGCTCTTTCCACCCTCTCTTCTAGGCTGGGCATCAGGGTGGGCAGCACCAGACAGCCACCCTGTGCCACCTGTTCTGCCAGCCTCCTCATTGGCAGGCAGTTCTGTGGCTGCTCTGCGCATCTGCCTCCTCCAGAGAGCCCAGCTCTGAAGTTGCCTGACTGTGGACAGCCTGTTACCATGGAAACTGCAGCCTCCATCCTTGCCATCGCCTTCATCTCAAAGCCATCGGGAGAACAGAGAGAAGGGGGAGACAGGATGGAGAGCAAACTGTGGCCTGGCTACAGTTCTCTGCCACCCCTACCTCTTCGCAGCCTCCTACACAGGGAGCAGAACACTAACTGCCCAGGCCTGCGTCAGACCTCAATCCAGCAGTGGCCCACCCCTTGCTACCTAACAGGCCCTGGCCCTCACTACTCGAGGGAAGCATAAAGCTAATTAAAATCCCATAGCGTGCTCAACCCCAAGTCATTATAANAGATACTGGGTCTTGTCAAAATTCAGACTCAGGAGCAGAAAAGAAGGGGCAAGAAGGCGGCAAAGGGGTAAAACTTCTACCTTAGCCCTCAGACAAGGAAGGGGCCTACAGCAGTCCCTGTTGTCCTTCCTGGGAGACCACTCTCCCCTCCGTGCTCTGCTCACCAAGCAGGGATGAGTCTAATGGGACTTGGGGATAAAAGAGCAAGGGGGCAAAACCAGCACATGCCCTGTCCCTGAGTGATCAGGCAGGAAGAATAAGTCGTTTCCTTGCTAGATAGNTGCAGCCTCCAGGGAAAAAGAGGGTAGCCATGGGCTGGCTTCTGGGTCCTCACTACCCAGCAGGACTGCTGCCCAAACAGCATGTTTGATGAGCCAGGAAATATTGGAAAATCATTGGAGGAAGGTGAGGCCAGCTGCCTCTCCCTCAGCTAGCCCCAGGGAGCCCTTGGAGAGCAGACTGCCAATGGCCAAGGACACCAGCTCAATGCCACAAGAGCCTGGTACTGCTGGGAAAGGGAGCCTAGATAGGCCTGAAATCCCAATCAACCCTGGAATACCACAGCCCAAGAAACTAAAAGTAGGTGGAAGCAATGCCAAGACATAGAAATCTTTCCTGGCCATTAGACTACTAGTCATCTGACAAACTCCAACCCTAGAGCAGCTCACTCACACACACACAGACCATCAGGTCCTCTCGAAGAGGGAAGAGACGCAGGCCTCCATGGTGTATGCCACCTAACAGGAAGAAGTCAGGCAGCCAAGCCAAGGTTTTAGCAGGAAATGCTAGAAACTGGATTTAGGAATGCCAGTCCCTTAGACACACCTCCAGCCCTTCCAGAATCAGAAATAAGAAAGGGAGACTTCAGAGTATCCCCCACTATTACTCCACCCTCTACTAACATGGACTACTTACCCCCAAAGCACTGGGAGCACCTCACCACCTTACACATCTTGAGGGTATCTCAGCCACCTTGGGAACTTACTTTTTACCTCGGTTGCTAAGCCTATCTCTTGGGTAGGGACAAGTGTCTGCCCATACTACCCAGGGCTCCCACAAGGCTTGGGCTGGTATGATGGGCTAAGATTTCCTTTCAGGACACACAGGTAGACCTTTCTGAATTCAGGGGTAAGGGAGGTAAGAGAGAGGATGTGAATATTTTGTGCTTTGCTCTCAGAACATCAGCCTGTGTAATGACTTCAACTAGCAGCGTGGAAGGGTAAGGAACAGAAGCAGTCAGGCCAGGCTAGAAACTCAAGGGGAATCCCACCTCCAGGCTGCTCAGGGACTAGATCTACTTAGAGCTAGGTGGCAAACGCCCCAAATGAAGAAGCCATGGGTGCAGGTCAAGGACTGGGTCACACATCTCTTACCTAAGCTCCAGGCCCATAAAGAAATGAGTTCTGCCTGATGCATCCTTCTTATCTCTTGCTTCAGTGGGCCTCTTTGTTCACCCTTTGCTTCCCAGTCTTACTCACCCCTCTATACCAAGCTGGACAAACAAGCAGTCACATAGCCAGCCAGCAGCTGTTGCATCCCACCCGAGGTGGAAGCTTCTCCTTGCTGGGGGAAGTGATGCATGCTCATTTTTAATTACATAGACACCGATAGGCTCCCGCCTGCACACAGAGGTCCTCACAAGTGGGAGCTCAGACCCTGGAGGTCCCTCAGGCAGCCGGTCTGCAATGCATGTGCAAAGTGCTTGGGGGAGGCACAGCAGGGAGGCTGCAGCTAGAATATAGCACATTATTATTATTCTGCCCAGGAACTTCCATCAACTTCCCTCTCCCCTCTCCATACCCCCACCCCCCACCCCCAAATCTCCACCAGACTTCACAATACCTTCTGGTCCAGAACCTAAACCTCTGTGTCAGGTCCTGGGGAAGCCCAATGCCAGCAGGGAAAGCCCACTGAAGGGTTAGAGTACCTTCTTCCCTTCCCTCCCTGCCCCTCCTCACTCCACCCTACCTCTGCCCAAAGCCTTGAAAAGTACAGGCAAAGAAGACAGCCAGGGAGAGGAGAAAAGCATCAGAAGCGGCATGGACAGCCCCAGACAGGTATCTAGAATCTTAGCCTAAGCTACTGACAAATAGGTGGTTTTTCTCTGGGCCTCAGTGTCTCCAATTATAAAATAAAACAAGAAGAATAGATAATTTCAAGAGAAGGGAGGAACTAGGAAAAACAAAAACACCATTATTTAAAGACAAGGCATCGCATATGTGGAAAAGCACAAAAGAATGGATGATGGACAGGCCTACCATAAACATCAGTAAACACAAAGTTCACTGAAGGACAGCCCACTTCTTTGTGTGCCAGTCAACAAATTAGAAAAACACAACAGAAGCAAAAACTCAAGACCTTCTTAGAATTAGGCTTAGCCCAGGGCCAGCCTGGGAGCCCCCTAAATGGCAGGGGATGACAAAGGAGCAAGGCAGGCAGGGCCAGACCTGGGTAGGAGCCTGGGGACGACTGCAGAAGGGGGAAAGTGTGAAGGAGTGAGGTGGGGAGGTGGGGTGCTGTGCCTGGCACCCCAGCCTGCTGTGCCTACTGCCGCAGTAGCCTGAAGACTTTTCATTTTCACCTCAGAGTCGGCAGCTTGCCACACAATTTACACTTCTGTTCATCTCTCTGGTGCTACCCAGGCCCTAGCTTCCTAGGTGGCTCATGGAGGGGGTGCTCAGCAGCAGTCCAGTATCAAGATGTGCTGGGGACTGAGGAGCAGAGAAATTATGATTCCCTGGAAGCAGGTACATGGGACATAGGTCCTCATATATTCTGGTACCTGGACAGACTGGGAAGCCTCGGGCTTGCAGCCATGTCCAGCCTTTCCTTTCTCCAGGGCATAGAAGGACAATATGAAACCCTAGTTCAGCCCTGTTCTAGACTTGCTGGGCCCTTATAGAAAGGGAGGAGAGGGCTAGGGAGCCTGGAAGTGAGTAGCCCATAGGCATTCAGCCAGAGCTCTGGGTGAGTCAGCTACAGGATGCCATGGCAAATTGGATGTTCCTGATGATATCCCTCCTACCAGAGCTTAAGCAATCTACCCATTCTCAAAGACTCAGCCGTTCTGCAGTGTCTATGTAGTCAAGGACCTTGAGCCCTGCATGGCTCACGAGCTTATAAAAANGTTGCTAACTGATTACCCAGCAGCAGGAAGGCTGCTCAGTGCAGATGGAGTCATGAAGCCAAGCACCTGAGAGCAGAAGGATGAGTGGGTAAGTAGGATAGAGAGAAAATAGGGGAGGGAGGAAAGGTAGCCCTGAATTTCCCAGTTCCAACTGGCACTTTGACCCCTTCTCCACCTCTCAGGGAAGTCCTTTCTACCTGCTTTATTAGACATGTAGCCTCTTATCTGAGGGTGTCATCAAAAGGCACACTCAATCTGTTCTATGAAAAAGCTCCCTTCTCAAAATCCTTTCTACTCCCTAGTCCCAAATCCCAAGCTTTCTGGAGAAGAGCAAGAGAATTCTTCCTTGCTAAGTCCTACCTGCCTAGGAAAAGTATTCTCTCTGAACTGGTGATGGTCCAACCAAACAGCATCATTCAGACAGCCTCAGCCCCTAGGGTCCTACAGGGATGCCAAGCTACAATACTCAAGCTGGTATTTTGAGAGTGGTGGCTCCCACGCCACCCCAGCAAAGGCTGGCTTTGTGCTTTCAGTCCTAGGGGAGGGAGAAAGAAGAGGTGAATCCAGAGAGCCTCAAGGAGAAAGGTCTAGTACCCCATGGGTCCCCATATACCTCGATCTCCAGAAACAGTTCCCTGAGGAATTGCATGTGAGGTCTTTTGTTTTAGTTTTTGGCTTGGGGCACCTAGGAATAAGCAGTTACTATTACTCTCAGCTGAGTTCTGTTTCTCTACCCTGAGTTTGGCTGTGGCCTCCAGATCTTCCTTCTCATCTCCCAGCACTCACATGTCCTGCTCTGAAGCCCAGTCTGGACATTGTCACTCAGATGACAGACATATCCCTTGGCATCATGGCAGATACTCAAGATACCATCCGTGGCTCCCTGGTATTTGCAGGACCCAGCCAGACCTTTTGGGCATAAACTCTAGTACTCCTCCTGGGCCCTCTAGTCTTAGTGGATTCTAATGTATCTTCTGGACCTGCCTTCCCACCTAAATAATACTGCCTATCCTTACCACTACCTCAAAATGGCTGCTTGTGCCTTTCCCAGTGAGTCTATCCCTCCCCTTCACACCCTCATATCTCAGACATGGCTAAGCTCTCAATGAGGGTAATGAGAATAACTCTAGCACCTAGGGGCTTGTCACCTAATCCTGTGTCCTANACTACTGCAAGTGCCTTCCTCTCCATGCTGGAGCAGCCCAATTAACAGGCTGTAACTCTGCCATGTAACCTGCTCTCGAGACCCAGTGAGAGAAGCCCAGGAATGGAGCAGCCTTGACCTCACTGGGGGTGAGGACATCAGACCCAATAAGGTGCCTGGAGCAGCTGCTTCCTGTGCCCAGAGCAGCTGCAAGGCCACCATTAATGAGTGCCTGCTGGGAAAATGGAAGACAGACCAGCAGCCTCGGGCTCCAACACTAACAACCAGTGCTAGAGACTGAGCGTCAAGCTGGTGCATGTTACTGTCATCTCAGGCCCACCATGGCACCATTCCAAGTACAGCCCAAATTCACAAGTCTTCTGCCTCTTGGTTCCACCTCCACTCATGCCTGGATTCACTCACTACCTCATCCCTTGACCTTGGGTAACCTTTGCTTCTCTAGGCTTTTGCCATTTATTTAGGCATACTTGCTTTAATTAAGACCCCTGTGATTATCTTCTAATTAATGCCCATGCTCAGAACAGTGCCATCCAAAGGAAGGTTCAGCAATTAATTGTTGAATAAGAGACTAAGCTGAGATGTCAAGAGGGCCTCCACCTCACCCTTTGAATTTTGGTGCTAGGGAAGAAAATGGCCTGTGTATGCTGAGCACATTCTCCATGTCAAGCACTACAGCAGCCCAGCACTCCTTACTAAAATAAAGAGCTTGGAACTCTATCATGTTAGCTGGGCCAAGATGGTAGCCAAGGAGTGAGAGATGACCAGATCTCAAATTTCCCCTAAGGCTTCCTCATCTGGATTCCCATAGCCAGGGCCTAATAGACCTCCACTAGTGTTCTGGACCCAGTCCCACCCACTAACTCTCTCACAGATGATGAAGCAGGCTAAGAGGACACAAATACAGGGTTCAGAGCCTAGTGGGCAGAGCCAAGTTTCTGAACAGGCTGCTATAAGCTTCATCCAGCTCACTGGACTGACTCACTTCCACAGGCACCTTGCTGTGCCCTGCTCCTTAGATTCTAGCTGGCCAAACTATCATCCACCACTTAAGAGTTCAGTTACCTCCACCCCAGACAGATCTCCAACCTGAAGCTCAAGCTTCACAATGATGATGCTTCTGAAACAAATGCCTCTTCCGAAAATGACCTGGTGTCCCTCACTATACTTACACTGCAGCTACAAGGCATCCTCAAAATCCAGACTAATCATGCATCTGGCAGGGGTGGAGGGGGATCTTCTCAGTGGTTCACCTCAACTAGTACAGAAGTGTGCAAACCAGTTGAGCCTCAGAAGCCCTCTTCCAGACAAAAGGCTAAGATCTCAACTGGGTTAAAGAACCCTTAGGCATAGTTATTACAGTTGATACAAGAAGGGTCCAAGCTGCCAGCCACAGGGCACACAGCTTTTAGTTCCCTCTTGCCCCAGAGCAGTGTGAGAAGTATGACTCTAAGCCTCTGTTAGATCAACCCCAGTTAATACAGCTGTCCTAGGACTTGGCCTTCATGGTCCCCCACGTAAGGAAACCACCTTTTCTGGCAACTCCTCCTATAGCTCTCTTTCCAACGCTATAGTGAAAGAACCATGTCTCATTTCTGGGGCCTGCCTACCACCAGCCATTGTATGCATAAGACCCCTGTTTCCCTAAACTTGGGAGAAGATGCTTAAG
>LZPO01044192.1:1078029-1092141 GCA_001675575.1 Neotoma lepida
TATTCTTTAAGCCCAGAACGTCACAAGTTCTTCCATCATTCCATGCCTGGGAAAAGCATGGTGCTTGGTGGTGGATGTGAACAGCAGATCCCATTTGCCTAGCCCAGGTAAATGCAACTAGCCACCACGCCCTCTTGCCTCACCTAGGTACCATAATGGTAGACAGGCAGGTTGTATAAGCCCCAAAGAGTAGAGGAGTAAATGTGGAAGGTATGACAGGAGGTGGCGATAGGGCAGACCTACAGGGATGGTGACAGCTCCCAGCCAGAGGGGCCTATTTGCAGGCCAGCATGGTCAGGATCAAGTGAGACATGCAAGGTTCTCCCAGTTCATTTCCTTCCAACACAGAAGGCCCCCAGAGGATTTTTAATCCTAGCAGAGGAGGCTAAAGTCAATTTTCAACTCTCTAGTACCCATACCCAACGTAGAAAGAGGGCTGAGAGCAGTACAGTTTTTCCCAGCCAGGACCCTTCTCTAGCAAGAGGTAGTGTGAACCATTAGATATGGGAAGTAGGGCAGGTCTGTGACTGTGACCTCTGGAACTTACTCCTACTTGCCAGGTACCTTAAAGAGGAAATGGCCTGTACTTCATGAATGTTGGCCACTGATGAGAGAACAAGACCTGTGATCCACATCAGGTCTTGTCCGCTTTCTGACACACGTTGCCTCCCTGCACCCTTTTATCCCGAACTACTTCAAGGCTTTCAGGGTCAGGGAATGGAATCCTTCCTCCTGCCTCACAGAAACCATGTGCTCAGACCTCATAGTTTCCTCCCATCCAAGACTCTAGGACTCAGGACTCCAGCAGCCAACGATATACAAGAACCTACAGCAACTGCTACTGTCCTGCCTTGGAGGTNTCTCTTCTTCTGCCATTTTCTAGACCCATACTAAAAAAGTAGAGCTTCTCTAAGCCTTTCTCAGGAATCACCTTCCCTCTTGCACAGCTTGGGCTAGGAATGGTCATGTCTAGGGAGCTGTCGGTTCATACCTCAGCAGGGTGAGCAATATCTAAAGCCAAGCAAATCTCTAACCTGGCTACTCACTGCTTTACTTAGAGTCTGAAAGAGTACCACTTCCTGCCACAATCACAGAGAAGCCCATCTGACTCCTGTTGTACTGTGTCCGGAGACTGGAGGTGGTACACCCAAGAGGTTGGCCTATATCCTCTTTTCCTATATAGACATCCATGATGGGCACTGCTAGCAGAGGCAACTAGGAAGTGGCAAACAAGGATTCTCAGCTTTTCTAAGGAACGAAACAGGGTCTCATCTCCAGCATCTTCAGGTTCCTGAACCCTCACCCCACATGATTCTGCACCATAAGTGCAAACTATACCTCATCATTTCCATGGTGCCCCAGTGTCAAGCACAGGCCTTGTACAGAGCCAGGACTCAACTATGTATTGACTAAAACAAAAAATATTATTACCTCATTCAGGCTATCTTNATCCCAGTCTCCTCCCCCACCCCACCACTGCACACCTATTATACTTATTATTACAGTACCAGAATGTAGACCAGGTGGTTAGATAAGATGGCTTTGAATGCCTGAATCCTGTTAGTTCTGATTCTCTAGACCTTTTACAATCACCACTGGACAGACAATGTCTAGCTCAGGTGCACATACAGAGCCCCAACTGTCCCTGTTCTACCACAAGTGCATGCCAAGATATAATCCTCCTCTCATAAGTATCTTCCAGAGTGACCCAAGTTTCCAAGTTAGGAAAGTGCAGAATCAAAGCGGTCACTTTAACCTCTTCATTTATCTTGTAGGCTGACTAGACATCCACTGCCAAGTCAGTCTGATCTCTCAGCTCATGCTCATGAGTGTTTCACCACCCTTTTCTGTTAAACATCTGTTGAGAACCACGTGCTGTGGTGAATGCCTCACTTATATCATTAAGCGAATCCCTGTCAGCCTATCTATTTTATCAGGATGTTGCAGAGGAGAAAACATTAGTTCAGAAAAGTTGTGATATGCCTAAGACTGCATATCAAAAAAGTATTAAGATACGATCAGAACCCAGACTGCCAGCTCTAAGGCTGTACTCTCAGGACATGACTCCCTTGCACCAGCATCCAAGGTAGACCCGGGACTCACCTATTCCTGAACAGAGCCACATGGTGGTTGACTGGAAGAAGTGGCCACACCAGTAGAAAAGTACACTTTACTGGAGTTCTTCTGCCTCATTTCCGAAGCTGTGCCTCCAGTAATGACCCCTGTTACCCTCGACCGGTCTGGTCCTGGAAAGAGCACCTCAACCAAAGAGGGTTATGTGCTTCCACTGTACCTGGGCCCCAGTGCTTCTGACTTCAGGTAATACCATCTCCAGCCATGTGACTGCAAACCTCAGACAATGTTTACTCATCCCTCAACTAGCTGTGCCACCTCTCACTTGACCCAGCCCAATCTTTTCAATGGCCTCTATGCCTCATCTTCGTCCCTCCTCCACCTGTCCTCCAGTCAGCTTCNTAAAACAGAGGTGGTAAATGATGGCACACCCATCTTCCCAACTGCTACACCTCCTCCATTAGCCCAAGGAACCTTCTCATCCCCTTTCTCTACCCATCACATGTCCAAGAGGCCACACTTCTTATTCATCCCATTACTCCAGGCATTTGTTATTCTAGTTCTTATAGCTTCCTAAGTCAAGTAGCCCTGCATGGCAGAGGCAAATTCTACTCATGTGAGAAAGCCCATCTATCTCTTCTCTGAATCTTCCCCANATGCTTGAGGTACTCTTCCTAAAACCCCCAAATCAAACTTCTAAAGACATTGAGGCTAGTGCCTTGTTGGCAAATCATCTGTATGGAGCTGACAAGCTAACTACAGTTTACTGAGGGCAATGCCAGGTTTAATTCATGTCCAGAGTGCAGGTGTAGAGCAAGACCTGGCAGAGAGAGGGAATCAACACACCCATTTCACCAAGTGTCCCGATGAGGCCTTGTCTTTAGGCAGTGTATAGGGCTTGTTCACTTGAGTTTTCCAGGCAAGGAAATCCAGGCTGAGGAGTCCAAACAAAAATCCCCTAGGGCTTAGTTTGGCATGGCTCAAAAATGGAGGCTAAAGAGCCCTTGGCAGAGCTGCCAGCCCATCTAGCTGTGGGCAGCACCACCCCACAGCATAGTAGGAAACTACATTGGCAAGCCCTGACTCACTGTAGGCTTTTGTACAGCCAGACGCCTACAGGGTACCAGTGATGCTGAATTAGTCTTTGACCTTAGCATCTTGGGCATTTGGCTCCACTTGGCCCTCTCCCAACAAGTAGCTTGAGGTCTACGGAAAAGCCCTATCACTGGGTGGAAAAGCACCATGGTGACTAGAGAGGTAGGATTCCGAGCCCCATGCCCAGAAGCTGCCCTCTCAGTCCTCAAGAGTCCACAGACCGGGCATGAGAGCTGAGGAATGGAAAGCAGACAAACAAGAGTTAACCATCAGAGAATGGGCAGATGGCCTAAGAGCATTGGCCTCACACGGAGATAGAAAAAGGAAGGACAGCAAGAGACAAGAGATCAAGGTCAAGGCAGAAGCTAGGGTCTACTACACTCAGAAATTCTTGAGTAGACATGAGCAAAGGGATGCAGTTGTGGGCAAATACAAAGCTTCAGGATGTAACAGTGGTCTAGGCTAAATCTGGAAGAGCTTTAAGCTTGGAGAGAGAAGGTAACTGCAGGACCAGCTCAGATTTCCCTGTCCTTTACTTGGAAACCCAAGTTCTCCTATGCCCACCATGACCTGGCCCAGGTTTATCCCAAAGGCAGAAGCCCATGGAGGCTCCTTACCGTATGGGGGTTGTCATAGTAGACAGCGATGGAACGAAGCTTGGGAGAGATGCTGCAGCTCTCCGTGAAAAGCTGTCCAGTGTCACCATAGGACCCCACATGGAACTTGTAGGCCACAGTGATGTTACGGATTGGGGGTGATCCAGCACTCACTGTCACCCCAGTCAGCAGTCCTGAATACCCAGCAAAGGCCAGCATCGTCAGCAGCAACAGCAGAGTCAGGCCCCCAATCAGGCCCAGTAGTAGGAGATCCGGCATGGTTCTGGGACTCCCTCTCAGCACCCCAAGGCAGCTGCAAAGGAGACAGAAGGGAGAGGAGGCTGGTAGCCTGCTCTAACCCTGCCTGCCTGCTGGTTCTGGCCCAACCTCAGCCATGCCTTAGTGCTCTGACCCAGGAGGGGAGGAGCCATGGGTAATTCACACACAGTGACCTAGAAGGGCGCTACAGATGACTGAAGCCACAAACCTCTTTATTTCCTAATCATAGCCATGGACGCTGGAACAGCTCTGCTTGGCACTAGCAGCCCTGCTCATACCTGAGGAAACTGAGTCACAGTCCAGGCCCTGACCAGAGGGATTTCCCCCAAGCTGGGCTAGATACCACCAGGAGCTATCCCCCTCCTCTGCCTCTTCCTTCCTGCAGCTGAGCCACATTGCCAGCCCAGCATCCTCAAGCCTCATGTGCTATTGCGGGGGCCGGGGAGGGGGGACTGACAGTTGTGGGGTTCAAACACTCATTTACAAACAGTATACCCTAAGAAACAAAACCCCAGGGAAGAAAATTTCATGGGAAACACTTGTTTGTTTGTGGGCCCATTTGGTCTGTGGGGACCTGGACTTCCAGTAGGACTAAAACTAGAACTCCAGAACTAGAGGAGACAAGATCAAAACAGCCTGAGAGGCCAGAACAAAGTCCAAGATGGGTTTCTAAGACATAAACCACCAATGCTAATCAGCCTCATTCCACTTTTGCCAGCCCGCAAAGATTAGAAACAAAGAAACAAGAAGAAAAGGCTGTTAGAAGTGGAAACACAAAAAAGGGAAAAGTAGGAGTTACTCCTAATAGAGAAGAGGTAAACCCAGCATCAACACAGAAGCCTGTGTGAAACATTCTAGGCAGACTCTTAGAGAGGGCTTCATTTGAGCAGCCCAGGAATCACAGCACACAGAACAACAGTTAAAAAGAGAGAGAAACACGAACTTTACTAGGGAAATATTCCCACTCTAGTTATTTAAAATTCATAGCTAAGGGTCAGTGAGACGGCTGAGCAAGTAAGGGAGGGCACTTGCTGCCATGCCTGACAACCTGAGTTCAATCCCCAGAAGCCACATGGTGAAGAGAGAACCAACTCCCTTAAGGTACCCTGCACACCACCCACACAGTGTTTTAAAGGGCTGGGGAGATGGCTCAGCAGTTAACAACACTGGCTGCTCTTCCCCAGAGGACTCAGGTTCAATCCCCAGCACCCACATGATGGCTAACAACTGTCTGTAACTACAGTTCCAGGGGATCCAACACCCTCGTCTAGTCTCCACAGGCATCAGGCATGCAAGTGATACACAGACATATATATGCAGGCAAAACATTCATACACATAAGAAATTAAATTTTAAAAATCCTATTTAAAAAGTGAAAGGTTTTAGAGCTGAAAAAGCAATGCTATAGCCCTATAGAAAACTTAGCTCCATGGGCTTGTTCCCTGAAGGTTCTAAGTGTAAGATATGCTAAAATCTGTTTCTGGCATCAATGAGCAGACAGAACCGGCCTTACAAAGAAGCCAAGAATATTTCTGAACTCTGGTGCCGGGACACTGAAATGCCTCCCACTGGTCTCCTCCTGCATCTTGTACTCCTGCCTGTAAGCTTCATTATCTTTTCTGTTTGCATTCTCTGCCCTGCTCATCCTGCCTCCAGTTAGTTTCATTCTTCTTTTCTGATAATACAATAACAACTCTTCCACCCATAACTTAATATATGCTAGGCACTGAATGTTGAAATCCAGTGACTTCACTAATCCTCAAAAGAATCCAATAAGGTAGGTNCACATCAGGAAACAAGTGGCTGGAGGTCAAGATGCCTGTCCAAGGTCACACAGGTATTACACAGAGCCACCTGGACCCAAACACAGGGGACGGGAACTCAAATAGCCTGACCCCAGTCCACTGCCAGTTTTTCTCTCTTCTGGCTTCCAGAAAGGCATTTCATCCATGTTGGACCTTGCTGATGTCAAGGCTAGAAGCTCTTAGCATCTAGGCCACAGCCTGCCTTGGGAGTGACAAGCATTGCCACACACTTCTGTTGTAAGCAAACTTAGCTTCCAACCTTTCTCTTCCTTCCACTTCTCAAACTGCTCAGAAAAGGGGGATATGTTTCTGCCCACTCCCGTAGCTTTGGTCAGCCTAGGAAGGAGAAGCAAGGCAAATTTCCCCACACCCAGTAGAGGAAGGCAAGGACAGGGGATGAGGAGGCTCACCTAAACAGCCAGGCTCACTTGTAGTAACTCATAGCATCCAGGACAGCAGGGCTCCAGTACTCCGGCGCTGAGGGGGGAGGGGGGGCAGAAAGGAACAGTCAACCCAGCCCTGGACACAGGCAGCGAGCAAAGCAGGCCTCCAGGCCCTGAGCAACCCCTTTCCAGTGAAAGCTCACTGGACCGGACCGTACACAAGCGAGCCGACCCCACCCTCAGACCCCGCGGGGAAATTCGGCCAAATCCAGCCTCACAACGTCAGATCTGGGATCTTCACTGGGCCCAACTACCACACTTGGCGTTAACGCAGTCCCTGTTGCTGACCTTGGGCAGTGCGTGCCCTCTCTTGGGCCTCAGTTTCCACTAACGTCAGAGGTCCGGGGCAGATGCCTTCCTTGGCCCGAAAGCGTCTGAGCTGTGGCTCGACACAGGCTTCCTGAGGCCGCTCACGTGCGCTCTGCGGAGGGCCGGGCCCTTAAAGGGACCTGCGCCAGCAAACTTGGGCGGTAGGAGCCAGGGAGGGCGCCCTCGGCTTCCAGCCCCGGCTCGCCTCACGGCCTCACGCACCTCTGCAACTTCTGAGACGCTATAAAGTTTGTAGTCGCGACAAGGCGCGCGGCCCCAGGAAGCGGAGCTGAAGGGTGAGCCCCGCCCGTTCCCCCCAGTCCCACTGACCCGGGGCGCGCCCGCACCCGAGGCCGAGGCAGCGGGCCGCACCGAGAGGTCAGGACCGCCTCACCCTCGCCTTCAGGCCCAGGAACCAGGCCGGGCCTGCTGTGGGCCAGATGCCGTGCAGAGGGCGGCTCCGGCCGCGGAGCTCAGGCGGGAGGGGATGAGGGGAGCCTGGGCCGACACCCCAACGGGAACGCCTCGCCTCCGGCCCCGCCCTCACCTTAGCAGCGGCCCCGCGGACGCGGACCGGCGCCGGAGGAGGCTAGGGCTCACTCGCGGAGCTTGCGCGCGCTTGCCCCTCACGCTCGCTCCGCCCCTCTCGCGGCGGGACGTGGCCGTGGCTGTGGGCGCGTGCGCTCCAGACTTGGAGGGCGGCGGCCTGCCCCGCCCCGTCTCCTTGGTAACGTGCACGCCTCCTTCCCTCCCCCACCCCCAGCTGGCTGGGATAGCAGCGCCCACAACACACATTCCTACTACCAACAAACCAGAACTCCTGAAGGTGACCAAGCAACAACCAGCACCCCAAAGTCTTCGGGCTGTCAGGGAGGGAGGGGAAGCCCAGCGGCAACCGCTGGCTCCAAGCACTGGCAAATTCAGCCAGTTTGCCTGCCCTAGAAGCCCAGGAAGTCAGGACAGGACTGGATCATGTTTGTGCATTTTAGGGAGGATCGGCACAGCAATGTTGGCCTCTTAGCAATTATACCTGTCTTACTCTTGCCACCTTCTCTCACTGAGGCTTCTTGAAAGGCCTCGGGCCTCCTGCTCAGGTTTTACATCTGAGGAAGCTGAATCCCAGCCTGAGCTAAACAAAGAAGCTCTGGACAACCTCTGGAGTGCAAATAACAGTGTCTCCACTCACCTACCCATCAGCTCTTTGGTGAGCATAGGAAGAATCTCCATCCAACATTTGTTAAGTGCCATGTCCTATCAGGACAGTTCCAGGAACTGGAAACAATGAGTGAACCAATGAAAGCCCTGGCCTCCAGGTCACTCCAGGGAATGCCTTTCTCCCAAGCTTCTACTTCAGCGGCTGGATGTGGCTGTTGGGAGGTCTACTGGTTTAATATAGCATAGGTTACTCCCGAACTAAGGGCAAGCTCCTTCAGGAAAGGTTCAATCTTGAGCTAGTATCTGATGACCTATAAACCTCAAAGCACTGCGCTAAGACGTCTTGAGACACCCAGATTTATGGTGGAAGTGAGGAAGGTAACTATGCTTGTAAACTTGGCTGGTCATAAATTTTGCTGCAAAACAGGCTGGTCCAAGGACTATCCTGGTGCTTCTGACAAAGTTATTTGGGAAGATAATCACCCCAAAGAGTATATCAGAAAGATGACTTTGGAAAAAGTCAGCAGCCATGGGGTAATGTGATCTTTCAAGAGAACCTCATCCACAAAGTCTGTCCCAGTGCTCCGGATAGTCTGGCAGAATGGGCAGCTGACTACTGGAAAGTCTCCAGCGTAGGGCCAGCAGGAAAGTCATTATTGCTGTTTTACCTGTGAACATCAAACATGGGTAATGATTGGCTGCTTTGGGCAGATGGACAAGAAAGGCGCATGGCCCAGGCTCAGGGACAGACAGCTTTTGCCTTCAGGGTACATGGTTAATTCTGTTTCTCAGAAGTTGATTAGACTCTCAGGAAATCATTGTCAGGAGACACCTTTTCCTCATCTTGTTCTTTCTGCTCACTTTCTTTAGCCTGGTTGGGAGCTCCAGAACCCAGTATCGGAGTTCCTGGTGTGCCTTAGGAGTTTCAGCACTCTATTGTAGGAGAGTTGGCCTGCAATTGGGAATCAGCCCACCAAGCTTCATCTCCTAGTATTTTCAACAATGCCCACTATTCAGTGGCCACTAGGGGGAAGCAGACTCCTTTGCAAAGTCCTATCTACACCCCTAACAGGTCTGAGATCCACTCACCTTCTCCTCCCAGTTGTCTCTCAATAGCTCATATACCCTTATTGTAAGCCCAGACTTGCCCTTCCTCTTTTCCAGGAATCACCAACTGAGGCTCTTTAGTTCTGTTTAAATTGCCAGAGAATGTCTCCCCACAGCTCCTTTTCTTAAAGTAATTAAACTTACGGGGTTAGATAAAACTGTCCCTTTCCTCCCCACCTCTCCCATTCCAAAACATGTTAGAGCCCCCTAACTCAGCCAGAGAATATTCATGCAGTGTAAAATGCTTGCCACAACTGCCAGCCCCACCATCTGAAGCTGGTTCAGTCCCCAGGCACTCAGCCTAGAAAGGGCTGCCTCTGCAGAATGTCCCACAGCTGAGGACTAGCTTCAGCAACTCCAAGTTAGCTTCCTTGTTCTACCAAGAGCCAGGAGATGCAGCAGCACTCAAGCTTCTTCGGCTGTGTGGGGGGGGACTGCCCCCCCCCTTTCACAGGATTCCTATGAGGAGGAGCGAGCCTTAAGAAATTAGTAGATAGAAAGATAGCGGAGATGCGACAGATAGAAACATAGAATAGCTTCGGGAAGACCTAGATCAAAATCCACCAGCCCCTTCTGTCTCTTCAAAAGGGCTTTTTATAACAATGCCAAGGGGTGGAGCAAAAGACCTCCCCCTTGCTAGATCAAAGCACACAGCACAGCCAAGTGCAGACCCTTCCAAACACCTGGTAACTATGCACATGGTCAATCCATCCCCTTATGCAGCCCTGCTGGGGAAAGCAAGCTCAGATCTCACTAGGAAACCTCTGTGGGCTCCCACAGGTCCCTCCATACTCCTCACCAATTGCTCAGACAGCCATCAAGCTTCTGAGAGTACAGGCGTGCAGAAACAGGCAAAGCCTGGTGACTGACACTGCCAACAGGACCCTCTAGCAGCCTGTTTACCACCATGTGCTGTCCAAGTGCCTGTTGTTCTGTTATATTCCTTTCTTTACCACCCAGCTAAGCTGCTGTCCAGACAATTTCTTGATCAAACAACAACGTCTTGAGTTTAAATTTTATTTTACAAAAAGAGAAATAAAGAAAACTGATAGGCAGTTATACTGACTTAAAATTGTTCTGTTTGCTTTTTTAAAAAAGTGACATGAAACACAAGTAAAAATAAATACGTCATAGAAACAGCCAGTTGCCCAGTCTCTGGGGCAGAAGTGCCTGCCCGGCTGAGAGAGAGGGAAGCCCATGATCACACCAGCAGCTGGATCACCCAGCCACAGATGGTCCTCTAAGCCAGGCACAGGTCCCGGGCCTCAGGGGCGTCCTGAGGAAAGAAGACAGAAAACTAAAGCCAGGTACCAGGGCCTTGGGGCATCCTCATTTCCTCCCCTCTCCCCCAACTCCTCTGGCAGCAGTGTGGCCTTAGTGGTTATCCATTACAACCCCTTCAACCCACCTGGACCCTCTCTCTGATCCCTTTGAAGAGGGTACAAGGAAAAAAACCTGTCTTGGGCAGGCTGGAGGGATTCTTCTGGTGAGTCCCCAGCCTACCCTGAGTTACACAACCAGATAACAGTCATTTTACACCACAGTGCACATGAGCACACACATGCAAACGCATACACTCACTCACTCAAACACAGCTGGGCTGAACTCTCTTCCAGGGAGGGTCCTGGGTCAGGTCACAGTATGAGGTCCCCTCTCATCTGAACATCATTCTAGTAGTGGTAGCAGAGAGTGCCCAAACCTCCCTCAGCCCTCTACATTGTAGATTATGCAGCCTGCCTGGCTATCTCTCCCCAGCACACTAGATGACTACAGCAAACAGACTTGTGGCAGGGGAAAGGCGCAGACTTGGGTCCCTGAAAAGCGAAGAGGGTGGACACTGCCTGCTTAGTTCATCATTATAGGACTCAGGTATTCATAAAAGGCCTAGAGCCAAGCTAGTGGCACAGAACAGACATTGAGGGATTACAGCAATTGAATACACAGGGGCAGAGGAGTCAGTGGAAAGGAAACTGAGTCTGACGGTGAGCAGTGGGCAGCACAGCATTTTCAAATCGGCCTTGAGGTGCTCATTTCCTGGGAATCAGACAGTAGAGGAGCCAGTCATCCTTTGGGGGAAGGGAGACTTGTCTCAGCAGCTAGAGTGGGGAGAGAGCAACCTAGTTGAATGCACAGAAAGCCATGGCTCAGGATTCATCATGTAGAAACCAAAGGGAAGTGGGAAGCAAGTCTATCTAGGAACAAGGAATGTCAAGCCTCCAGAAAACCTTCCCCCGTGGGAGGAGGACTCAGTTCCAGAGCAATGAATGTCATACTTAAAGATACTGACTGCTTGCTACCAGCAGTCCCATCTCTATGGCTGACGCTTTGCTTCAACTAATCAGCAAAACATACCCCAGCTCTTTGCTTCATGCTCCCAGAGTGGGGAACTTCATTTTCAGTTGTAAGTCACAAATATATAATCTACACATTAATTCCTAGAAAAGAGAGTTCCAAGGGCCACACAGAATTATCTTTAAGCCAGGAAACAATAGATACTTAAGTAGCATAACTCAAAGGGGTGAGGACTTCAGAGATAAGCCATCAAGAAGGATCTGACCCAACATGGTTCACTTACTTCCTTTCTTGAATAGCTACTCCATCCCTACCAGACAGAAGAAAAGGAAATCAAGTATCTCAAGTGTCATCTTGCATCATTTAGTAGTGTTCCCTAGAATAAGAATTTAGAATATACCAGAGTGATTGGACTTGACCCTTAAAAACACTCCATGAAAGACANATAGAAATAGTGAGAGAAAATGCATGAGCCTGACCTTTGTCTGCCTTTCCCTCGGTCTCACTTTGTATGTAGACCAAGCTGATCTTCCTGCCTCAGCTTCTTGAGGGTTAGGATTCCAACCCTAAGCCAGCATGTCCACTTACCACCAAGTGTTTTCAACCTAAGTACAGTAAGATCTGGAAGCTTCCTACTCCCCTCACGCACATGCTCATGTTTGGTGTGCATGCACAATTCCCCACTAGCCCACAGGAAAAGCCAGGTGTTTTCCGTTTGTTGGGTGGAAGGTATGGGCGCCAAAGCCCATGGAATTAATATGCTACTCAATCTCCCATGATCTCACTCCCACCCCTATACAACAGAAGGTATACATTGTCACAAAAAGCTTTCTTTAACCAGGAGCCTTGCCTAGAGCTATGGCCTCAGCTAAGCTGAAGTGAGTTGAAGCCCTGGAATGACAGAGTGTAGAGCAGACACATGCTATTTCTCAGAATACCCATTTACTTCCTGGCAGCTTAAAAACTGACTGGTTTCAGTTCTCTACTGAAATGATTTCTAGTGACTTCCTATCTGAACACAGAAACACCCGTTTCCCTGGCTGCCAGGGTATACACACAGACACACAAGTCTGGGAGCTCAGTGTTCCAAAGTCTAAGAGGCATCCATGTAACACACACAAACACAGACACACTTGACACAGACACACACCACTCTGGGAGCTCAGTGTTCCAAGGTCTGAGAGGCATCCATTTAAGTTAACACACAGAAACACAAACACACTTGACACAGACACACACCACTCTGGGAGCTCAGTGTTCCAAGGTCTGAGAGGCATCCATGTAACCCAAGTTCTATGTGTGTTCTTCAAATTATAGAGATCTGGACTAGCTCACTCCCACTGCACCAGCCTCAACCTAAGAGCCCACTCCAATTAAAAAGCCTTGACCATCCATTCTTGGGCTACATTTCACAGAGAAAGCACTGGTTGGAACTGCTGTTTTTTAATTATTAGAATAATTTGCATAGCTAAATTGTAGATCTAAGGCTTCTATGAGTAGAAGAGTTAAGTGTCTGACAGGGTGCGTATGAAAACAGAGAAAGGTCCACTTTTGGTGTTACTGGACAGCACACACACACTTCATCAGCCATCTCCTTGTCTCTCTGAGAAAACCCCATAGTGCCTGCCTTGAGGCTCCCTCCTTCCCCCCCAACAATGGGAAATTGCTAGTTAAGAGTCTCAGGAGGTTAAGATACTTCTTGGACTAGGAGGCAGATTTAGCAGTTGCCCAATCAGGTTGGAGCCAAGGGAAGGTGGTAAAATCAGGCACTATCATGTGTGCTATTCAACACAAAGAACTGCCTGGAAATATTCGGGGGACAGGGGAGGCTACAAGACACAGCACACACCAAGAAAACAGCCAGTGTTTAAGCACTAGGTACCCCTGCCCTTGCATTTGGAACAAGGAAAGGGAGACCAGAATGACTCGTGTTCTTTTACAACAAAAGCTAGACTTATGACTCCTACAGAGGAAGGGCTTCCCCATGATCCTTCAGAGAGGATGGAGGTGACAGAAACCAGGCCCACACTAATCACCTGATATGCTGGGGAGGCCAAGACAATTCCCAACTGGAAATCAATAGTCCATTACCTCAACCCAGCAGCTACCTATCCAGTTTCACTATTCAGCAGAGAGAACTGGCCTGTAAAACCATCATAGGAGACAACAGTTCCAAATGTGGAGGTTATTTACTTCCCAGTAGCAAAGTCCATGATCCCAAGTTTCAATTTCTGTGGAATGAATCTCACCACCCCCAACTAGCCAGTCTCAGGGCTCCCTGATTTTCCTGAGAGGCCACTTCCCCACAACATAGCTGTTTATCTAACTCTTGGTTAATTCTAATTCTCTTTTCCTGGTCAATTAATTCGCCACCCATCTGGGACCCTTTTTTACCAGCAGCTGGGGGTCTGGAATATCTTAGAACATCCTTTACTATCTCCTATCTTCCTTATAAACTCCCCCTACCACCCCTGCCCCCAAATGAAAATAATAAATAATTGCCCATATGAAATAAATTAACATGGAGCTCTCTAACAGGGAGGGAAAGAGAAGGAAAGGCCACCAGCACAGGCAGCCTAAGGGGCTTAGTTGTCCTGGTGAAGCCTGTCTTTTCTAGCCACTACACAGAACTAACCCTCACTGCACTGCACTTCTAGCCCATGTAGAGACATCTGCTCAGAGACGGCCACTGTGGAAAGAGTCAGAGAATGGAAATGCTCTCATTTCCTCATGATTTCCCCTCAAGTTAAACCAATGTGGGCTCTGAAAACTAGGGATTCAGTTAGCTTGGCCTTCTCTTCACCTATCTAAAGGAAACTGATGCCCATGGCTCTTCTCCTGGACTCACTCTGATGTTCAAATTAGTAGCCATAAACCACCACACTCTGATTTACACTTCAAAAAAGATAAATTCATTTCTTTTTAGTTTACCTTAGTTTTTTCCCTCCCTCCCCTCCC
>LZPO01044192.1:1092311-1104879 GCA_001675575.1 Neotoma lepida
GACCGCCTAAAAAGATACCACTTCACATGGAATCTTAGTCTGCTCCCCATGCCTGCCCTCATCCCCCTCACTCCCCCTCCTTCTTCTCCCATCCCCAGGCCAAACTAAGTCACTCAGTAAGGCAGCTCTCTTGGGAGAGATGTTCCCAAAGGCAGAAAGGGATATGAGCTCTTCTACACTCAGATAGGCAAATAAGCAGACAGCGTAAGCATGGCAGGAAGGAAGAGGCAGGTTGCCCTACCCCTCCATTCCTGTTTTCGGTCCCTGATTTCCCACTATTGCGGCTCTTTTGGGGTTTCTGGGGTTTGTTTTTCTTTTTTCTTCTTTTAATAAACAGCAATCGAGTCTGCCACAATGGCCAACCGCTCTTCTTTGTCTTCTTCTCCCTCCTGCCAAGTTACCTTATTTTCAGAAAGACCAGGTTCACTGCCTTCCAGTTTGGTGGACAACCTGCTAGGGGCCCCAAGTGAGGTGGGAAGGGGCTTCCTAGCTATTTCCCAGTGACCTCTATCACATCATCATCTTTATCCTCATCATCATTGGAGCTGAACCCCACCTCGGCAACCTCATGGGAGTCAAATGGAGGCACCTGGGACCGGAGGAGGCCACCAGCTGGGTAGCCTGCATGTGGGGACATATAGCCTGGGTAGACAGACATGCCCCGAGAAAGGTTGCTGGGCAAGACAGGGGAAGGAAAAGGCGCAAACATCCTCGGCTCGGACAGGAGTGGCTGTGAGAATGGGAGTGAATAGCTGGGTAGTATCCCTGGCACAGAGGGGTTGAGCATGAAGGAGGGGTTGCTGGCAGTGACTGAGGTAGCCGTGGAAGAGGAACTGACAGGGCCTGCTGGCACCAGAGGGTCAGTAGTCACTGGAAACACCAGGCGGGCATCTGCCAGCAAATTGGACAGCTGGTAGTAGGAGGGGCTATTGCCCATAAACAGGGAATTCTCCCCAGCCTGGGAGGTGAAGGGGGTGGTGAGGTTATGATTTAAGGAGACGGGTGGCATGGCAAACCCTCCAGAGACTGGATACCCGTGTTCATAGGGCTGCACGGGGGCTGGCAGATGGCCCTTCCTGGACCGCCGACGGACTGACTCCTGGGTGGCAGATGGAGTGGCCAACTTTCGCTTGTGGCCCCTTAAGTCCAGCACTGGGTGCCTGCCACCACTGGACTGGCCAGTCACCAAGAGGGAACTATTGAGGCAATGACCCCCAAGGCATGGCTCAGTTCCAAGAGCTGTCCCAGGAATGGTGCTACTGTCCATAAGTTGGGCCGGGGGGCCAGGCAGGGCGGTACTGATGCTTGGGGAGTTCTGGCGGGATTCCCGAGCAGCGGCCACATCTGCATACTGCTGGAGCTCACTGATGATTTCTGGGCTGTCAGGAGAGACGGGCCTGGCCAGGCCCTCAGGGTCGGGGGCTTTGGGTGATGAGGCACTGTGTCTGCCATTGCTTGTGGATGCAAGAGAAGGCCCCTGGGAACCTGGAGATAAAATACAGGTAACTGAAACCAGAATGAACAGGGAAAATCAATTTTATTAAAGAATAAATCTTGGGGCTGAAGAGATGGCTTAATGGTTAAGAGCACCGACTGCTCTTCCAGAGGACTCAGGTTCAATTCCCAGCAGCTCACAAATGTCTATAATTCCAATTCCAGGGGACCCGACACCCATGGCACATAAAATAAAAATAAATAAATTAAAAAAAAAAGAATAAATCTTGTAATGTAGTCCCCAAATTCTTATTGTTCCATATCTAAACACTACCCAGTCAACTTTCCCCAGTCTCAAAGACAGAAATCTTTTGATTCCAGATACAAGTTGTGATGGTTAATACTATCAACTTGACCATGATCAAGAATAACCTAGGAGACAAATCTCTGGGTAAGTCTGTGAGGGAGTTTCTAGATTAAGTTAACTGAGGTGGGAAGACCCATCTTAACTGTGGGCAGCAGTGTCATTCCATGGGACAGGGTGTGAGACAGAAGAAAGAGGAGAAAGGGAGCTGAGCATTCTCGTTTATTGTTTCCTGACAGTGCACATAGGTGACCAGCTGCCTCAGATTCTGCCGCCATTACCTCCTTCTCAATTGTATTCCCTTGAACTGTAAGCCAAGATAACCCTTTCCTCCCTGGAGTTTCTTCTTGCCAGGTATTTTATCATAGCAACAAGAAAACTAATGCACAAGCCCACTCATGAAAGGACACAGAATTTTCCTGCACCTTCCTCTGTCTGAACAATCTACAAAGTGAATACTATGAAATAATGGATATGAGATTGTTGCAAGCTGCAAAAATATATAAATTAGGATTTCAGCTGATTATGACAAAGCTAATACCTGGAAGAAGCCAAGAGCCTTCCAGAGGTCAAACTGAGGCCCAAGGAGTCTTGGCAATATTGGCTTTTGATTATTAGCCATTTCCTGCTATGAATTTCTTGTGTGCTATTGTAGCTTTTCCATCATTTACTGGGCACCATTTCCCCTCTACTAAAGGAATATTTGATAACCCTCTTAGCAGTAACACAGCCAGGATCCCTAATTTCAGGCCTTTCTGTCATTATCGTCATTAGCAGCATCTGGCCAGGACCATCCCCAGTGGGATGAAAGTATCTTATCAGAGACAGCTCTGTACTCTCTAAGAACAGACTTAAGCATCCAGACTATCTGTTTGAGAAGGCCTGGCAGATGTGCTAATTAATTTAACTTTCTACTCTCCAAAGTCTTATCTCTAGTTTTAGATCCATCCTTAACAATTAACTCAGAATTAAAGGGTTCCAACTTACAGGTACATCTAGCTGTGATGGAAGTTGCCTAGCCAAGTTGCTTAGCAACCGAACACACTCACCAGAAATAGTGGGAGCAGAGACGGCTTGGAAAGATAAGGGTCAAAGAGATAAAAAGGCAGTTTTTATTCTCAGAGAAGAGAACAAGAGAACTAGATGGAGAACTATAAGAGTGAGATGGAAGACGAGGAAGAGCTAGATGGGGAAGAAGGAGATGGGGAAGAACAAGGGAAGGAAGATCAAGATGGGGCAGAACTAAGATGAGAGAATTAAGTTAGGACTTAGAGGGGACAGCAGATAAAGGTAGAGAGAAATCAGGCAAGAAAGGAACTAGGCTTGAGTACAGAACTGTAGCTGTGTAGATAGGATTTTATCCCAGAGGAATAAAGTAGACGGACAAAAGAGCTCGGTGTACTTAGATTCTTTTCCCAAAAATAATTCTCGCCGTTTCGTAGTTTCTCTTCTGGGCCCCTGGGAAGTATAATATTAAGGCGGGTCCTTTAGTATTATACAAGATGAGATACTGGAAAATTCTTCCCCTTTTTGGAGACCAGGTCTTATTATGTATAGCTGGCTAGCCTGAAACTCATTATATAGACTAGGATGGCCTCAAACTCACAGAGATCTGCCTGCCTCTGCCTTTGCTTGTAAATACTGAATGCTGGGATTAAAGGTGTGCACCACTGTGCCTAGCTGGAAATTTTTCTTAAAACTAACTAGTCAGATATCTTTCTGGGGGCAACAGTTAGTGACCAAGAGATAAAAAGATACAAATGAAGTTAAAAGACATCCTATCCAAGTTTAAGACAGAACAAAATCTAGCTATGAGAAACAATTTGGAAAACTAGGAAATCTGGATAAAAGTTGGTTATTATGTAAGATTATGGAATCATTGTTAATTTTTTGTTCAATGTGATTATGATGTAGCTAGGATGTGAATATCCTTAATCTTAAGAGATGTATATTGAAGTGTTTATAGATAAAATAGCATGATATCTCCAGCTTACAAATAATTCACATAATAGAAAGGCAAAGAAAGACAGAAAATTGATGGAAAATTAACAATCCTTTGGTCTAGGTGCAGGGAATACAGACATTCAATAGTTCCCTTCTTCTAACCCACAAGTGAAGGCTAGGACAGCGAAGCTAGGGACAGTCTAGCTCTCCTATCTCAGTGGCAGAAGGACACACGAAAACTTCGTCTATTGAGGAGAACTTGGCAAGGGTCCTCAACATTGTTCATGAGCCACAGATACACCCTTGACCAAAAATTCTACTTCTAGGAGTGTGTCCCATAAATAGCCCCACAAGCCAGTACTAGTAATCTAGATGTAAATCAATAGTAAACTTTCACTGAGGCATGTCTAGAACAAAGGATAAGAAATGAGCTATCACTGGTGAGTGAAAAAAAGGAATATAGTATACTAGCATTTGTTTTTAAAATGCAAAGAAAAACTATATACTTAAAATGCATGCAGTTACATTTGTATGCACATACAACCTTTTACCATGTATGGAATATCTTTAAAACAACAAAGCAGAGCAGAAGCTTCAGAGGACCAAGGAGGGTTGGGAGGAGGAAAGGAAAACTTATTTTCATCACCTATCCCCTTTCATGTTCTAAATTACAAATCTTATATATGTTATTTATTCAGAAAGTACATTAATTGTAAGTAAACCAAATAAATGTTGTGTACATCAATAGAAAGTAAAAGGCCACCACACCTGAGGCAGCCATCCGACCATCTTCTGGGGCCTTTGGTTTGCCAGTCGCCCGGACAGCAAAGATCCGTCCATCACTGGTGCGGATGTATGTCCCTAAGAGATAGTAGACAGACTGTCAGGAGCCTGCATGAAATATAGCCAGCCCTGAGACACTCCAGGCACCATGGGCTGGGAAGTGCCTACAAAAGTAGATCCAACCCTATCCCACAAGACATCTGCAATAAAGACAGGATAACTGAAGTCTAGATTCATAATGACCAATCTACTCTGTAAATACTGATTGCTAACCTACCACATACCAGGCAGTTTTAAAACTTGAATACTTAAGACAGAAGGGGGCTTGTCTCATAGAGCTTAACCTCCAGAGAAGAATACAGGTAATTACTCCAGAAAGTATCAAAACAATGGCAGTAAACAGGACTTATGACAAACAAGCTCTGTGCTCTCGGGCACTCTGGCCCAGATCCTCTTCTTGGGTCTGGAAAATGGACCGTTATCAGTATATTCTATTGCTTGGTTGGGTTAATTCAAGACCTGTAGTCTATTCCTACAAGGTACTAACCTACCTTGTTTTTCTCCAGTTCCAGGAGATCTGACACCCTTTTCTGGTCTCAACGGCACCAGGCACACATGTGGCGTACAGACATATATGCAGGCAAAGCACCCACACACATAAAATAACATTTTTTAAAAATTAAAAAAAAATCTTTTTATTACATTTATTTATTGTATGTATGCAGGTGTATGCCAGGGTGCAAATGTAAAGGTCAGAGAACAACCTGTGGAAGTCAGTGGGGCCCAGGAATGAAACCTGGATCATCAGGCTTGGTGGTGAGTGATTTTACCTGCTGAGTCATCTCACTGGCCTTACATCTCTCTCTCTCTCTTTTTTTTTTTTCTTACATCTCTTTTTTAACCTGTAATATCATTTCACTTCAAATAAAGTTATTTTGGAAAAGAAAATATCAATTTCAAATAGTTTCCATGTCACAAAATATTATTCTCGATTTTTCCCTTGATTTTTCTTCAGTTTTCCACTAATTAAAAATGTAAAATACAGCCTGGCAGTGGTGGTGCAAGCCTTTAATCACAGCACTCAGGAGGCAGAGGCAGGCGGATCTCTGTGAGTCCAGCCTGGTCTACAGAGCAAGGTCCAGGACAGCCAAAGCTACAAAGAGAAACCCTGTCTTGAAAAGCCAAAGGGGGGAAAAAAAGAAAAGAAAAAAGAAAAAGTAAAATATACCATAGATTTCAGGTATATATAGATAAAATAGAAGCAGGCTAGACATGACACATACAGTTCAGCCTGCCAATCCCTGTACTAAGGAGAGCACAGTTAAAAGGCTGGGTTCCATACTAAGAGCCCAGAGAAGACTGGGTAGAGTCATCTGTGTTTGTATACTCTGTGGTACTCTGCCCCTTGATCCAATGGAGACTAGGACAAAATCTTCCCAAACCTAAAGCCTCAAGCAGCCTCATCCAGGGATGGACTTAGTGACAGACTATAGGGCTGGTGTGGGGGTGCATACACCACACGCACCAAATAAGGACTACTAAGGAATCAAGATCAGTGGTTTGTATCCTGACACTATTAAGTGTGGTAGTATTTTATCTATGTCCCCCAATAAAATTTATCTGAGGACCAGAGGAACAAGGTCAGCCGCTAGCCTTGCAAAATTAGCACACGCCCTTAATCCTATCACTTAGCAAGCAGGGTCTGTCTGGATCCCTGCTAGTTCCAGGTTACTCTTAGGAACAGTCAAGTGTGGAGACACACACCTTTAATCCCAGCATCAACCATAGAATTCTGGAGGTCTATACTGACAGGCAGGAAGTGACAGATGGGCGACAGGAGGAAGTGATGTAGCTAGACTGAAAGAGCCAATGGGAGAACAGAACAGAAAGGGATATCGATGTGGAGGTATAAGGAATTGGGACACTCTCCATTTTGGGAGCGTCAGCGGCAGTCTAAGGTGAGGCTGGTAGCTGTTCCTAATTCCTCTGATCTCTGTCCGACTTTTACCCCTGTCTCTGCCTCTGTGTTTTAATAAGACCATTTAGAAAATCTGTCTTACAATTAAGCCTATGTTTTTCATTTTGGTGACATCATCTTCCTCTGTAAGAATGCCAGAAACATGTTGGGCTATTTATTTATTATTTTTGTTTGTTTGTTTGTTTCGTTTTTTTTTTGACATAGGGTCTCACTAAGCTCTGGCTGTCCTTGAATTTACTACATAGACCAGGCTGGCCTCGAGCTCACAAAGATCTGCCTCTCTCTGCCAGCCAAGTACTGGGACTAAAGGTGTGCGCCACTATGCCTAGCATCATATTGGGCTTTTTAAAATTACCACACTAAAAATTTTGTTGTGCAATGCATCTGCACTAATTCATGTACAGTATACATTTCCTAGCTTGGGACCACCACCCTGGCTCAAAGAAACTGTATATAAATGATACAACAGCACACATACTGTGGTTCACAACCCACTCCACAACTCTTTCCCTCAGTTTTGGTCTCTTTATATCTATACATATTCACCCTAAGATTTTCTATAAAAACAAAAGATACAGAAACATGGGAACCCCAATTTCCTTCTTTTAAGACACTGACCTATATCCTCAAAGTTCAGTGTCAGTTCTCACTATCCTCCCAACTGTGAAGCTCTTAGGGGATGGCTCCTGGCTAGGCTCTCACCTTTCGTCCCCCGGATGATATGGATGCTCTCACCAGCATTGATTCTTGCCTGAACATCTGTGGAGCTGTTGAGCCCAGGAATAACAATATCTAGTGAAAAACAGACCTTGCATTTAGAGGACACGGGGCTTGACTGGAGAAAAAAAGAAGGAAACAAAGTCTCACATCATCCCAGGTCCTAACTCGTGTCCCACAGCCTTTCTGTAGAGCTAGAATCAGAGAAGGTTAAACAAGCAGAACCTTTCACAATTGTCTCATCAAAGAATACTATGAATTCCAAAGCTGCTTACATATCTGTCCATCCTTCTGATCAATTTTCTTTGCTTTAGTTAAAAATTCACAGGGTTTTTAGTTTAGGAAAAAAATCAGTTTCTGATCAATTTTCTTTGCATTAGTTAAAAATTCACAGGGTTTTTAGTTTAGGAAAAAAAAGTCAGTTTGAACGGCTGTCTACTTTTCTCCTCTGAACTATTTGTATTGTTCCCCATCACTTTAGAGCTCTGATCTTTCTTGCTGGCATTACCCCACAACTGGGAAAGAGTATTTCAAGATTCAATTGAGAAATAAGATTTACAGAGGTTTTGTTCAGTTTATTTCACAATTGTTAATAAATGTCATATATTGCTTTCATTTTCAGAAAAATCAAGACGTTTTTATCAAAATGTGTATGGATACTTCTAAATAAGTGAAGAGGAAAATCATGAAATGCTTTCCTCCCCAGTCACTCTGAATCTTAGAACTAACATCGGGGCTTGGCCGAAACACCCACCTCCCTCCACTGCTCCCTGGCCCACCATGCCCAATCTACAGCAAACTGACCCAGAAAAGAAGCATCCTAACAGTTCAGGTCTCCTGACTCTGTAGGCTGTGCCTTTTATACCCAGCTGGCCCTGCATTTAGGCAGGGCTCAGCACATTCATATCACTGAAAACCTTTGAAAGCCAGTAACATTTCCAGAGTCCCTGTGGTATTCACAGAATTCCACTTACCATCATTTTAAAACAGTAAAGCAACAACCACAAAAACCCAAGCCATATATTATATTAAGACATTTCACCAGAATGCAAATTCTTCAAGATCAGGAAACCTTCATTTTTACCTATAGTGCCAAATGTGGTAAGGTCTATACAAAAGATGTTTATTGGACACTTACTGGATGAACATCAAGTTACATAAGAACACTGGGCCAGTGAGATAGCTCAGTGAATAGAAGTGCTTTGTTGTCAAACCTGACAACCTGAGTTTGATCCCCAGGGCCCACATGAGCACTGTAGCATACACATGAACACAAAATAAGTGGTTATGAGCACCTGCTGCTATTGCAGAGGGCCCAGATTTGGTTCCTAGCACCCACACTGCAGCTCATAATTTTCTGTCATCTCAGTTCCAGGGGATCCAACATATTCTTCTGACCTCTGCAGACACCAGGTACACATGGGGTGCATTTACATATATGCAGGCAAAACACCCATACACATAAATAAATCTTTAAGATAAAAAAAAGGAGGAAGGGCTAATTTAAAGAGATAGATAGACAGACAGACAGACAGACAGACAGACAGACAGAAAGAAAGAAAGAAAGAGAGAGAGAAAGAATAAATATCCCCAGAACAGAAAGTAGGAATTCCCAACCTGTTGTGGTAACCACTTTCTGCACAAGGACTCCTGCCCGCTGCAAGTAGTTGATGGGGAAGTTCATGGATGGATTTGTGCTGGAGGCAGAGCTTACACTGCCACCAAGTGGGACATGGCGGGGCATCATGGGGATGGGGGTGGACTGTACAGGACGAACACTGGCCACAGGCTTTTCATCACCCTTCAGTGTTGGCTGCCTGCAGGAAAAAAACAAGCACATTTACAGAGTTGGACAGAATGGCCACTGAGCTACTATATGCCCTTCACCCTTAGCTACTGCTGAGAGAAGCACTGGAAGAACATGCAGAGTCTAGTCAATTCTAAAGAAGCCTAGAGGCATGACTGAGATACCAGAGCAGAGAAAGAAGAAGGTCATTTCCACAGATAAGCAGTCAGGTATTAGTCAGATACCTTTCAGAGAGGGAAGGTACCATGTGCGTCTCTAGAAATTAGCCCACCTACATCAGGAACTAGATCTAAAGGGAAGATTAGATGCTACAAAAATATAAATAGGAAGAGCAAGCTCTTGATACTATTTAAGTTGGAATCTGAAGGGCAGAATTTATCCTGACTCACCTGTGTGATACCACATGTTCAGGTGATCATCAGGGATCATGTATCCCAACTTCAGGCATCATTTCTCACTCTCTGATTCTCTCTCACACATACCTCGAACCTCAGTAAGTTATACAGATGTCTCTCTCTACTCCAAACTACTTTTCATGATGCTCCTCCTGCTCCTAGCTAGGTCAGTCTCCACAGTGTCAGTCTCCACAGTGTCTCTCTAGTTAAGACCACTGCACAAAAGCAGTAGCAACCAAAGCCCCTGCCCAAAGCCAGACTTCTACATGACAGCACTACAGCCAGAGAGATCTGGCTATGCATCTCTTTCTAACAAAATATCACCCATGGTCAGTGGTGTGTTCTTCCTGGTTCACCTTTCAATTAGATGGTACATGACAAAGTTATTACTCCTGATTCAAGATCAAGATATCTCTCTCTCTCATATATGTCTGTTGTCCCCCGTCCCCATGTCTGCCCCACTCCCCCAGTCTCTCCCCCATCCCCCATCCCCGACTGATGTACTCCAGGCTGGCCTCAAACTCACCAAGGATAACCTTAAATTTCTCCTCCTGCCTCTACATCCTGAGTGCTGGGATTACAGGTATGCACCACCACATTTGCTTTTCTGATAGCAGATTTGTGAAGAAACTTTCTTTTACTAAGCTTTTAAAAATTTATTATACTTGTTGGCATTTCCTACCTCAAGACATTTGTGTGTGCCTTTTCTTACACTTGATTTGGAATGGCTCTATTGATTCTTTATACTTAAATGTACTCTGCCAGGCCATGTGTGAATGCTTTGCACATAGTAAATTTTCAATAAATAATGAAGGAAAAAATTATTATTATTGTGCATGCATATATTTGATGTGTATATGTGGGTGCATGTGTGTAGAAGTCAGAGGACAGCTCTATGTAGAGTCACTTTTCTCCTTCCACTTACATGTAGGTTCCAGGAATTGAACTCAGGTCCTCAGGCTTGCATAGAGAGTACTCTCTCTGCTGAACATCTCACCAACCCTACCTGTCAATAAGCTTCCTGAGGGCCGTATCTCTGGTTCTCAAAACTAGAGCATTCAGAACACGTGTGTTGCTGAGCTGTTTTGACACCTGACCCAAGAGCAGGATCTTCTTTTCATAGTAGCCAAAGAGCAGGCTGTACATTCTCCCTTTGGTTGAACAGGAACTGAATGAAAGGAACTTGGGTCTAGACCAGCCAGACTCTCTTCCTTCAGCAACTCACCAGTTCCTCTGACTGAAGGCAGGGATGCTGGTCAGGCTCTGGTCACTGGCAGGGTAATACTGTGCATACGATGGACGAGTATAGGGTACTGATGTACGCTTGTCCTCCTCATAGCTCTTCTTTGCTGCTTTCTTCTCAGCTTTGGTCAGCTTGTGATCCTTTCGGTTGAGGAGCAATGACTCATGCTCAAAAGGCTCCTAGAGATATAGGACATTTGGGTTTAATTACCAGTCTTTATGCAAATACAACTGATGTACAGTGAGCCTCATTTGGGAACCAAGAAGAGGTTGGTTGTCTCCAACACTGGCAAAAAGCCTGCTTACAGGCAAGCAGGTTCTGTCAAGAGTGCAGATTATGGACTGGTGAGCTGTACCCTGGTGACCTATGTTCAATTCCCAGAATACACACACAGGGAGAAAGAAAGAATCGACTCTACAAAGTTTTTCTCTTACATGCCATGGTATATGCATGAGTTCACACACACACACACACACACACACACACACACACACACGAGTTCACACACACACACACACGCACGCACGTACACGCTTTTTACAAAAATTTAAAAGGGGCTGGAGAGATGACTCTGTGGTTAAGAGTTAAGAGCACATACTACTCTTGCAGAGGACCAAAGTTCAGTTTCCAGCATCTATGTTGGACAGCTCACAGCTTCCTGAAACTCCAGCTCCAGGAGGATCTAACACCTCTGGGCTACACAGGTACCTGCACTCACATGTACATACCCACAAACACACACACATACACATTAAAGGTAAAAATAAATCTTAAAAATAAAAATAGAGTTCACAGCTCTAACCTAGTATCAGTTTCAAATGCCTAAGTTTATATTCCCTACCAATGAATAGAGAGTTCAGAGAACTCAATTGCATTCAGACTTCCCCCTCCTTCTGTTAGGGAGATTCACAGTGGTCAGACTGTTGGACAGGGCTGACTAAGCTCACTACTCCAAAGACTAGACAAGGGGTCGGGGTAGGAGGGGTCAGCAAAAGAATCACTTCAGTCTCAGTTGTGTGCATGAAACACCACTTTAGAAGGAAGCAGGTTTGCCAAACAAGCCTTCACTGACTGAGTCTGCCACACCAAGGACATCACGTATATCAGGTACTTACCTTGGTGATGAGGTGAGGGTACTTCAGACAGGCAAGCTGCAAGACCGACTCCTTGATCCCCTTTATATCCAAAGATGTTTGGGGAGCTGGCTCCTTCTCAACAAAGTGCAGCAGGTTTTCCACTTCCTTCCGGGTAAAGTTCAGCATTGGGTTTAGATCATCCACTACCCGGTCTAGAGGAAAAAGATAAGAACAAGGTCAGCACATGCCAAAGAAGACTGAAAACACAACTACATAGGTCAGCAGAGAGAATAAGGAAAAGTCTTCCACATACAAAAGTCAAAGGACAGGCCAAGAGTCCTGGTAAAATGGAAAAATCATAAAAGAGAACTACTAACTCCTTTTATTAAACTTACTTTCTACAATACCAGGCCAATCTCCTTAATGATCTGAATTAGAATCATATGGGAGAAACTTCTGTCATTCTATGATTCAAAGCCTATCTGTGTTCCCATGCCCTGCTCCTCCCCTCACACCCTTGACCCCTTATAGGATAGCAGCTGGTATAGAAGTATATCTGGAATAGCCTGGAAAATGGCCCACCTGACATGCCCTGCTTGGAAATCTGCCGGTCATAGATCTTCTTTTCAAGAGTATAATCAGCCACAAGACGATAGATGTGACAGGGCTTTTTCTGGCCATAACGGTATACTCGACATACTGCCTGGGCATCATGGCAAGGGTTCCAGGAAGCATCAAATACCACCACTCGGTTGGCACCAATCAGATTCACACCCAAGCATCCGGCCCTTGAAGACATAAGCCAACAGCCACAGAGCTCCTAGTCT
>LZPO01044192.1:1120573-1131549 GCA_001675575.1 Neotoma lepida
GAAAGGAAAGGAAAGGAAAGGAAAGGAAAGGAAAGGAAAGGAAAGGAAAGGAAAGGAAAGGAAAGGAAAGGAAAGGAAAGGAAAGGAAAGGAAAGAAAAAAGGAAAGGAAAGAAAAAAGGAAAGGAAAGGAAATGTGAAGATGAACATTGGCCAGAAGGAAGTAGATGGGATGCCCCTCTGGCCTGATCTTACCATCTCGACTGCTTTTTTCATCCTCACTGCCACTGCTACTGTCCAAACAAATGACTTCCTGGGCCAAGACCCGAGGAGGGAGTTGGGGACCATCACTTGCTCGTAAGACAATTTCCTCTAGAAGAAGAAAGATGGAAAAAAACACATTTAGGGCCACTGAGGTGGTTCAGCAGGTAAAGGTGCTTGCTGCCCAGCCTGTAGACTTGTAATCACCAGGACCCACACAATCGAGGGAGAGCACCAATTTTTCCAAGTTGTCCTCTGAGTTCTACATATGTGCTATGATTCACAAATGTGCCTCTACACACACACACACACACACACACACACACACACACACGCACACAGATAAAACACCCCACATTTAGCTCCAACATATTTTCCTGAGTGATCACAGTGATCATCCTCCTTTGCTGCTCTAATGAGGAATGGTCACTGAGAACAGAAGCAGAGGAAAGCTTAAAAATATAAAATCCCAGCCTTCTTTCCAAGTTCTCTTCTCTGCTGGGTTTCACATTGTGCCATCTATCCATGTGACAACTAGTTCTCATCTCTTGGCATGCTAAAATCTAAAGCTATAGGGAAAACAAGAAGCCTCCATAAAATTATTCGAGTATATTTTAATCTATTTCCACTTTCCAAATGACAGCTCTTCTGACTGTGTACTCTCAACAGGCCTTCAGAATTCCTGAGAGACCACAATCTAAATGTGTCTGGCCACTCTGCAAGCTGAGGCCTTTTCTCCTAGAACACATGGTCATCTCTAACACGAAGCTTGCTTACCAGGGAGGAACTCCAAAGGGACAGTAGGAATGGGGGCTGCGTACTCTTTCCTCTGCTGCTCNAGGCGCTTTCTTCTCTCCAGTTCCTCCTGTTGTGCTGCTTTGGTAACGGGTTCCAACTGATCCTCCCGGAGTAGTTTTCTAAACATTAAAAAGAGACAATCCTTGGGTTACCTTAAGATTTGGGCAACGTAATAGCAAACTAAAAAAGGAAATCACCATTGCTGATTTCTCTTCAAATCAGAGAACTGAGAAAAAGGGAAGAAAAACCTCACCTATGCAACTCATATAATGGGTAAGGTTAGGGTCTTTGGAGGGACTTCAGGCTCAAATGGCTGTGTTACCATGTGTTACTTATTATTTGACTTCCTCATAAACACCCCTGCTAGTCAGACTCTGCATATGAAAGACCAACCATAAAGGACTGGGGAGATGTCTCAAAATGGGTAAGAGCACTTACTGTGCAAACATGAGGACCTGAGCTAGGGTTCCCAGCACCACCTAGATAGCTGGGTTTGGTCACATGTACAGAAGGCAGAGAACATACAAGAAGGTGGGACAGGACAAAGACAGGACTTCTTGGGCTTGCTAGGCAACAATTGCCTGGTTTTTCTCTTGTGCTGCTTGAAAAACATCGAGCTCCAGTTTCAGTGAGAGACCCTGTCTCAATGGTATAATGTAGAGAGCAACAGAGGAAGATACTGAACATCCTCCTCTGACCTCCATACACACCCTCACACAAAGGTACATACAGTCATACAAATTACACACATGTACACACACAAGTAAATGAAAAATAAAAGACCAAGGGTAATATAAAATAGTATGGTTTACAAAGTTGAACCAGTATTAAAAATAAAGTTGTACTAGTGATGGTGGCACACACCTTTAATTCCAGCACTCAAGAGGCAGAGGCAGGCAGATCTCTGTGAGGTGCCAATCTGGCCCACACCAGGGTTACATAGAGAAGACTGTGTGTGCGCGTGTGCGCGCGCGCACACATGCACACACACCCTATTAGGGGAAGGAGGAGACAGCCCAGTAGTTAGGAGAGCTTGCATAAAGACTTGAATTCAAGGCTGGGCAGTGATGGCGCACGCCTTTAATCCCAGCACTCGGGAGGCAGAGGCAGGTGGATCTCTGTGAGTCAGCCTGGTCTACAAAGTGACTTGTAGGACAGTCAGAGCTGTTACACAAAGAAACTCTGTCTCCGGGGGGCGGGGGAAGGGGGGACGGCTGACTTAAGTTCAAATTTTCAATTATACTATTGGGGGCAGTGACAGGATAATCCCAAGAGCTTCTGGGACAAAATGAGCTTCCAATACAGTGAAAAACTCTGTCTCAAGGCCATAAGGTGGAAAGCAATAGAGGAAACTCCTCTGATGTCCTGCTGTGGCCTCCACACATTCAAGTGCATGCACTGCACCATAAACACACAACATATGGGTATGGGGGCACACACATAAACACACACACAAAAAAATTTAAAGTTGTTAGGTGGACAAATGGGTTAATAGGGATTCTGTATCATTATTTTCTGAGCTTAGAGTAGTACTTTCAAGTTTCCATTATGTGTTTTGAAAACTGTGGGGCAATGCCAGGCATGATGGCTCACACTTGTAATTCCAGCACTTGACAGGCTGCTGTACAAAGATTACCAAAAGTTCAAAGCTAGGGCTACACAGTGAGTTCCATGGCAGCCTGAGCTACGGAGTTAGAACCTGTCTCAAACAAACGTCTCAACAAAAAACTATAACAAAGGATGAGGGAATGTTATTTATTTCCTTTAGTAGAATGAGTTGTTATTTGGCAGAAAAAAAGGTTGATGAGGATTTGGATAGTTAAGAAAGTTCATGTTTGGTTATCTTTTAGGTCAAGGAAGAAGCCTCACTCTTGGTCAGTCCACTACCATCTGAAATTGACTTCTAAGAAGACGACAGCTCAGTTTTGTTGAGAGTTTTATGTTATTGCTGTCTGTTTATTGATATGCTTTAAACTTCATGTTTTCAGATAGGAAACATAAAGAAAGAAAAGTCCAGTCAGATGATCTTACCATCATTGAGCTGCCACCCAAGTCCTCTCAATGGTCAAAGCCCCTCCATATCTTTCCTACATTCTGAGCAGTTCAACAAAGTGAGTCTAAACTTCACCTTCATTACTGGGTTTTTGCGGTGTTGTTGTTTTAAGACAGTGTCTCCTTATGTAGCCTATGCTGGTCTGGAACTCACGGGTCTCTTGCCTCAGCCTGGTATTACAGGCACGTGTCACCACACTGCCATCTTCACTGTTAATGAGAGGTCATAGTTGGACACTTTTCTCTATTAGAAAGAGGGCATTCTGCTATTTCTACTCTACTCCCTCCAATTCTTCTTACCCAGAACACAGCTTACCGTATGTTTCTTCTCATATGAGAGGGCTTCTGAGCTCTCTTCTTTTTGGGGTCTTCGGATGCTAGGATCTTGCCTTGGTGCCTAAGCTGCTCTGAAGGCTCAGACTGAGATGAGGTAGTTGAAGTGCACCTTGGCGGCTGCTGCCCATCTTCCCCCAGCTGGGCATGCTCAGTGTCACACATGCCTTCCAGGGATGGGTCTGGAAAAATGGCGGAAAGAAGTGGTTTACTGGGGGTGGAGGGAGAGCAGGTAGATGCCAGACATCTCCAGGTCCAAATTTCAACCCAGCAACTTATTAGAAGATAACCAATGCAGTATTTCTCTGAATGTCTGTAGATGTACCTATAAAAAGAAGACAGTGATACTCATACTCAGGGCTATATGATAACTAGATACTGTGTTGCACCTAGACCTAATCCTGACCAGAGAAGGGCATGTAACAAATGACATTTGTTTAGCCATATAATGGGAGTTAGGAGACTTCCTGGCCTGAGAATACTCAGAGAGCGCTGGGTGTGGTAGTGAATGCCAGTAATCCCAGGATTTGACAGTCTGAGGCAACTCACACTTAACTACTCTTTCAGTGCTTGGAGTAGTAACTTGTTCAACTTGTCAGCCATTTAGTGTGAACTTACAAATGGCAAGCTCTGTGCTAGATGTATCAAGAGATAGTCTGAAGACCCTTTCCCTTCAAAGGATATTGTGTTCTATTAAAAGATGGGTCATGTATACTGAGACACAACATAGCAACATGTACTGAATATTAAAGAAGGGGTAAATCACCATGTGGGTGCTAAGAAATGAACTAGGTTCAATATAAGAACAGCAAGTGTTCTCTCTAGCCCTACAACAAGTTTTGTTTTCTTTTTTGTTTTAAAAGACTCTTATGTGGGGGGTTTCTCAGACTGATTCTTAACCTCCTGATGAAAGTAATGAAACAGAATGGAAATAGTTTACACAGGAGGACTGTGTCAATCTGTCCTGTTGTTCTACAGAGAACAGTTTAGGAAGCTGGATTTATCAAAGAAGGTCATATGTGTCCCTTCATGCTTGGAACTGTGTCCTTGGACCCATGACACTATCTCAAAGTAAACCTTGTGCCAGTTTACCATCTTAAATCTTAACAATAAACAGAATTATCTCAGAGGAGGAATGCAGTCAAAGTGGAACACCAACCCTTTAGCTCCTCTCCCAAATCTGTCCTCTCCAGTTTCTATTTCAAGCAGCACAGGAGAAAGGCCAGGCAATTGTTTGCTACTAAAAGAACTATCATTCAGCCGGGCACAGTGGTGTACACCTTTAATCCTAACACTCGGGAAGCAGAGGTAGGCAGGTCTCTGAGTTCAAAGCCAGCCTGGTCTACATTGTAAACTCTAGGGCTACGTAGAGAGACACTGTCTCAAAAAAAAGAAAAAAACAAACAAACAACTTTCCTTCTAGCACTTTCTCTCAAAGAGAGAGGCACAGCATTTTCACATCTGTCCAACTCGCAGGCAGCCCTAAATTCTTATCTCCTAAAAGAGACAGCAATCAATCCCGTCTCTCCCCCACCCCCAAATAAACAGCTGCTTAGACAGCAGATCCCCTAGGAGGGGGATAACCACTGCCAAGAGAGCACCCACATAGGTGGCTTATTGGGGGTAGAGTAGATTGGGAACAGCTTGGCCTACTATACTTGTAGCTGAGCTGGGACACTTCAACTTTTTGTTTTTGCTGGTTCTCTGGCCTGCTTGTACAATGGCCTTGTTGTTTTCAGGCTGAGCTATACCCCGAGCCTGGATAAGGACCTTTGGTGCTCTTCAAATCTTACAATGTTTTGTTTCTATTTCACAAGCAAATTTATTGAGTAACTACTTGGAGGAACAGTTGATAGCAAGGTTAAAAAGTAGGCAGAAAAGACAGAGTCAGCACAGAGGGCAGGTCTGCAAGGTCAAGCCCAGGGGCTGAAATTGATCTGCTTGCTGGGCAGTGAGAACTTGCTGCCAACTGTTGTTATTTCCTTGTTTTAGCCATCATGCTTTTTCTAGGGTGGGCTGTTCTGGGGAAGAGAAAGCACAACTGCTAGTCTTTCAGAATTACAAACAAATTTACTATCAAATATCCATTCCAAATTATGAGGCCTATTACTACTGTCCAGCAGAGGGCTGAGTGTAATAGCAATTTTGAAAAGATCNGACATTAGTCAGTTGTGAGAGACCTATAATCAAACAAGAAGGTGAAGAGCTCCATGTTCTGTCACATAACAAATGTAATTAGTATATGCATAGCTTGAAAGTCAATGGCCATTAACACCCTGGCAAATCCTAGCTTCAGACCTAGGCACAAATACCCTTGAACTTTCTTTCTCCTTCACCTGAATGCCCTCGAACTTTCTATGAGTAGCAATCACAAGTTATATAAACAAAGAACACTTGCATAAGCTACTTGGGAATGAGTTATAAATACCACCACCACAAATTAATTGGCAAACCTATGGCTTGGCTGGGGAAGCGGTGCAAGACAGGACACACCAAATTTCATTTGGTGAGTGCACAAATCTATATTCCAGGGCCAACCCTTCAACTAATCTATCTCTTCTTCTGCACTAGAGAAGTCAGTGGCCTCTAAGTCGCAGCATGTTTCTGCTAATGGCCTGTGATAAAATGTATATACTAGGGCCTGGTGTGGAAGCACACACTATGTAATCCAATCCCAGCACTTGAAAGGCTGAAGTAAGATGACAGAGAAAAAGTAGACATCCTGGGCTACACAGATCCTTCCTCAAGAAACAAACAAACAAAAATTATGCATATACCACAATCTATGAGCTATGTGCACCAAAAATTTTATACCCTAATCTCAAAACAACCTAGATTTCATTCAGTGTTTACAAAAATTGCAAAAGACAAAGAACTAAGTTAAATAAGACCACATGGGTATAATCAGTGAAATCTAGAATATATAAAACTATAGAGTCATAAATCTTTTTCCTCTAGAAATAAACTGTGAGGAAAAATATTTAAAGGGAGGTAAAATCAATAAATTAAAGAGATGTAAAAGGTACGTCAACCATATGCAGTCCTTGTGAAAATATGAATAAATTAACATTAAAAATAAATCTTAAAGATAATTGAGGATTATAGAAATATTTCATAATATAAGGAACTACAATTATTTATTGTTAACTATGTATACATGTGTGTATCTGTATAGGGTATGCTACATTCGTGTGGATGCCTGCAGAGGCTAAGTGTCAGTTCCCCTAGTGCAGGAGGTGCAGGCGTTAGTCACCTAATGTGGGTGCTGGGAACACGACCCAGGTCCTCTGCAAGAGAGTTAATGCTCCCAACTACTGAGGCATCTCCCCAGCCCCAGGAGCTACAATTTAAAAAAAAAAAATGATTTGAAAGCTAGGAATAGAGTGGTTCATGCCTATAATCCCAGCAGTGGAAGGCAGAAGCAGGAGGCTTGCATGGTACCAAATCTGAGGCTAATCTGGTCCACATGGTGAATTCTACAGCCAGCCATTGTCAAAGGGGTTAAAAAAAAAAAAAAAAGTTATAATGTTAAGGATGGAAGATTTGAAGATAAATGCCAGAGTGGCTGGCTACTCAGTGAGATGGAAGCAGAGTTCTTCTTATCACTGTGTTTACTGTCTATCCTTCCAAATTCTATAATTTAAAAAATAATTTATTTTTAAATTTTATCTATTTACTTTAACTTTTGCAGTGTCAGGAGTTGAGCCTACGATTTTAGGCATAAGCAGGTGTCAATTATAAAGTCTTAAGAAAAAATAAAATTAAACCATCACCAAACTTTAAACAACTTAATGTGTCAATTTCTCCACATTTGTTAATGCATTTGCATATTTCATACAGTAATTAATGAGTATACACTTTTTGATGTTGGGTTGACTGTCTGATGCACAAAAATATTTTTTTTTGTTTTGTTTTGTTTTTCGAGACAGGGTTTCTCTGTGTTAACAGACCTGGCTGTCGTGGAACTGGCTCTGTAGATCAGGCTGACCTCAAACTCACAGAGATCTGCCTGCTTCTGCCTCCTGAGTACTGAGACTAAAGGCGTTCACCACCACGCCCGGCAATATTTCTTTTTATTGTGTGTGAGTGTGCATGTGTGTGCGTGCCTGTGTACGCACTCATGCACAAGCATGCATGTATGTGCGGAGGTCAGAGGACAACTTATGGGAGTTGGCTCCCTTCTTCCAACATATGTGATCTCGGAATCAAACTTGGCTGTCAAGCTTGACAGTAAGCACACTCATCCACTGAGCCATCTCACTGGCCATATATATCTTCGTTGACAGAGAGCATATAATTGTCATTTGCATGGCACTGCAAGCAAACTACAGAACGCCATTTTTCTGCTGCTAGGCATGTTCTAATTTTCCACTTGCATCTACAGTAGTGTAAGTGTCTGTATATTTTTCCCTTTTCCATCTACTTATTTTTATCATAATCCATTATCACTGAGTAATAAGCAGTACTTTAATGTTCAGGGATCTGCAAATATTTTCAGTAGTTAATCAGACAATGAATATTTTAGATTCTACAGACAATAAGGTCTCTATCACAGATACTTAACTTTATCATTGCATCTCAAAAAAAATCCACATATAAGAAATGAAGGAAAATATTCCAATAAAACTTTACTTTAAAAATTAAGCAAAAACATTTGTAAAAGGGGCAAAGTTGGAGATTCGTACTTTCTGATTTCAAAACTTAGTACAAAGCTGCAATAGGTACTAGCATAAAGCACACATGTAGACTAATGGAATAAAAAGTGAAATAACCTCTCAGAAGGCATGATCCAGTTGTTTTACAAAGGTTTCAAGACTATTCAATGAGGAAATGACAGTCATTCAGTTACTAATGCTGAGAAACCCACACGCAGAAGAAAGAAGCTGAATGTTTAACAAAGCCCACAATAAAAACTGAGTTAAACTGGGAGGTGGTGGCGCACGCCTTTAATTACAGAGGCAGGAGGATCTCTGTAAGTTCGTGGCCAGCCTGGTCTACAGAGTAAGTTCCAGGACAGTCAGGTCTATACAAAGAAGCTCTGTCTGGAAAAAACAAAACAAAACAAAACACACGAACTTCGAGGGTTAAAATAAAAAATAAAAAGAACACAAAGTTAGGAGAGCATGGGGGTATGGGATAGATCTGGGAGGAGTTAAGAGGAAGGAGCAGGGGGTGAATATGATCAAAATACATTGGATACATGTATGAAATTTATAAAGAATAAAAATAAATTTTCAAAACACTGAAAACTTTCCTATTCTCTTCAACTCTAAATTCCATCAAACCTACTCCTCCTAAGCCTTACTAGGTGACCTCACCTTTTATAAATTCTATAACGTTTAAAGATAAATGATTCATTATATATTTTTTTAAATCTCATTATGTAACATGGGATGATCTTGAACTCCTGATTCTCTTGTCTCTGCCTCCTAAATGCTGGGATTACAGGTGTGCACCACCACACTTGCCTCATTTAACCGTATTTTTTATGGCACTCAAGTCAGCAACTAAAACAGCAAGTTTTTCTTTTTTTTTCTTTTTCTTTTCCTTTTTTTTTTTATTAAAACATTTGATGTACAACTGCAGGAGAAATAATATACAGATATCTTGAACATAAATACAGGTTACAACTTCTTATCCTAATAGTGAAATGTTTCACTAAAGCATGCTCAGTGGTTGGGCAAAACCAAAACTTATTTTATGCTACAGTCATCCTAGGGTCCTTCCTGCTAGGTAGCCTCCCTGGATCTGTGGGTTGCAGAGTGATTGTCCTTTGGTTTATATCTAGTATCCACCTATTAGTGAGTACATACCATGTTTGTCCTTCTGAGTCTGGGTTACCTCACTCAGGATGATATTTTCTAGTTCCATCCATTTATAGCAAGATTTTTTTTTTTTGGTTTCTCGAGACAGGGTTTCTCTGTGTAGCTTTGCGCCTTTCTTGGAACTCACTCGGTAGCCCAGGCTGGCCTCGAACTCACAGAGATCCGCCTGCCTCTGCCTCCCGAGTGTACAGCAAGATTTTAAATTAAGCTTTCTAACATACTACTATCCAAAGATATATTAAATGTTTATTAATCTATAATATACAATGTTTCAAATCTGAACTGAGGTATTGTAAAACACATTTAAAATGGTTAAGAGTAAAGTTTGTGTGGTATGTAATTTATCAGAATAAAAACAGAAGGGAGGGGGGTAGAGAACTACATATGATGACATACACGGCTTACAGGCCACCAAGCCTGATGAGCTGAGTTCAATCCCCAGATTCACACAATTGAAGGACAAAAGCAATTCCTATAACTTGTCCTCAGACCTCTATATAGGTTAGTCCACACCTCACATACAAATACCAAATACATAGACTTATGCCCTTAGAGAGCCCAGCCAAGCAATTCAAGACTGTAAGCCTCATGAAGCTCACAGGGTAGCTGGACTGCCCAACACTAGGGGACAGTTTCCTACTACAGCACAGAAAGCTGGGAGTCCAAGTAAAGGAGCCATGAGCGTGCAACTGTATCAAGACTTGCCTCTGTGCCTGCACACACCACCCAGGACTTAGCAGACAGGAGCAGCAGAAAGCAGAAAAAAACAACAAACATTTTTAACAGGCAGGGCTGGGGGTGCGGGGATGGGGTGGGGGGTGAGCAGTGGAATTTGGGAGCTACAGATCTGCCATATCTCATTAACACCTCATTAACACCTATACCACCCAGCTGAGACAACAGGAAAGCAGTGGGAATAACTATCCTAGAGTAAATCCTAGACTAGTCTCTCCCTAATGAAACTTAAAAAAAAACAAAACATTTTTTAAAGGTCTAAACCCAAAGATTCGCAAACTAAAGTGATCAATTAGTGACTGAACTGCTCGCTCAAATTAGAATGAACAATCTTCTGAGGAAAATAACATGGAGAACTGTGTGCTACAGTTATACAAAGGCCTTTTTGTTGTTATTTGAGACTGAGCCTCTCTCTGTAGACCAGGCTGGCCCTGAACTCATGGTATCCTCTTGCCTCTGCTTTCAAACTCTGAGATTATAGAGTAAACCACTAAACCCAGTCAAATCCTTAATCAAAACTCACAAAAAGACAGGAGAATCCTCTCAGCCTAGAAATTCAAGGCTATCTTTGAACATAATGAGACAGCATCACAAAAAATTGGGGAAGAGGGTGCAGAGTGACAAATGTCTGTATTCCAACACTGTGGAGGTGGAGACAGAAGATTGCCAGCCCCAGCTGCAAAGTGAGCTTTAATAGTCTAGAATGTTAGCCAGCCAGTCCCTTCCTGAAACCTCAGAAACCAAGAGAAATAATAAAGGTTTTAAAACACTTGGTTTTGGGGGTGATTTAAGTTTAAGGCCAGCCTCAGCTACACAGGAGTGTGAGGTCATACACACAAATAAATAGAGACATTTTTAAAAAGAATAAAAGAAGCCAGGTGGCAGTGGCACATGCATTTAATCCCAGCACTTGGGAGGCAGAGACAGGTGGATCCCTGCGAGTTCAAGGCCAACCTGGTCTACAGAGTGAGATCAGGTCAGCCAAGGCTACACAGAGAAACCCTGTCTCAAAAAGAAGAGAAGAGAAGAAGAGA
>LZPO01044192.1:1265070-1276648 GCA_001675575.1 Neotoma lepida
GAAGAAGGGTTTATTTTGGCTTACAGTTTGAAGGGATAAAATATAGTCCCATCATGTAGGGAAGGCAAGACAGCTCCATGGTAGCAGGAATATATAGCTGGGACTTTTCANCTCCTCATATCTTGGCAAAAGAGGAAATAGAGTTTTTTGTTTCTTTGTTTTGTTTTGTTTTTAAAGGAAAAAAACAAGTTTATTGGTTTATTTCATCAACCTACGAGGGTTGACAGTAACAAGAATATTGCCGACAGCCCCTTTCTTGTTTTTAACCTGCAACAAAAAATTTGGTGTGCTGAAGGTGTANCTTACTGGTGTAGCTCATGCTTAGCAGGTCCCTGGGTTCTATTCCTACCCTGCCTCCCTTACCCGACAGGCCCTTGAAAGATGAACACCTTTTGTGTTAGGAAGTAAAAGAGGGACAGTGTAGAATTTTAAGCCTTTCTGTCCCTTTTTCTGTTTTCTTTCTTTTTTTTGAGACAGGGTTTCTCTGTGTAGCTTTGGCTGTCCTAGAACTTGCTCTGTAGACCAGGCTGGACTCAAACTCACAGAGCTCAGCCTTCCTCTGCCTACAGAGTGCTGTACCTAAAGGTGTGCACCACCACCACCTGGCCCGGCCCTTTTTCTTTTTTCTTTCCCATCTTTCCTTTTCCCCTTCTCCTTTCCCTCTGCTCTGGCTTTTCTTTTGTGAGAGGGTGGTTCTCTACGTAGATGACTCTTTATAGAAGCTGATATTATGTTAAGAGATTTGTGATGTTTTTGATTATTCCACTGTAACTTGTGTCCTTACTGTTTAGCACCTAGCATCTCTCCTGCTCCATAACAAATTTGCCACAGAATTTGTTGCACATGGTGGAGTACAGAAATTACTGGAAATTCCTCGTCCTTCTATGGCTGCAACTGGTGTATCCATGTGCTTGTATTACCTGTCCTACAACCAGGATGCTATGGAAAGAGTAAGTCTAGTCCATTCAGGTGATGAGAATGGGATTTGATGGGGACCATCTCTTTAAAACAACACATTCACAGATGAACATTAGGATAAAAAGAAATGAACAGTTGAAAAGATTAAATTCTTAGGAAAGACATAAGGAATGTGAATGTATTTTTCATAAACCATCCTAAAGTGTAAAATTGTTTAGAAAAATTTGACTCTGCTGAGAAAGTGCAGGACAGATGTTCCACAAGCTTTATTTGCTTTCTTTGATTTCTGTGGCTTTATGATTAGTAGCCAGGCACTTTTCATTTGTCTCTCAATAGAGCTGTATTATATTTTTAAAGTCAGTTTATTGTAAAAACAGGTGATGCTTTATATATGTTAAATAATTTATGATGGAGATAGTAAACTAATTTTAGCTGTTCTCATTCTTAGTTTGAGTCTTTTGTTTTTCCATTAAGTCTTTCATGTTAGTGATCATTTTTTTTTTTAAAGTGAGTGGGTTGTACATTTGAAAAGTGATGGTTCCCCTGGGTATCTCTAGGAGAGGGCTTATCATTTCTGTACCAGGAACATTTTTCTAATGTGTATTGTACATGACTTTTTAAGTTAAGTAAAGCTGGTGATTGTCTTGAGTGTTGTCTTTGTCTTTGCTCATTTATTAAGTGTAATAATTAAAATTTTACTTCTTGTGAATATTAAACTNTTTATATGCACAAAGTTAATGATGCCTAAAATGTAGAGAAAAGTACCAAGCAAACCTAGGGAATATTTTATAGTTAATTGTTTAATTCATAGGAGGCATACCCATCTATGAATCAGCAGAGCAGCAGATAGTACACTTGTAGACTTAGTGTCATCAATAGGCTCAGCCACTTAAGAATGTCCTTGCTGGGCATGGTGGCACATGCTTTTAATCCTTATACTTGGGAGACAGAGGCAGGTGGATCTCTGTGAGTTTGAGACCAGCCTAATCTATAATAGTGAGTTCCAGGCCAGCTAGGGCCACAAAGTGAGACTGTGTCTCAAAAAAAAAAAAAAAAAAGTCCTTAACTTCTCTGAGCCTCTTTATAATTGTTAAGCAAGAGGTTANTACTTTGTGCACTGAGTCATTTAGAAGCATTAAATGATGTATTTTATGGCTCTCGGTAAGTATAGGTTATACTTAATTAAATTTAAGTGTTTTCAGGTTTGAAATTGATTATGTTCTAGAACTGACTTAGAATAATCACTGTATTCTATAAAGTTTTCTATCTACACTGGTGAATTTTTCATCCCTTTAAAAGAAACCTTTGCCCCAAATGTTAAAATATATTTATATTTTATTTATTTATTTATTTTTTTGCAGGTTTGCATGCATCCCCACAATGTTCTATCTGATGTGGTGAACTATACCCTGTGGTTAATGGAATGTTCTCATGCTTCAGGATGCTGCCATGCTACAATGTTTTTCTCAATTTGCTTCTCATTCCGTGCTGTCTTGGAGCTCTTTGATCGTTATGATGGTCTTCGTCGCCTAGTGAACTTGGTGAGGTTCTTCCACTGGCTCTTCAGTTAGCTGTAGGGGTCCTGTTTGTTCTGGTTATCCTGAAAGACATCATGTAGAAGAGAGGAAATTTCTTTTTGGTTGTTTGACTCAAGGTTTCATATAGCCCAATCTGGCCCTAACTAGCTGTATAGCCCAAGAATGACCTTGAACTACTACCTTTCCTACCTCCACTTCCAGTACAGGGATCACAGATACACATATTACTGCACCCAGCTGGGTACATTTTTCTGATTGGCATTTTGGGCTTTGGTTGTATATGTATTTTTTCCTCCTTTATTTATGAGTTTTTCTTATTTTCTTACTTCTGGTTTTTTTGGTGCTGAGGATTGAACCCAGGGTGTCATGTATATTTACTATACTGCTGAACTGCTGTACTCAGCCCTATTCTGTGTTTCTTTTGTGGCTGAAGCTTACTATGCCATTGTAGGCATAATTATTTATTTACTTATCTATCTATTTATTTTTTGACATAGTAATTGTGTAGGAGGGTTGCTGTGATAACCATAATATTTTTCTTTTCTTTTCTTTTCTTTTTTTTTGCTTTTGTGAGAAAAGGTCTCACTAGGTAGCTATGTAACCTTGTTTGGAACTCCCTTTGTAGACCAGGCTGACATTGAGCTTGTATCGATTTTTCTGGCTCTGCTTCCCAAGTGCTGGGAGTTGGATTACAATTGTGGGCTACCACACACTGCAGCTGGTTAATTTTGATCTTTTCAAATGGCAATAACTTTAGCCTGGTGTATTTTTGTTTTCCTTTTCTTGTTGATTTTTTAAAAGATTTTATTTAATTTTATTTTACGTGAATTCATGTTTTGTCTGCGTTTATGTCTCAGTGAGGGTGTTGGATCCCCTGGAATTGGAGCTGCAGACAGTTGTGAGCTGCCATGTAGTGCTGGGAATTGAACCTGGGTCCTCTGGAAGAGTAGCCAGTGCTCTTAACTGTTGAGCCATCTCTCCAACCCCTCTTTTTTGATTTTTAAGACAATTTCTCTGTAGTTCAAGTTTCCCTTGAATTTGTTATGTAGATCGGCTGGCCTGGAACTTAGTATTTTCATGTCTCAGCCTCTCAAGTGGTGGACTGCAAGAAGACACCACCATACTTCATCTTCTGTATATATTTTAATGTGATTAGAAGCTGTCATTTTTTGTTTCATATGACTGTTAGCACGTTGTATATACTTGTCAATACTGTTGAATGTAAACATTTACAAAAATCTTTTTCCTTTTCTCTTCTGTGTGTTCTTTCCCCATCTCCTTTTCCATCTTATACCTGTTTACTAATAGATCAGTACTTTGGAGATTTTGAATTTGGAAGACCAGGGTGCACTTTTGAGTGATGATGAAATATTTGCTAGCCGCCAAACAGGCAAACACACCTGCATGGCTCTGCGAAAGTATTTTGAGGCTCACTTGGCTATTAAATTGGAACAAGTCAAGCAGTCACTTCAGAGGACTGAAGGTGGTATTCTTGTTCACCCTCAACCTCCATACAAGGTAAGAGAATAGTCATTTATTTATTTGTTTAATTTTATTTTTGAGACAGCAGGGGTGATGAAACACCATGACAAAAGCAACTTGGGGAGGAAAGGGTTTATTTGGTCTACGTTTCCATATCACTGTTCATCACTGAAGGAAGTCAGGGCAGGAACCTGAAGACAGGAGCTGATGCAGAGGCCAAGGAAGAATTCTGCTTACTGGCTTACGTCTGGAAATTGGTTCATAGGCGAAGATTTTCTTTTGCTACAATCCAATTGTAGTCTCTTCTCTATTTGAGAAATTTTCTGCTTATATAAATCAAACATGGTAGGCTTCTTTTCTGTTTTATTCCTGGAAACACTATACTATGACTGATTAGCCAGTACCACAGGTCCATATGAGTCATGCCACCATAAAAATCAGTTTGCCTTTGCTGTCCGTTACAGGTCAGGCCATTGTCGACATTATTTTGTCTTTGTTGTCCATTACTACAGTCATCTTGCTTTTGGCAATTCAGTGCTACCACCTGGCCCCTGCTACTCTGAGGCTCAGTTTAACCATTGCATTCAATTCATTCAGCTGAGCAGCAGCATCTCTAACCCTAAGGTCTGGTACAAGGGAAAAGGTGACAACAGACCACTACAAATGTGCTGGTGCCCCTATCACCATTTTGCATCTTATAGGATTAGTGAAGGGCATGTCTTCTGGGCCTTCCCATTGTGGAGGATTAGGTTTTAGAAAACTTACCCACTCTAGCATCACAATTTCCTTGAGCCTTAAAAGCCCTTCATCAACACTAAGCCAAGGGATATCAGGCATTGCCAGCTCCTTTTCAATAGGCCATCTTTTGGCAGATACTTCAGCCAACCATTTAAACAAACTTTTGATATCTTTTGTTTGTTTTGTTTTTGTTTTTGGAGACAGGGTTTCTTTGTGTAGCTGTGGCTGTCCTGGGACTAGCTCTGTAGATCAGGCTGGCCTTGAACTCACAGAGATCCACCTGCCTCTGCCTCCCTGGTGCTGGAGGTCAAAGGTATGCACCACTACTGCCAGGCATTTTGACACCTTTTTTTACTTGCAAACTCCATATTAAACGTAGAATTGCCACCCAGTGGACCCATATAAATAAACTCAGCCCAATCTAGTTTTTTTTATGTTCCTTCCACCATTATCCCACAACCTTAGAATACATTCCCACACATATTTGCCAGACTTCTGCTTGAATGAATTAGCAAACTCATTAAGCTCTTTCGTAGTGTAGTGTGCTTCCTCATGGACTACATTTTCTGTCTCCCCTCTACAAGCCTCTTAGCCTTTAGTCTGGTTATAGGTCTAGAGGCAACAATTGGTGGGCATCAGTACTGTCTTGCCTGGCATCTTTTTCAGGAAATGTCACTGCTGGTTTAGCAGACAACAGAGGGTTAATTTCCTCAGTTAAAGGAGGAAAAGGCAGTTGTTTCAGGGGATGGGGGAGTACATCTGTTGAGGGAGAGACTACTCCCTCAGGTGTGATAAACTCTTGAGAATCATCTGAGGGTTTAAAGTTTTCAACTTTAATAAGTCCTCCTACACATCTCCATCCCAAGTTACGGGATCCCATTCTTTACCTATCGGTGTCCTTACTTTAACCCTCAGATCCTGGAAATTNATTTTCTTTGTAATTCAGCCAGTTTAATTAGTGCTTTTATTTGATTTTCCAAACTTAAGCTCTGTGGCTGCTGGAGAGAAGATTTCCTTCCAGGGCACACTAGAAACCTTTAGACTGTATGCATCTGGAGCTGGTCAGTTTTATCACATTGTTGTCCTTCACTGTATTCTTCCATGCATCACGGAGCTTATTCTTATCCTTTACCAATTTATCCAGAGATGCTAGCAACAACCAACTAGCATCATCATTTTCCTTATTTTTCCACAAACTGTCAAAAATTTTTGTTTTTTTGTCTCTGTGTAGCCCTGGCTGTCCTGGAACTTGCTCTGTGGACCAGGCTGGCCTTGAACTCACTGAGATCCGCCTGCCTCTGCCTCCCGAGTGTTGGGATTAAAGGCGTGCGCCACCACCGCCCGGCTCACACTATGGACTTTTAATGCTCTCCAAACTTCTAGGAGAGGCTTCAGTAACTGGAGGGACTACAATAACTGTAGGTATTGGCAGATTAGAAAACTTGTTCCAGATCCATAGAAAATTTGTCCTTGCCGGGCGTGGTGGCACACACCTGTAATCGAAGCACTCAGGAGGCAGAGGCAGGTAGATCTCTTAGTTCGAGGCCAGCCTGGTCTACGGAGTTCCAGGACAGCCAGAGATACACAAGAGAAACCTTGTCTCGAAAAACTAAAACTAAAACAACAACAAAAAAATTCACCATTATACTTCTAGAACCACTTTTGTTACCAAAATCTGTGGTCAGGGTTCTCTACAAGAATAGAACTTACAGAATGANCGCGCGCNCACACACACACACACACACACACACACACACACACACACACACACACACATTTATTAGAATGGCTTATAGGCTGTGGTCCAGCTAGTTCAACAATGGCTGTATACCAGCAGAAGGTCCAAGAATCCAGTAGTTGTTCAGTCCATAAGCTGGATGTCTCAGCTGATCTTCAGTCTATGAGAGAATCCTGAAGAAGTAGGCTCTAATGCCAGTGAAGGAATGGACTTGCTAGAGAGCGAGAGCTGGCAGGCAAAGAGCAAAAGCTTCCTTTTTACATGTCCTTTATATAGGCTGCCAGCAGAAAGTGTGACCTAGATTAAGGGTGGATCTTATCACCTCTGAAGACCTGGACTAAAGGTGTATCTTCCTACCTCAAAAGATCCATATTAAAAGTGTGTCCTTCTACTTTATGTTTTAATTAAGAAAAAAGTTTCTCATAGGTGTGCTAGGCTGATTAGACTTTAGTTAATTCCTGATGTAGTAAAGTTAACAACCAAGAATGGCCACCACAGGGTCTCTATTATGTAGACCAGGCTGGCCTGGAACTCAGAGAACTATCTATCTCTGCCTCCTAAGAGGTGGGTTTAAAGCATGTACCACCATGGCCAGCTAGTCTTCTAGTTTTTCATTCCTTGTTTCTGTGTTGGGGATCAAAACCAGGGTCTCACACATGCCATATAAGTGCTGTAAAACAGCTACATCCTGACGCAGGACAGGCTTGAAAATTAATACTACTTTCAGCAGCTCCGGGTCTGAAATCACATCTGAGACCAGTGTCATGTTTGTAGGATATACACTTCCACGTTTTTACCTGCCCTATATGAAAGCAGAACAATTAAAAGTGGAGGTCATAGATGAATTTCAAGGACCTTTTTTGTTGGCCACTTGTGAGTCACTACAAATCTGGTACACTAGAACTAAAGGGAGTAAAGTGTGAGTAAAACTGCTTGCTTTTGTGAAAAGTGCTAAGTATCTTACCTCCTGTGCAGAATTTCTTTTTGGAAAGGATGTGTCCATAACTCTAGCTCTCTATCATTTTGGAACTTATTTGATAAGTTTGGGATCAAGATCAATGTCTGCATATTTCAAAAATCACAAGTTGAAAAGATACCTGTTTGTATGGTGCTGCTTTTTCAACCTTTATAAATATGCACAATTCAACCTTTTGTTATTATTTTTTTAAATTATGTGTGTGGTTACAGATAAAGGACTAAGCATTATGTAGCATTGTTTTACATATGGATTGAACACTCAAGAATGTGGAACTTGAAAGCTGTTATTAAAATCTTTTGGCAAGCATTGAGAAAGGAGCAGATGGTGCAGTTATGTATTATAATAGTACCTACCTCTCCTTATAGGCATGCTCATACACTCATGAGCAGATTGTGGAAATGATGGAGTTTTTGATAGAATATGGCCCAGCTCAGCTGTATTGGGAACCTGCTGAAGTCTTCCTCAAGCTTTCCTGTGTGCAGCTCTTACTGCAGCTTATTTCCATCGCCTGCAATTGGAAGACCTATTATGCAAGGTGGGACTAGAAGTTTCACATAAAGTTCATTTTCACATAATACATGCTTAACAAGCTTTTGTTAAATTGAAGTTTTATACTTGGTGAAGGAAGTAGATTAAGTATGAAAGTATGATTTTTTTTTTCTTTCTTTTTTTGTTGGGTGGTAGTGGCACATGCCTTTGTTTCCATCACTTGGGAGGCAGAGGCAGGCAGATCTCATTGAGTTCCAGACAAGCCTAGTCTACAGAATGAGTTCCAGGACAGCCAGGGTTACACAGAGAAACCCAGTCTCAAAACAACAACAACAAAAAGGAACAAACCAAAAGAAAAAGAATGCGATTTTTATTTTATTATTTAATTTTTTTATTCCCCTTCCCCCCTTATTTCTTTTAATGTGTATGTGTCTGTGTGGTTGTGTGAGCTTATATGTCCCACATGCAANATCTTGAGCAGAAGAGGGCATCAAATCTCCTGGAATTTGGAGTCAGACAGTTGTGAAATGCCATGTAGGTGCTGGGAATTGAACCTGTGTTCTCTGGAAGAACAACAAGTGCTCTTAGCCCATGATCTATCTTCCAGCCTCCTTATTGTTTTATATTTTGAGACAGCATCTCACTATGTAGCCCTGACTGGCCAGAACTCAATGAGATCCATCTGCCTCTGCCTGAGTATTGGGAATAAAGGTGAGTGCTATGATGCCCACCTATAATCAAAAAATATTTTTTACTTATTTATGTAGACAGAGAGAGAGAGAGAGAGTGTGTGTGTGTGTGTGTGTGAGAGAGAGAGAGAGAGAGAGAGAAAGAGAGAGAGAGAGGCAGAGATAGACAGACAGACAGCATACAGATGTTGGTTCTCTCCTTTCACCATGTGAGTCCCAGGGATCATAACTGAGTCAGGCTTGGTAGCAGGTGACTATCTGCTGATCTATCTCCATGGCCTCAAAGGTGTTATTTTGGCCCCTAAATTATTTATTTATTTATTTATTTATTTATTTACTTACTTACTTACTTACTTACTTGTGTGGGGGTACATATGTGTTAAGGTGAGTACTGGAAGTCAAGGAACAACTTGTGGGAATTTATTCTCCCCTCCTTTCCTCTCATTCCCTTCATCCCTTCCTCATCCATCCCTTCTTCATTTTCTTTTCTCTCTCTCTTTTAAAGAATTAGGTCCAGGTTCTTTTTGAACTTCCAGCTTCAGCTGTGCTTACCTGCTCCCAAAGCTGGGAATCATAGGCATGTGTCTCCACAACTGGCTCTGAAGCTCGTTTTTCCCCTTTTTACATTTAATGTCTTTTAGTGTCTTTTGAGGCTGTGGTGTGTAGAACCCAGGATATATTGTATCTTCATTTTCACCTTTCGTAGATACTGCCAGATTGTTTGTAAAGTGATCTTGATAGTTTTCCACCTTCTTTTTTTTTTTGGTTTTTCGAGACAGGGTTTCTCTGTGTAGCTTTGCGCCTGTCCTGGAACTCACTTGGTAGCCCAGGCTGGCCTCGAACTCACAGAGATCCACCTGCCTCTGCCTCCCGAGTGCTGGGATTAAAGGCGTGCGCCACCACCGCCTGGCTACTACCTTCTTATAAATATTTGGTACTTTCAGATTTTAGATTTTGTATCCTACATTTTCTCTTTCATGTAATTGTATTTTGAATCCTTTCCTGTAGAATATTTTTTTTAAATGATTGTCACTGGTTACAGGGTAGTTGGCCATAATTGATCTTGGGGCATTTTAGATTTTTAATTTTTAGATTAGTAATTCTCAAGTGATAGATTCTGTCCAAGTACTCTAAAATTGCAAAAGCACTGTCATTTTGAAGTGTTTTGGTTCAGAGCATTTTGGATAATGAATTCTTGGCCTATATATAAAAACACTTGTTTGTACCTCTTTTATTTTCTGAGACAGGATCTCTACATAGCCCTAGCTGTCCTGGAACTCAGTCTGTTGACCAGGCTGGCCTTGAACTCAGAGATCTACCTGCCTCTGCCTCCAGAGTACTGGGATGAAAAGTGTGCACCACCATTCCTGGCTTTAAATATCTATCTTGTTGCTTTGGCATTCCTTTGCTCCGATTAGAATCTACTTCTTAAGGACTCCAACATAGACTGAAGACCAGTAGGTCTCTAGGAATTCCCCAGGACTCCAGCCCCAGATTGGGAATTCGGAGATATCCAGTCTTCTGTTTGTTTGTTTTCTGTTTTTTGTCTTGTTTTTCTGAGACAGAGTTTCTCTGTGTAGCCCTGGCTGTCCTGGAACTCAGTCTGTTGACCAGGCTGGCCTTGAATTCACAGAGATCTGCCTGCCTCTGCCTCCTGAGTGCTNGGATTAAAGGCGTGCACCACCACTGCCTGACATAAATCTTTTTTTTAAGAAGAAATTTAAAAAAAAAAAAATCCTGTTTTGGGCAAGTGAGATGGGTCAGTGGGAAAAGAAATTGCCTCCAAGCCTTGTGACCTGTGTTTGATCTCTGAGACCAACATGATGGAAGGAGAAAACCAATTCCTGCAAGTTGTCTTTATGATTGCACACACTGTGACACACACACGCATAAGTAAATGTAATTACATCGTATCTCATATTTCCAGATTATTTTTTAGAGTGTCCAGTATATTCTCAGTCTCAAATATTTTAAAAAAGTATTTTAGAGCCTTTCAAATAGTGGTTCCAATCTGTTATATCTCTTTCTTTTTCAAAATTGTGTGTTTTAGTTGTATTGTAGTCCCTTTTGACTAATTCTTCTTCCTGTCTAGGAATGACACTGTGCGCTTTGCTTTGGATGTCCTCGCTATTCTCACTGTGGTGCCAAAAATCCAGCTCCAGTTGGCAGAGTCAGTGGATGTCCTGGACGAGGCTGGCTCTACCGTGTCCACTGTAGGTAGGTTGCACCTTGTTACTGTGCTAGTTTTTGTGAATGTACTCAGGTGCATACATGTGTGTGAAGGCCAGAGGACAGCATCAAGTGTGATTCTTCAGGCATTAACCATATTTCTTTTTGATATCTGGAAGTCACCAAGTAGGCTAGGCTGGTTGGCCATTGAGCCTTGGGGATGGATTTTCTTCTTTTTTCCCAGTAGTAGGATACAAGCATATGCTACTATTCCTGACTCTTAACAGACTAAGCTATCTCAAGCTTATACCTTGCCATTTTTGTTGTTGTGTGATAATTTGCCTTTGGTCTTCTGGTCATGTTTATAACCTAATTTCAGGATGTTAGAATACAACAGCAATTCTCAATGTGTGAGTCTCGACCCCTTTGGGGTTAAACGACCCTTTCAGAGGGGTCACATATCAGATATTCTGCATATTAGATATTTACATTATGGTTTTTAACAGTAGCAAAATTGGTTTTCGTAGACTGAAGTTTTCTCAGGTCCTACCTGGTCAGCAGCCATTTTTATAAAATAATCACTTGGAGGCTTAATAATTACAAACTGTTTGGTCTATGGCTCAGGCTTATTGCTAGCTACCCATTACATCCCAAATTAATCCATTTCTATTAATCTGTGTATCACCACGTGTCTGGTGGCTTTACCTGTGTTCTATTAAGTCTTGCTCCCCCAGCAGCTTGCAGCATCTTTCTTGACTCTGCCTTTCTTCTCTCTGTTCTCCAATCTTTGCTTGGATTTCCTGCTTGGCTATAACCTGTTTTACCACAGGCCAGAGCA